>OY856187.1:397998145-398348991 GCA_963693315.1 Diogma glabrata
TAACGAAAATAACACGTAGTTTTATCACATTTTCTTAAACAACTCAAAAACTAAGATAGCAATTGTTTTTACCAATGTCATTGTAAATGGCCGACAGGTTGACAAACAATATGGTAGGTCAATGAATTTGATATCATTATTTATTCTTATGATATTTGCAAGAGATGATTTTTAGTTTTTTGGAAACCACTAAAAAACAAATGATTTAATTTCAATAGAAAAGAACTGGGCTCTAAGTTACGCTACGATACATCGGTTGTGACCATTTTTGTTGAAATTGAGCCATCCGTTGTTGAGAAAGCGTTGGATAAAATTTGGTCCACACAGCACTACATACACACATACACACATACACACACACACACTTATACACACACACACACACACACACAATAACACACACACACACACACACACACACACACACACACACACACACTCACACACACATACACACACTCACACACACACACACACACACACACACACACACACACACACACACACACACACACACACACACACACACACACACACACACACACACACACACACACACACACACACACACACACACACACACACACACACACACACACACACACACACACACACACACACACACACACACACACACACACACACACACACACACACACGCACGCACACACGCACACACGCACACACGCACACACGCACACACGCACACACGCACACACGCACACACGCACACACGCACACACGCACACACGCACACACGCAGACACGCAGACACGCAGACACGCAGACACGCAGACACGCAGACACGCACACACGCACACACGCACACACGCACACACGCACACACGCACACACGCACACACGACCACACGACCACACGACCACACGCACACACGCACACATACACACATACAGATTGGCAGCTAAAAATAGTCTAAACAGCTTCAGGAGGTCATGAAACGTAAAGATATCATAAACATTCTGATTTCGGAAATCGACCCAAAAACATTAACTTCCGCAATATCGGGAAGTTAAAAAATAATGATAGTTGTAAAAATGCACCATAACGAACAATGGAAGTTGTTGCCTCATTCATATTAAAAAGGTTTCATTCCGTTGTGAATTGAAACCATGCGATAAAATTTTGGTAAATAAATAAACTTTGCCTGTATTCTATAGAACACATTAGAGAAAAATATTGTTTTAAATTTATTCCATAGATTCGTCGAAATGAAGTAATTATTAAAAATTTGGAGCCCAAGAAAACTCCAAAAGAATTGGCTTAAATTCAGAATTAATTCAACTTGTTGTTATTAAATCATGATTTAAATCGATCAAAGGTGTTTCGGGTCAAGATGGTAAGTGTTAAGCTAAAATCTGAATTGTTTGTTTATTACGACATTCGTTCAACAGCTCACTGCCAGAACTAAAATTTGCTCAATACACATCATCGTTTGTGCAAACTGCAACTGAAATTTATTTTAGGCAGATTATTCATTGTAAAATCTTAAATATTTTGGGAAAAATCTAAATTGGGAAAAATAAGCAAGGAAAAATCAAAAAACAAAAAAATAAGCAGAACAAAACTATCATACCGGAAAAACAAACAAAAATAGTAGTTGAAATTGAAAACGAACCAGATTAGTGAATCGGAACGTGACCAGTCTGAGAGTTCTTATGATTTTAAGAATCTAGAAACGAAGGGGAGGGGAGCTAAATAATAAAAATATTCGCTCTGCAAGAAATTAGAAATTTATTTATGGACAAGCAAGATCTGGATAGTCATTATTTGTTCTGTAGTGGCTATTCTTCTCTAAGAATATTTGATGCAGGTTTGTATTTCGTACTAAAAAAATCGTGCTGATCATCCCGGTCAATAAGAGGATCTGTTTTCTATAGGTGCGAGGAACCTACAACAATATCTCTATCGTTTCCGATCATTATGCATTGAAGTTGAGACCTTTGATAAGAACATGTTCTACATAGGAATGTAAGAGGTTGTCAAATCAACATCTATACGAATCTTCATGGTGAGATATTGAATGAATTTGCATTACCAAGTCATTTAAAAATTGCCAGAACTTTTTTTCGGCATCCATCAATCCAAAAACAGAATTGGATTTCACCGAATGGAAATACGGAAAATCAAATTGATCACCTACACTTGCAAAACCAAATTGATCACCAAGCATTCTAGGTATGCGAACGTTTAGAAGTGCTTTCAATGGAAGCATTCACTTCCTAGTGTGTGTAAGAATAAATTCAACTCTCCAAACGAAGGCAATCAATAACTTTCTCGACGAAAACGTTTTACAATCTCATCACTGTAATGGAAGAGGAGTATCAAAACCATACTATCAAAACATTTAGAAAAATTGTCTAAAAAGTGCTTGAGATAATCTTGCCGAGATATAATGTCCATGGAGACTTTGACACGTCCTGCGGTATTTACTCAAAGACGCTATTTTAAGAGCTGCTGAGAAAATACACGCGATCCCTAGAAAACCACTTTAGGAAACTCTGGATGAATCAAACAGTGCCAAAGAAATTGGTATCTGAAACGTCTACAAGGGCGAACACCAACACAAACGTCACAAAGCTATGTAGACAAACAAAGAGAGGACAATGGAAGAGAAAGTATAAACAGTTTCGAAGCTTCATTAAAGCACATAAATCATTTAATTTCTCGCAACAGGCTAATATCTTAAAAAACCTGATCCTTAACTGTATGAACTTCCATTCAAAACAAATATGGCGCTTTAAGTAGACCTTAAAATGTTTGAGATAATTGGGTTATTATTTTGAGAATGTTCTTAGCAATAGTGACGGGGGGGTTATAAATATAGAAATGGGTTGCTTCCAGATATATGACTATTTGTCCGAAATTGAACCCAATTTCAGTTGAATAAATTCTTTTGGTTGCACTTCACTAGAGTTATATCCATTTAAGATATACATTGCGTATAATTTTACAATGCGTATAATTTCAAAGACAATGATAATAACGGCGGCGTTAAATTATTTCAAAAAAATAAACTTAGAATATTTCAAAAAAGAATTTTATTTTACATTTTGTTATTTGTATACAAATAACGTTTTTGCAATAACTTGATAGTTTGTAATTTATGTTGTAGTAAGCACCCTATTTGAACTGACCCCGGTCCTGGTGCGTTACCAGGCACGACTGATTCGGTTCCACAAGTGGTAAGGAAAGTTGTAACCCGGTCCAGATCTGAGCCCTAACATAATGTTAATCGGGTATCTTGGTTGTATTCATTTTCAAATATATCAAATGAATAGGTGCTAACCTTAACGCAGTGCATTAGTGTATCTAGCGTACCTAGTTATCCTATTTTCTTTTTCAAACGGATTCTTCAGAGAAAAGAAGAAAAATTAGATTAAAATAAATGGATAGCCTGATAGTCTGTCAACGAGTTTTATACGGATCTGACCATGATTTGATCATTACTTCATTAAATATTGAAATGCTTAAGCCTTTTTTTATTAAAAATTATTTTTTATTCCAAACATGCTCTTAATTATCTTGAACATCCTTTACAGTTTTATAGAAATTGCATGAATTATTGTGCACAGCAAATTTAAAACTGACAAAATTGTTTGTGATTGTGAATTTTTACAAATTTTTCAACTAATTCAGTTCGGAATTAAGTTTGTTTTTAACCATGCAAACCATGCCCGACCACCGGAAGGGACATACATTTATGGTTAAAAAGAAAACATTTGGCCATGTCTCAAAAGTTAAATTTCAAAATTATATAAAATATTGTTCTAATTCTTTTTCAAATAACACTTAACTGGAGATGGACTTTCATTAGTATTAGAACTAAAGGGTGAGGAAAACATTAAAAAAAACACATACATAAAATTATAAAAAACCTGTGTGGTGTAAAAATTGAAAATCAATTATTGGGGAATCCTAAATTAGGATCAATGCAAATGATACACTACTTGATTCAGAAAAAGTAGATTTTTAAAAACCATGATATAAGCCATCTCACAAATACAAATAGAAAGAACTTTATTTTTTTTAACCTCACCATCTCGTTTGGGCAAGGAGTCAAGGACGTTTTATTCTGATTTCAAACTACATAGGTCCGTAGGAGCTGTTGTATACGAGATCATCAACAATATGGTACAAAAAGACACAATGCTCCCACAAGGTTAATTTTTGTTCAACAGATGTTTAAAATACTATTTACTTGCAAAACATTCACAATAATTATTACGCTAACTTTATTTTATCGGCATTGGAGCTATCGTCTAAATTAGCGCGTTAACCAATCATCACGGTAAAATTATCATATATAATATCACGAGTCGTCAAATAATAGTCGATTATTTTTCATAATCATTATTACGAATGCCATTTGAGGTCCCGAGTGCGAGTAGCGCACGAGGGAAATTGTTAACCTCAAATGGTATGAGTGGTAATGTTGAAAAATAATCGACTAATAATTTGGTGACGAGTTGTATTTAGCAGACAATTTAACGAACAGAAATAGTAGTTTGGTGATGGTGTTTATGATATTTATATTATCACAAATCTAATCTAACTAAATACAGTGTACTGTCGATTACTGTTTTTAACTTTTCTCATAACTATAAGTAAAAATTAAAAACAATTACAAGCATTAGATCCTATGAACAAGCGTTCATTTTATTATTTTTCCAAATATTTCTGGGATTGCATGTCCCCCTCTTCAGTGTCCTATAATTAATGAAATATTATGCTATTATTTACGAACAAAACACAAACAACAACAATCACCTTATTGTAGGCTACTTATCTCATTTTTTATAATACAATTGGTTCTAGTATGTTATAACTATGTATAGTTGACATAAATTGAATCAGAGTAAACACTAACTAGGTTATTAACAAAGAACACCAATAGTTTAAAGGTCGCTTACAAACCAGATAAAACAATTAACAAGATAATCCCAACAGCATACGAGGTTGTAAACACAGTAGACCAACATGGTCTAATATATGCTTTCAATTCTAAGGATTGTGAAGGAAAATATATTGGTCAGACAGGACAGAAACTAGGTGAGAGAATTAAACAGCATAAGAATGACATCAAGTCCACTGTGGTGAAAACAAATAACACAGCTGCATATAATCATTCCAAGGAGCTAGGTCACACATTCGAATATGATAAGGCTGTTATAGTAACTAAGGAAGAAAATTGGAGAAAACGGTTGATACTCGAATCACTTGCCATTCACATAAACAGATACACAGCAGTCAACCACAATTCCGACATGGATTCCCTGAGTCCCGCATACTCACAGATCTGCAACCACATCAAGAAAATAACAGGATAACATAAACGAACAACATTACCGATAATAGTAGATTATAACCGAATATTTTTCAAATTGTTTTTCCATAGTATTTTTATGAGGTCCCATAATTGTTAGTTAATTATTCATAGATAAACATAATTTATTTTAAATATAATTGACGATACAAAATCTGTAAAAAAGAAAAAAACCGCCATGTCAATTGTCATAGTGTAAATCGTTGTCTTTTAGATATTTATTTAGATCAATTTTTTAAAAAGTTTTTATGTTAATTTATTCGCATAGCATAGTTTTGTGATTTTTAGTTTTTTAAAAAAGTTTTTAATGTGTTTACTCTGATTCAATTTATGTCAACTATACATAGTTATAACATACTAGAACCAATTATATTATAAAAAATGAGATAAGTAGCCTACAATAAGGTGATTGTTGTTGTTTGTGTTTTGTTCGTAAATAATAACATATTATTTCATTAATTATAGGACACTGAAGAGGGGGACATGGAATCCCAGAAATATTTGGAAAAATAATAAAATGAAATGCTTGTTCATAGGATCTAATGCTTTTTATTTATTTTTAATTTTTACTTATAGTTGTGAGAAAAGTTAAAAACAGTAATCGACAGTACATAGAAATAGTAACATTATTTCATACAACATAATTATACATAATAAAATATTATTTCATCTTAGTAGGCGCATAAATGTTATAAATTTGTAATTTATTTTTGACAAATAAACATAAACATGCAATCATTTATGAATGAAAACGGACATTTTTACTATTTGCAAAATGCATTTTCACATAATTTTGTATGTGAATTTTTGTTTTAAATTAATATATTAAGTAGGACGAAAATATTCGAAAATATTCGCTGTTCCTTCCCTCCAGAGAAAAATAATCGATACAATTCGTTTTGATTTGTTAAAAAATAGTATATGAAGCGTTTTTTTTGGACCTTATCGAAACTTTATTTAGTGAGTTGAATTGTCAGGTTAAAACTATGCCGCTAAAATTAACACATTAAAATTATAGCGCTAAAATTATCGCGCTAACATATAAATGCGATAAATTGGGGCTAAACTTGCGTTTATTTCTAATTATCGCGTTAATTATTGCGATAACACGCAAGTGTAGCTCTTTAGTAGCTTTGGTGGATGGAGATGAGTTGATAGATGTCCAGGCTCGAATTGAACCGAGTTAACCTGATACGATCTTAGTGAAGTAATTCTGCCTGATGTAATTGATGAGCAGATCCTAATTTACTTATTCCTCAGCAAAAATATTTTATTCGTAAGAAATTAATTCTTTCAAATAGAAATTAGCACGATATTGTGTTGTTGTTGTTCTATTACTAACATTCCATTTATTTAATTTAAACTCTTAATTACTTGTTAGCAATTTACAAATATTTGACCATCGAAAGTCATTTAACATATACTTATTATAAAATTTGGCGTGTCAAACATATATATATTATTTATAAATTTTATATTACACAAAAACGTGATATTTTATTTGACGAAATTTGACAGATAGATTCTTAAAAGTAATTAAATAACCCAACAGAAAATTTGTTGTGGTGAAAATAGTCGCCCAGCCTGGTTGTTGTGCTGGGTAGCATTAGTAACTTTTCTATACTTTTCGAACAGGATTGTTTATATTAAAAGTTATTTATTGAATATGATTGAATTTATAATGTGTTTTGGAGTTATCACCACAACACTCCCCCCTAGTATCGTCGAAGATGAGACGATATTGAAATTATTGTGCTACAGCACGAAGGAAGCGAGTAGGGGTACGAGTGGTTCTGCCTGCTCGCGTAATTGTAGATGCAGGATGGAACATCTGTTGTTGAGGAATGGGGTCAAATCTAACCATTTTAGTTGATACAACTATCTTAGCGTCGCGTTTTTTTGTTTCTGTGGAGGTAGAAGGAGAAGACTGGAATGTGTCCGAAGGAGTAGAATGGACATTATCTGTAGAAGACGAATTTTCGTCTGCGCGACTGAAATCAGTTTTCAAAGTAGGTGAGTTTTGAGTTACATCATCTTCAGATTGTTCCTTAAAGCAAGGTTTTAATCTCTCGATTGAAACTCGAATGTGTTGACCTTTACGGTCAATAACGAAATTTTTATCATCGCGGCTGATGACTTTGAAAGGACGTTCGTATGGCGGTTGTAATGCTTTACGTACTAAGTCCGTACGTAAGAAGACATGCGAACAAGACTGGAGATTTTTGGAGATGAAAACTTTAGGAGAAGTGTGTCTTGATGCAATGGCGGGACGAAGGTGATCAAAATGTTGTTTCAATTGTGAAACAAAATCAGATTGAGGAGTGGAGTTAGAATTTTGGCTAAAAAATTCTCCAGGAAGACGTATGTTAGTACCGTAAACGAGCTCAGCCGATGTAGATTGGAAATCTTCACGGAAAGTGGTTCGTAAACAGTATTGACGGTAATATTCTTGTCCAGTCTGTTCTGTCGTATGCCATTATCGCGGATTTTAGAGTTCGGTGCCAACGCTCGATTAATCCGTTACATTTAGGATTGTAACTTGTAGTGCGTTTACGTTCGAAACCGACAAGTTTTGACAACTCGTTGAAGAGATTGAATTCAAATTGGGAGCTCTGATCAGTGACAATTACTGAAGGTACTCCGAAGCGCAAAATCCAGTTTGAGTAGAGAGCTGATGCTACCGTTTTAGCTGTGATATCCGAGATAGGAATGGCTTCAGGCCAGCGATTATATCTGTCAAAGATCGTGACACAATAGCGTTTGTCCTCCAATAATGTGCATATGAATCTCGGAAAATCTCTGAGAAGTTTGAGGATAGTTACCTAAAGGAGATTGAGTGTGGCGAGAAACTTTTGCCTTAGGCAGTTCTGAACCATTTGTCGTACATCCTTTTTAATTGATGGCCAAATGACTTTTTCCGCAAGGAGTTTGGCAGAACTGTGGACTCCTGGGTGAGATAAGTTGTGGAGACTATCGAAAACATATTGACGAAATTGCTTTGGAATAAAGGGGCGTGGATTACCGGTAGAGGTATCACATAAAATAGTTTTGGCACTAGAATTGCCGAAGGATAATGGAAAGGATCGGAATTGAAGTGTGGGACTAGCGTCCACTAATTCCTTTAGTTCGTTATCGTTGAACTGAGCGTCAGCAATTTCGTCGTAGTTAATGTTTTCTGGAATTGATATTTGCTCGACACGAGAAAGTGTATCGGCCACTACTTTATCAATTCCAGAAATATGGCGAATATCAGTCGTGAATTGACTGATAAAATCTAAGTGGCGGAATTGGCGAGGACTAGCTTTGGAAGGGTTCTGCGACAAAGCGTAGACTAGTGGCTTATGATCGGTAAAGAGAGTGAAGATTCTACCTTCAAGGAGATACCGAAAATGTTTGATTGCAGAGTAAGCTGCAGGGAGTTCGCGATCATAAGCGCTGTATTTCTGTTGCGTTTCATTAAGTCGCATAGAAAAAAAACTAAGAGTTGTCCAACAATCGTCAATTTTTTGTTGAACAACGGCGCCAAGTGCCTTGTCGGAAGCGTCGACCATAGCGGCAAGTTGAGAAGAGTGTGAGGGGTGAGAAAGAGTTGTAGCCTCACTGAGTTGCCGCTTCCATAAGTCGAAGGCTTGAATGGCGTCTTCGTACCATTAAATGACACGTTTGTCATTCTTTTTGGAACCTTTAAGAAAATCGTTAAGAATGGCTTGATTGCTACCAGCGAGAGGATTGAATCGGCGGTAATTTATCACTCCCAGGAAACGGCGGAGTTGCATAACAGTTTCAGGTCGTTCGTAACGCGTAATAGCATCGACACGTTCAGCAGTAGGTTTGATTCCGGTTGAATCAATGGAATGTCCGAGAAAGTCAACGTTGGTTTTAGCAAAGTTGCATTTATCAACGTTGATAATGAGACCAGCGTCGGTGAGACGCTCGAAAACAGTCCTGAGGTGTTTGAGGTGTTCCTCAAAGGTTTCAGAAGCAATTAGGAGCTCATCTTTGTAGATGAAAACAAATTTAAGGTCTCGGAGAAGGGAGTGCATTAACCGCTGGAAAGATTGCGCAGCGTTTCGCAATCCGAAAGCCATTCGAACGAATTCGAAGAGTCCGAACGGAGTTCAAATTGCAGTTTTTGCAATATCGTGCTCATCAATAGGAATTTGATGATATGCGTGGACGAGATCGATAGTGGAGAAAATTTTGCATCCATGTAGTTGATGCAAAAAATCCTGAATATGTGGAATAGGATATTTATCAGGAGTAGAGACATTATTCAGAGCACGGTAGTCACCGCAAGGTCTCCACTCGTCGTTCTTCTTTTTAACGAGATGGAGAGGAGAAGCCCAAGGACTGTTAGAAGGTCGACAAATTTTTTGCGATAACATAACGTCAAATTCCGTCTTTGCGATGGCCAGTTCGTCAGAAGCAAGTCGACGATACCCATATGAAATGGGAGGACCATGTATCTCAATAACGTGGTTTACGTTATGTTTCACAGGTTTGGCAAGATCATTTTTGGACGTTAAGTCCTTAAAATTTTTGAGAATATCGATAATTTCGATATTAACAGAATCGTTGATCAGCGTAAGAGAAGGTGCAGGAGAAGTGGAGATTTCAGCCAGTGTGAATAAGGAGGTTAGTGGATCGACAAGACGTCGGTTTTTGATGTCCACTAAAGGCCATATTTATTAAGAAAATCAGCTCCGAGAATAGGTATGGTAACATCGGCGACAACAAAGGTCTGACAGAACGCTCGTCTGAGACCAATGTTTAGATTGAGAGGTCGTGTACCATACGTGCTAGCTTTAGTTGCGTTAGCGGCGTAAAGGAAGAAGTCTGATTTTCTGTGAAGTTTTTCCTCCACAGTGGTGGGAATAACTGATACTTCGGCACCTGTATCAACTAGGAAGTTCTGAGGCGAAGAAATGTCAAGGACCAGAAGACGGAGTTGGGAGTGACTGTCATCACACGCCGTCACATGTGAAGAGTCTAATCGTTTTTTGACGAAGTAGAGGAAGAGGAGTCAGAGTGATTTTGAAAATACTTACACTCTGAGTCGCATTTTCGGTCTCTTTCTTTGAAAGTGTGATGGTAGTAGCAAATACCATCAAACAATTCAGTTCGCGACCTGGACCGAGGTCGCATGGAAGAGCGATAATTTTGAATGAAATTTCTAGTGCGATTACTGTTTTGATCCTTAGATCTACTTCGGTATTGTAGAGGAAGTTGAAATTAATTTTGAAATTAATTGGCGAAATTTTGCCTTTGAATTGCATTGAGGAGTTGCACGTTTTGTGCGTCCAGTTTTTTTTATTTTTCCTCAAGTGACATGATTTCACTTGAGGAAGAAGAAGATGGAAGAGAAGAAGCGGCAGGGTTAGATACCGCATGGAGCTGTGATCCCCTTAGGGACGCAAGAACATTGTCTGCTATCTCGGCAGCTACTTGCAAACTGGTTTTAAGAACCGAGATAGTAGCACGAACTGTGGGTGGAAGTTTTTCCTCCCAAAGGACTTTTAGAGTTTCCTCTGAAAATGTATTTCGGGATTCAGCAGTCATATCCCGTAAGAGCTGAGAGGGCTTTTTATCCCCAAGGTCCATGCCGCATAATACTTTTTTATGCGGTCTGAAGTGCGCCTGGATAGGCGGGCTTAGAGTCTCTTTAAGCCTATCATAAGGATAATCTTGGTCGGGCGCTACCAAGATATCACCGACTAATTTTGCCAGTGTGGGAGTGATGGTACTAAGAAGATAGCCATACTTAGTATGTTGGGACTTTATGTTTCCCAACAAGAACTGCCCTTCTAGAGTGATGAACCACAGGTCTGGTGTTTCAGACCAGAAAGGAGGAATTTTTATTGCTACATGGGCGATTTGTGGCATTGTTGCCGAAGAAGATGTAGCTGGAGATGGAGACGGAGTGGAAGTTGGAGGTGGTGGAGGATTTGAAGTAGGACCTCCAAGATTTAGTCGAGCCAAAGCGTCGTCGATCCGCTTGGCTACCAGTGCCTCAAGCTGGTCTGCTGTATATGTGAATGTTTGGGGCCCGGAAGATGCAGCAGTTTCCTCAGGATCTGGTGGACCTGAGGCGAAAAAACCTAGTTGTGACGGCAACTAGGTAGAAGAGTGCTGAGGCGACAAACACTTCCAATGTATGTCGTTGTGCGACGACAAAAGCGCATAATCCGACAAACAAAGTAGTTATTACAATAAACATTTCTTTAATCGTATGCATTGTGTATAAATATATATATTTAAAATGTGTGAAAGCAAATAAAAATAAAAAATCTTGTACCTAATATGGTAAATAACACAAATCCTGGCCGAAAAATACAAAAATGGTTACCTGAATTTTTTCTCTAAATAGTGCGAATCCAAATGTCGGTGGTCACCAGTTTTAGTAGCTTTGGTAGCTTGGAGATGAGTTGATAGTTGTCCAGACTCGAATTGAACCGAGTTAACCTGATACGATCTTAGTGAAGTAATTCTGCCTGATATAATTGATGAGCAGATCCTAATTTATTTAATCCTCAGCAAAAATATTTTATTCGTAGGAAATTAATTCTTTCAAATAGAAATTAGCACGATATTGTGTTGTTGTTGTTCTATTACTAACATTCCATTTATTTAATTTAAACTCTTAATTACTTGTTAGCAATTTACAAATATTTGACCATCGAAAGTCATTTAACATATACTTATTATAAAATTTGGCGTGTCAAACATATATATATTATTTATAAATTTTATATTACACAAAAACGTGATTTTTTATTCGGCGAAATTTGACAGATAGATTCTTTAAAGTAATTAAATAACCCAACAGAAAATTTGTTGTGGTGAAAATAGTCGCCCAGCCTGGTTGTTGTGCTGGGTAGCGTTAGTAACTTTTCTATACTTTTCGAACGGGATTGTTTTTATTAAAAGTTATTTATTGAATATGATTGAATTTATAATGTGCTTTGGAGTTATCACCACAGCCCCAACATAAGAAAAACAACCAAAAATTCCATCAAACTCTAAGAGCAATTATTTCAAAATATCAATTATAAACAATGTGAAAACAAAAGAGATGTGAACGTCAAATTGTAGCAAAAACACAAAAATTCCTTGAAACAAACGAAAACAGAGGCTATTTTTTTTTGTAATCGACTTACAGAAAATAAAAAAAACTCCCAACTATCTCAGTCAACCACACGAACGTGTTGGTCCTTGTCGAAAGAGTTTTTCGTTAGCCCTAGCTACATACATCATTTCTGTACAATACTATGATTTATTTTCTTAAGTGTAAGGTGTATATACCATTAAAAAATTAGCAACAACATACGAATTTATACCATCTCACAAGCTCTTTTTTATTTTCTGATCTCAATTAGTTTCAAAACATCATTCTTATTAGCGCTAACAACAAATATCTTGTCATAATAAGTTCAACTAAAATTCGTTTAAATTCATCTAATTAGAAAACTTATCAGAAAAACAACAAACAAATTGTTAAATACAACTTACTTGCCATGGTTAGCTGGTAAGTAAAGAACCTCAAAAGTATTGATTTTCTTCTAACACCTTTCAAGTTGAATCCGAAGTTGTTTTTAACTTCAATAATTTCGAAATGGAACAATTTCGATTATCTGTTTCTAAATAGCGGATCGGCAAAACACGGCCACCCTCGTTATCCAACAACAGTTAATTCTTAAAGCTTGAATTTTGTTACATATATCTTCATCTTGTGTCTTCTTATTTCTTTCATTCTTGAATTCTCTGAATAATAAACTTTTCAAATATATTTAAAAAGTAACAAGCTAAGAAAAAAGAAGCAAAACGAAAAGAAACAAAAACTTTAAGTTAAATAGTTTGCTTTTCTTTTGTTTTTCTTTTTTAGCATAAAAACATATTTTAAAATTAAAACAAAAAATAAATATTTTATCTAACATTCAATTTTTTTTTCTATCTCATTATTTTTCACAGAAAAAAAAAACAATGGAAGCTCATGATGCAGCTTTCGATCGTATTATGAAAATTGTTGGTGATGATGGCAAATTTCAAAATATTTTCAATTATACGTTTAACATTGGATTACTTATATTTGGAGCCCTATCATATATGAATATTATATTAGCATTAAGTATACCAGAACATTGGTGTAATGTTCCAGGTAGAGAGATTGGGAATTATAGTATTGAAAAATGGAAAAACTTAACGTTACCTGTGTATGTTGCTTAAGGGAATTTTTGATAAAATTTGTTATATTCACATTCATAATTTTATTTTAGCGTTACTGGTAATACAGGTACGTTAACTTTTAGTTCATGTTCAATGTATAACGTTACACATGACCACTTACTCAGGAATGCTGATGAATGGAAATTCAAGGAAAAGGATATCATTAGTAAGTGTCGCTTAAATTTACGTAAACTAGAAACTCATTTTTTTTATATTCCTTAACAGAATGTACACATGGTTGGATTTATGATAAAACATGGTATGAAGTAACAGCAGCATCGGCGGTAAATTGGGTATGCGATCGTGAGTTATATGTAACAAACACATTTGTATTCAATCGAATAGGCGAAGTTATAGGAACAGTTGTTTTTGGACATCTAGGAGATACGTAAGATATCATATTTTTTTATTCAAAAAAACCATATTGATTTGTATAATCCGCATTTCGATTGAAGTCGTTTTCTAAATTTCATTTATTGAATTTCCCAAAACAATTTTAATCCCCACAACCGATTTTTTAGGAAAACAAAATAAACCTTCGACTACAAAATAATCTCCAATTCAATTTAATTTTTTGTTTTGTATATAAATTTCCATTGTAGCTTCTGTCTGATAGTAGTAGCGCTTGTTACATTTTGTTGTAGCGATTTGAGTATAGAAAAAAAAAATATGTGAGTTGATTACTTTCAACCAACAAATAATCAACTATTGTTACTTTTTATTTGTTTTTTTCTGTCTATTTTTTGTAACATATGTGATTATTATCAATTGTACTGTTATTTGAAATGACAGTGTTATGAAGTGTTTAGATGAATTTTGTGGTAAAGGTTATATAAAAGATATTTTTGGTTTCGATTTCGTATTAAAGCTATTAATATTTGTTGAACTATAATACATTCGTAATTTGAAGAGAGAGCTAAAGGTAGATTAAAAAGGTTAAGTATTATAGATTTTTGGTGTTGGAACAACAAAATGCCATAATTATGAGCTGTACCTAAATTACGTAACGGAATTTGGGAGGAGGAGGACTCAAACTTTGTGTCATTTTTTTACGAGTAGCGGACGGGAGGATTGATCATTTAATGTTTTTTTTTAGAAATTATTAATCAACAGCAAGCAAGCACAATCAAACCAGCAAGCCGAAAAAAATATGTTGAACGGATAGATGTCGAGTTGCTTGATTTAAAAGGCATTTTTAATCATCTTCTTTTTAGTCATCATCGAACAAGCCATGCCATAATTTTTTATATATTTTAGTTTATTCTTGATTACAGATATATGATTTTTCTGTAAATTAAATAGACACAACGTAATGAATTAATTTATTTGAATTTTAATAATGAATTTAATTAATAAAATGGATGTAAAAATTTTTTCTCTAAACAAAGAACGCTTTTAACTTTTGAAATACTAATAAAATTGTAGTGACGTGACATATAGGGTACACCCTATAGTGGGCGTTAAAAATCATAAAATTTTGTGTTACGTAATTTAGGTAGAGTTCCTTAGCGTCGTGTGGAGTATATACAATAAAGCCATTTCGTAAAACAAATAATCACTCATAAGTAAAACACCACCAAAAACCGTCTGAACACAATCCTGTGTTTTTTTATTTTTTTCTAACAATACTTAATTTGATTTACACAAACCAAAACTGCCCAGTACATGGCTTAAACTGTAACTACCAAAATAGTATATAGCTTCCTTCAAACTATAAGTAGACTCACTAAGAAGACATTTCACACCCCGAGAAATATTTATAGTTCGCCCACAATCCACTGACGAACAGTATTACAAAACATATCAATAATTAGGGTTCCGTACTTTAAAAAAGTAAAAACTGCACCCTACTGATGAGACTTCGGCGTCAGTCCGAATTTCTACATAATCGATTTACACACAAACTAAGTGCTATCCAGTTGAAATTTTCTACAGTTTTTAAATGTGTTTTCCCACGCCCACTGATAACAAAAAAAATTCAAATAGTTGTTTTCATCTATATTTTTTGAACATAGATGAGAGATAGTAAAACAAATGTTTTTTGTAAGCAATCGAGTTTGGTTTAGAAAAATCGAAAAAGATCAAAATATTTCAATAAAAAATTTAATTGATTTTTCGACTGACTAGTTTTTTAAGTATTGCCAAAAACAAGTTTTTTTTCTTGTCCTCCCCCCTTAACTTCGAACATTACACAAAAAAAAATTCATGATTATGGGCAATGTTGTAAAGATTGAACGAAAACTATAGTGGTTGGCTCATCATTTAAAATGTTATTTTGAGGAGGTTGAGAGTGGAAATTTTGAAAAAAATTATTTTTGACCTTATTGAGTTGGGTGATATAAAAGGTTAATTTTTTCTAGTCCAAAACAATTTTTTTTGTAATTTTCAAATTTTCAAACGCGCAGTCTTTGAGTTATGTTCAAAAATGTGAAAAAAATTTCCTGTACCCCCCCCCCCTCCCCCCCCTTAACTTCGAACATTACACAAGAAAAAATTTGAACATAGTTATTGGAAATATTGTAAAGATTGAATGAAAAGTATAGCGGTCGGTTAATCATTTCAAATGTTATTTTGAGGGGGTTGAGGGTGGAAATTTTGAAAAAAAATTATTTTTGACTATGTCAAGTGGGGTGTGATATGAAAGGTGAATTTTTTTTTAGTCCAAAACAACTTTTTGTAGTTTTCGAAAGCACCATTTGTGATTCATTTGATTAAAATTTTAAAATTGTGTTATTGTGAAGGACTGACTATTCACGTTCTTTTCGTTAGGTGGTCTGATACAGTATACCACTAGTACAGAAAAATAGTAGCCACCATCCCTTCGATTCTAGCGATTTTAGCTCTACTGGCAGTGAATGTGAATGTTCAACTAGCTGAAGTTCAAATCCTGTTGGTAAACCGATCTCCCCAATGTTTAGTAGATTAATCACTCGACTGTGATAAAAATGCACTCGTTGGCAATAATTTGACGGCACTTTTTCCTCTAAATATTGTGATAGGTGACTTTAATGTTTTTTTCAATAAAAATCCTCAAAACTGGCCTTCAAACTTTTTTCTACAAAAAAATTTACAAAGAAAAATGCATGAACCAACAACAGTTGAAGCTACAACAATTGATAATATATTTTCCAATATAAATAATTTTTAAGCTGGCGTTAATGAAACTTTATTTAGCCACCATAAACAGCTTTGGGTAAGATGCAACCCAATATGAAACTATGCTAACAAAAACTGTTGTTTTCTCAAATATTATATGCACGGAATCATAAGCGAGCGAATTATATTCGCACTTGCCTGGCTTTTGAAAAATCCTTTTGATTTTATGTTTTATTTTAAGTTAAGTTTTATTGTTTTAGTGTCTTCCGCTTCATAAAAAAAAACAAAATACCGCTATTTTTCTAAAATAATTATAACACGAAAATGTAATTAAAAAAAAATATTGCGACGCTGATGCAAAGGTCCTGACTTCACCACAGCTCTGGAAATATAGTGTTCTGGATATACAATGATCTAATATCCATAAAATGCTTTAATTAAAAGCTAACCAATGTTATAGACTTCGTAGTTCTAATTATAAAAAAATTAAAGAAAGCAGTAGTATCCCAACAAACATAAATTTTGTTGTACAAGAAAAAGTAAAACAAAAATTTAACTGGAAGTGACAAACCAGGATGCAGAACTGTTGTGAACCGTACTAAATGCTCATGTACCAAGATTCATCCAATTCGATTATCAGGTACAGATGTTATTGAGCTTCCCTAATAACAGGTGCTCGGAGGACCCCCTACCACTTTGTTTACTATCGCTAAAAAAACTGATCTGTTCCTTGCCATACATATTTGCATCTTTTTGCGATGTTTCATCAAAACTACTTAACGAACGAATGTTGTATGCTTCCAACAAACATTGAAACAGTAAACAGGTGTTCGGGAGGACCCCACCACTTATCCCAATATTGTCCAAAAACTAATCAAATCTTTGTCATTTAAGTCTCCATCTTTTTTCAAAGTGTCATTAAAATTAATTAATGAATGAAGTCTGTATGCTCCCAACAAACTTTAAAAACAAAGTGTAAAAAGTCAGCAGTTGTATGGTAGACCTCCGTCACTTTGATCAATGTGTCTCAAAAGATGATAATTATCTTCTCACCATAAGTTTCATCATAATCACTTCATTATTGTAGGCTGTAGTGTGGATAAACACACTGAAAAAAATGGAAAATTTAAAAAAAAAATTTTTTACCTGAAGTGAAAAACCGGAAGTTGGGATGCAGAACTGTTGTGCAGTGTTGCCAGATCGCGGGATTTTTTCCCGTTTGCGGGATATTTCATATAAAACGGGAAAGCGGGAAAAAACTTGGAAAGTGCGGGATTTTTCACATTTAATAATAGAATCGTTTTAAATTAAAACTTATTTTGAAATGGTTGCACCAACCAACTTTTTACCAGGCTTTAGAAAGATGTCGATCACCCGATAATTTTACTTAAATGTATATGCCATCTATCTGCTTTAGTATTGTCAAATCCACGATGGAATTTAAGCCTTCTGATGTTTAAATATTTCTTAGGGAGATAGGTACGTTTTGAGAACTCCAACGGACCTCCATGTTATCTGAATTTCAGAAATATTTTGATGCTGCGAAACGAGAAATGAAATCACCTGGAACTACAAGTTGGCTCTCTATGCATCCATCCATTTTAAACATATTAAAAAATTGGAAGATTGAATTGGCATCACTATTTTATTTCTGAGCAGTTATCGAAAAAGAGGTATTATAATTTTAAAATTTTTTGAAAATCATGAAATCAAGACGTATTTACTTCTTTTAAAAAATGTCCTTCTCAATTTTAATAGATTTAATGCTCCATTTTATAGCAGTTCTTTCTTATTCCACAAGTTGTATGGAGAATCGAAACAATAGTAATATATTGTGTAAGTTTTTAATGCAATATTATATTTTTCAAGGAAAAGTTTACGATGTGAGCGAGGCACAAGCGAGCATTACAAATTTTCGAGAAAATAAAATTCATTACAAACGAACCCAATACAACGTTTTATCCTTCCGATAGAGTAAAATTTATTAATTTAATTTTAAATTGAATTATTTTAAAATTTATTGATAAGACAAGTAAAACGAATAAAGAAAAACAATGAATTTTATTGTATTTTTTTGAATATTTAATTCCAAACAATTAAATAAATTTGATTCAATTTCGATATCTATTTAATTATTTGGTATTTTGAAAATGAAAAGTCTATGAAAAGCGTAATGAAAGCCCTACCTAATGAAAGACATCAAATTTTATACTAATAAGAAACCAAAAAACAATCTTTTGGAAATTTAATTCAATTTAATCATAGTAGTCTTTGCCTTTTTTAATATTCGAGAGAGGGACATGCGCGTCAGTTTGAATTGACTGTTTTTTATGGTCGAAAATGTTTACTTTTGATTTTTTATAACATGCAATCAAATTTTTATAAAACAAAATAAAATTTATTTCAGCATTCAGTACAATCAAATAAATTTTTTTATTGTGTTCCACCACATTCGCGGTACAGAATTAAATTAAAAGCTGTTTGTTTTATTCTATATTAAGACTAATAACGTACACAAATATAGTCGTAAAAAACAGAGATAAACCTATTTTTATAGTTGTTGGAAGGATAAATATTGTTATAATTGTGGTGGTTTTTGAAGTTTTTTCAATAAACAATTGAATTTATATGTATATTTTTATTGAAAACTTGATGGGAATTCCTGAGGGATTTTTTCCTTAAAAAAACGGGAAAAATCGGGAGTTTTCGATCCGTCAACGGGAAATTCATTTTTGAAAATCTGGCATCACTACTTCTTTGTTATTTAAGTCTCCATCTTTTTCCAAAGTGTCATTCAAATCAAATCGATTAATAAATGAAGTCTGTATGAACAAACTTTAAAAATAAAGTGTGAAAAGTCAGCAGTTGTATGGTAGACCGCCCGCCACTTTGATCAATGTGTCCCAAAATATGGTAATTATTTTCTCACATTAATTGGAACCTTTTCCATAAGTTTCATCATAATCACTTCATTATTGTAGGCTGTATAGTGTGCACAAACCCACTGAAAAAAAAAATTTACCGGAAGTGAAAAACCGGAAGTTGGGATGCAGAACTGTTGTGAACCATACTAAATGCTCATGTACTAAGTTTCATCCAATTCGATTATCAGGTACAGATGTTATTGAGATTTCAAAAAAAACAGGTGTATGGGACACCCCTCACCACTTTGTTCACTATCGCTCAAAAACTAATCAGTTCCTTGCCATAAATGTCTGCATTTTTTTCCAAAGTGTCATCAAAATTCCTTCACGAACAAATGCTGTGTGCTCCCAACAAATATTGAAAAAATGGTGACACAGTAAACAGGTATTCGGGAAGACCCCCACCACTTATTTCAATATTGTCCAAAAACTAATCAGTTCTTTGTTATTTAAGTCTTCATCTGTTTTCAAAGTGTCATTAAAATAAATTAATGAATGAAGTCTGTATGCTCCCAACAAACTTTAAAAACAAAGTGTGAAAAGTTAGCATTTGTATGGTAGACCCACCGCCACTTTGATAAATATGTCCCAAAAGATGATAACTATCTTCTCACACTAATTGGAACCTTTTTCATAAGTTTCATCATAATCAATTTATTATTGTAGGCTGTAGTGTGCATAAAGATACTGAAAAAACTTCAAAAAAATACAAAAAAAATATTTTACCGGAAGTGAAAAACCGGAAGTTGGGATGCAGAACTATTGTGAACCGTACTAAATACTCATGTACCAAGTTTCATTCAATTCGATTATCAGGTACAGATGTTATAGAGCTTTCAAAAAAACAGGTGCTCCAGGGACCCCACAGCATTTTGTTCACTATCGCTTTAAAACCGATCAGTTCCTTGCCATACATATTTGCATCTTTTTCTAAAACGTCATTAAAATTCATTCACGAACGAATGTTTTATGCTCCCAACAAACATAAAAACATTGTGGAAAAAACCACCTGTTGTATAGTGGACCCCCAAACCCTTTATCCAATGTACTCCGAAAGCTGATAAAATCTTTCTCATTTTACTTGAAAGCTTTTACCAACGTTTTATGAAAATCGATCAGTAATTGTAGGCTACAGTAGGGATAAACACCTGGAAAAAAACTTTTTAACCGGAAGTGACAAACCGGAAGTTTCAAACCGGTATGCAATAATATTAACTAAAGAAATTGTACTAAAACCTTATATACTAAGTTTCAGTAAGATCATAGTCCGGGATTAGAAGTTATTCAAGAATTAAACTTAGGTGTTCGGGAGACCAAAATTTTTATTGGCTATTTAGATAGAGGATGGTCCAAAACAAAAGAAAAAACAAAATTTGGGGTATGTAAGACTTTTTTTCACGATAGATTGAATTACTTGACACAATTTAAAATTGTGGTGAAGTAAAAATCTATTGGCAGGATGGAACAAATACAGCTAGATTTACACAAACTAAATTAAGACATATAGGCATTACAAAATGCCAGTGCAAAAATATGATTGTTTTTTCTTCTTTTAAACCTTGAACTATAGTACTTACTATTAAAAATAGAGAGTTCGCTTCACATTGCACTACTAGTGAACTTGAAAGTTGTAAAAGTTTAGTCATACAAACTACTGCCACGGTAATTAGGCTGATTTTTACACCAGTATTGCACACACTTTAACTCTATCCGACCGACGGCCAAGTTTTACACAAAAAAACAGAACAACTAGAAAAATTGTTATTTTTGTATCCATGCAATTTAATTTGAATTACAATTATAAATGTTGGGATCTTCCTCGTTAAATGATTTTGTATTGTTGAAGAACTTGTTTTTGTCTCTTTTTGGGTACATGGGAAAATTTCTTGTTTGGTTGCAATTTTTTTGAAAAGGAAAGAAAAAAAAACTAAAATACGCGGGATGAATAAAAATTCTTTCTTATATAATCAAGAATACATTTTTGAAAGAATATGATCATATTTTTGAAAACAAACAAAGATACTTCAGTTTTTATTTTTTGGGAATTGTCAAAGATTTTTCTATTTTTTTTGCCTTTAGTCAAGAATATTAAATGTGAAACAGAAAAAGTTTTGTTCTATTTTGTGGACTTCATGTCATTATCATTAAATATCAAAAAAAAATTGTTGAATGTTGGGGATTCAACCTAATATATTTTTTGTTCCTGTTAACATGTGCTAATTAATTAAGAATTGTGCACATAATGTTCTTCATTCAATGTCAACTTAGTTGAAGTAGGAAGAAATGTAAAACATGTTAGTATAGAGTAAAATAAAAAAAGACAAAAAATTGACACTAAAATTAAAGTAAAAGAACAAAAATGTGATGTTAAGTCGATCGTCCAAAAGAAATGTTTGCCTCGTCGCTATTTGAGTGGGTTTAATGGTTAACCATAAACTCTGATCAGAAGGACGCCGGATCGATCCCTGAACTTGCATTGCGATAAAACAATTGTTACGGATCTTTCGATTCTCAAAGTAATTTTCTATTCAACTGAGTACATACAGTTCTAGTAGCTTATAATTCTGATTTCTTCAAGTTGGTCATGATACGTTGCCTGGAACAAATGCCTGCAGTATAAAATACGTTCAACGACATGAATTTCAGAATATGGTTTCAAAATTAAGAATACTAATAGGATACTAAATCATCAACGAAAAGAAATAAAACTCTCAAATAAAATGTTACATAATGCACCGTATATTGATTTCCCAAATAGTACACAAAAGTTTAACAATTATTTTAAACACTCTAAACAGAAAAATTAAGTTAAATTGATTTTTGCATTTTAAGCGATCTTTAAATTTTAAAGACTTTAAAATTTTGTCGCCCTAAGCCTAGGGTAATCTTCTATAAAAGAGGTCAAACAAAAAAATTCACTCTTAGGAGTTAGAACAAATTAAAAAATACAAAAAATGTAACTTGTGAATAAAATTTGAAGGAGTGAAAAAAGAGCTCGAATAAAATAAAAGTATTAGCTCTGGGATTAACCAATTTGTTCATTCCATAGACTGAAAAAAATTTGATTTGTAGGTAAAATACAACAAACAATTGTCTGATGACAGAGGTAGGGTGTGGATGAAAATAGACCACTAGTTGGAGTAGCCTTTATTGTGCCTGCTTTGTAAGTGTTAAATTCACTGAAAAAAATGTTTTTTTCTAATCGAAAATAGGTCTCAACCTCGTCGCGAGAACAAATAAGGCGAATCGAACCGCGAAATTGATTTAACAGCTGTACAGTATCAGTATAGTGTAGATGAGACGACCGCCAAAATGGCTTTCTTTCATGGAAATGATGTTAATAGTTTCATTCAACTTCTTTTATATTCTATGTAACACTTTATATTTTAAACCCACCCTGACTTTCTCAGGATAAATGTTTAACTGTAGTTGTTTCAATCAACGTGAAACTGTTTCAAAGTATTTTTTCTTTGTTTGAATAATAAACAACCTCGGGATGCGGTTGACTTGACATTACTTTAATTTTTTTTTCAGTGTGAGTTGGCTTTTACCTCACATTACCACAGTGTTTTGTATGGTCCTACGAATCTTAGATGCATCCGGAATGGAGGTTAAAGGATTTCAAAATCTGTTGCTGCAAACGATTTAATGTTTTTGTGTTTTAAGAGTACGCTTTTGCTGTTTTTCATGTTGTTATCACGTATACTATTTTGCAAAGTTAACTATGACACAGTGGTTGTGAATTCAATTGCCAGTCAAAATATAAACTATTCTTCCAATTTTAATTTATCCTTTCCAAAAAATATAAAATATATCCTCACCTCACCCAATCAATATTTTTGATTTCTATTTCCCATCATAATCTTGTTCATTTTACAAAATAATTCTTGTTTTATATTCATCTCAACGTCAACATCCTATATCACATACTTCTAACTTCCTCTATCAAATATTTATCTTCAAGAAAATAACAAACAGAAAAAAAAATATCCTTTTTATTATTCATTTACGAATTAAAAATGAATTAAATTTTCTCTTATAGCAAATAATTTAAGTGTAGTGTTGAATGGACGAACACAATAAAGTAAATAATATCTGTTGAGTCATTTTTAGTTATAAATTTTATCAGATAATAACAACAAAATGGTGTTGATGAAACCCAAAAATAAACTTATAATAATAATATTAAGAATTTTTTTTTGTTTGTGGTTGTTAAATTATTCATGAATTTCTGGGGATGAAGATGGTCATTGTTTTTCGGACTTTCATCAACATTTAACTCAATTCATTTTTATTATTTTTATTTTTTTTTTTCAGAATAGGACGTCGGTTTGTTTACTATGTAAGCATAATTTCTGTAATAGTTGGCAGAATATTTGCAATTATTGGTAGCAATAGCTACATCCTATTTGCAATAGGCGGTGTAATAGCAAGCTTTTCATCAACATTCATTTTCCAGTCACCGTTGATAATATCAATTGAATGTTCAAAAAAGTAACTCACAAAAAATTGTTAAGCTTTTTAATGTAAACAAATTTAGTTTACTTTTTTTTATTTTAGGGAAGATCGTGCTCATTTATCAATGATCCAATCAATCGGTTGGGCTGTTGGAATGTGTATCATGCCTCTAATATTTTGGTGGGTGAGAGATTGGATAACTTTTATTTTATTAACTACATTACCTGGAATTGTATTTTTCTTTTTTGCATAGTAAGTGGTAAATATATTTCCATTGGTATTGATGCTAATTTCCATTTGTGCCCTATAGTTACATGATAGAATCACCACGTTGGCTAGCAAATCGTGGCAAACTATCCGAATGTTTATACCAATTAAAAAAAATTGCAAAAATAAACGGAAGAGAATTTACGTTGACAGAAAAATCGTTAGAAGAAGCTTTAGGAGGCGAAAGAAAACCAGAAAAAGTGTATGGTTTCATGTCATTGTTTAGTAGTTGGAGATTAACAAAGAATACTGTATTGATGATTATAACATGGTAAGGATGTTGTTTTGTTTAACATATTTCAAGAACATTGTATAATTCTAAATAGATTAATTTTATAGGATTGCAAGTGTATTGTTGTATTTCATTCTTGTATTAAATGCATCGAAAATGGATGGAAACCCATTTCTAAATTTTTTATCGCAGAGTGCTATAGAGCTGCCAGCTAATTTAATTGGACGTCTTTCAGGTATCTGGAACAATTAAATGAAATTTAAACACAAACATTCGCTTTAATCATACTTTTTATTGAAACAACGAAAACTATTTCATTCTATTTTACACCAAAAAAAATCGAATAACAATTTCACATCCATCAATTTAAATTTTATCTATTTTTCTGCAAAAACGCCTAACCACCATATTTTACGCGAACGCGAAAAAAAATTATGTTTTGTATATTTTTTAATCGACAGGAAACACAATTGGACGAAGATTTACAGTAACAATATCATTTTTAGTATCGACAATAGCGAATATTTTACAAATATTTATAGTGACACATAAAAGTAATGAATTAATTTCATCGATCCTGGCGATTATTATCAGATTTTGTTTAACAATAACATTTTTTGGTGTGAATTTGATAGCAATAGAAACGTATCCAACATGTTTGCGACAAACTGGAATCTCGTTTGGAACAGTTATTGCAAATGCGGTTGGAATTTTTGGACCGTATGTTGTGTTTTTGGTAAAAGATAACTGATATTGAATCCAATCAAATATTATTTATTTTTTGTAATATTTAGGGAACAAATTTTGATGTTCGATATCCATATATTATAATGGGAGCCCTAAGTTTAGCCGCAACATTATCTGCCTTGTTTTTTCCTGAAACACTTAATCAAAAATTACCTGAAACTTTAGAAGAAGCTCAAATATTTGGATCAGAACAAGTCAGGAAAAACGAGATAAGAAACAAGTTCTTCAAATAATTTTCTTTTTACTTAATTTCAGAAATTTTGGAGTTTGAACAAACCAACACTTGATAACGATAAAGAAAAAAGCTGCTCCAAATGGTAATGGTAGTGAAGAAAAAGTTAAATAAAATTATGCAAATCAAACTTGTGTTTAATTTTTGTTTATTTACTCATGTTTTTTGGTAACATCTGGCAACAAAAAATTTACCATGAAATTAAACTATTGAAAACTGAGTCCAAAACTGTTCTCACTAATAGACTGAGAGCTAGTGAACCCTTTGGGTAACGGTCTTTCTGTATTTTTTTTTAGTGATAAGTCATGAAATGTGAAGTACGGTAACCACCACCTGGCAGGCATCAGCCCTGCACGTCATCATCCCCTATATTTTTGAAAGTGTAAAAAAATTAAAAAAAAAATTCTTCCTGTAAGCTTGAAAGTTTTATATGATTTAGCACATTTATGTAGAGTAGAGTACAAAAAAAAAATTGACAGGCGATTTTGATGAGCACAAGTATCTGCCAGGCGAATCGAAAGGTGTGTAGTATGTATGCAAACTGACGGATCAAGTATTGTAAACTTGATTAGCCGAATTAGAATGGTTTGAGAACGTAAGTAAAGTGATGGGACAGCATGCTGAAAAATCATTCACTTCGCAAAGCCGTATGCAACTCATATTGAATGTAAAATACAACTGGTGCATGGTAACTCATACCATCCCAACCGTTTAAAAATAACGAATAGCATATCACTTTATTGGTTAACATAGTGGAACGAAAAACTAGTTAGCACAACGTTATGTTAATCCAACACTGATTATATTAATATATTAAACCTTAACTTATTATATTTGCATTGTTGGCCCTGTTACGGTGCCAATTTATTATATTTGGACCTTTGGTAATACAAATATATATATAAAAAGAAATTAATAGTAATGTTACGGTACTTAAAGGAATTCGGAGTGAACAGACCGTTCCCATTCGAATCCGAGATTTGGGAATCTCTTATTATCTTTTTCCTTAGTTTATCTCGACATTACAAAAGTAATGTCTAAATTAAAATTAACATAAATATTAATAATAAATACCTTAGTTGCAACTGTTGATTGCTGTCATCAATATTCTGTTGTTTTAAGTTATTAGTTTGATTTTCCAAAACTCAACAGCATCTGATTTTGTTATACGAAATTGATCACCATCAAAAAATAGATCCTTTCGAGCGAGGTTCCTGGCACATAAAACTATTATTCGTATTTTTTTTGTACCCCATTGCGGCGTGAATATTCCACTTTGTTCGTAATTCAAATAAAAATTATAAGTTGCTTTACGAACCAACATTTATTATACATTTTTATTAAAGTTGTTTAAAGAATTAAGTTCATATTTCGCATGTGACACTAATGTAAATGAATTACGATAATTTTTTTTATTCATTCGAAAGATTTACATAATTTTTCAGTATCACTTTAAAATTATTTTGTGATATATTTTGTATACACAATAATCGATACATTTTAATATGTTGTTATCATTTCACTTATTATAACTACATTTATTTGTTATGAATTTAATTTCACGAAAATATAATCTTGCATAACATAAAAGCACAATTAAAATGTTTTCTCTTTAAAAGCAGAAAATGGAATGCAATATTATTTTTAAATTATGAAATTGCAAAATGTGATTTTGATTTTTCCATCTTATGATGTCAAAACAAAATCGGGCAATCTCCGAAAATTCAGTAATGATTAACAACGACGTCTGTTCATTAGCATTGGAAATAAAAATTTAGTACGTTCGTTTGTTTTTTATAGTATGTTCAAAATTTAACTAGCAGTTAAGTTTTAGAAAATTTTAAAATTATTATTAATGTAAGAATGAACGGAAACTAATGAAATACATTTTTATTGAATTGAAAACGAAGATGAATTTGGTTTTATTATTGTTTCGCGATTATTGCGATCGTTACAAACTTAAATCAAAATACCTGTTCAAACTTTTTCGTAATAAAAGCTCTTTTTAAAGTGTTTTAATACAATGAAAAATTGGAAATTCAATAAAAACCAAATCCTTTATCATTTCATTGCTCTATTTATCAAAACCACATAATGCTTTTGTTAACAGAATAAACCTCTAAAGTATATAAAAATTCTACTAACAAAATGAATTCCAAGACTAAAACCATATAACCAAGTAAAAAAAAAATTCATGTGTATAAATTTTTTTATTGTTATTTTATTCTTATAGAAAAAAAAAGAAAATTCTAAACAAAAAACTAATTTTTATTTTGTTAGAACAAGTAAACGAATGGGTTGATTTCAGAGTTTCAGTAAGAAACTCGCACGTTAGAAAATTCCTTCCAATTGGCTATCAAATAAAATTAAACAATATTAAACCAATTATCCTTTTGTTGAAAAGAAAACAGAACAATCAAAACCAACACTAAACTTCGAATATATTTGTTCCATTTCATGTTTCTAAATCTACTTACTTACTTTACGTAAAAATAATCTCTGATTTTCACTTATTTTATGTAGAAAATGAAAAATTTTATATTTTCCCTTCGTCTGGTTTTTAAAAAAAAATTAGGGATTATGCAAAACCAATATTAAGTAGATTTATTAAAGTGAGTTGTTAGGTGGTTTGCGTTGCAAAGCTTATTATTTTAGTACTAAATCCAAATTTGTAAATATTAATATAGTCATTTGAGTAGTCATACTTTTCGACACAAAAATTGTATTAGTTAAATATTTTGTTGTTCGAATAAAATGAAAAAGTTTTATCAAAAGTTTCAATTACTGTTTATTTATACATTTACCTTCACCCTCATTGTTTTTAAATCTTATTCTCAAGGACTATAAAAGTTTTGAAGAAGAAAATATGAAATATTTTTGAAGTTGACCGCTACGATAAACCGTTCTGGATTATAGTTTTGAGCAGGAGTTGATGTGATATTAAAAAGAAAATATTACGCATATTAAAAAGTTTTTGGAAATTACCATTAATGAGTTGTTTATCAGCCTTATGTGCAACTACAACTACTTCATATCGAAGTAAAGAAAACAAGAATCAAAAAATGAAAACAAAGAAATAATGAAAAATAAACAATGGTATTATGAAATAAAGAAATACAGAAATAAAGAAATGAAGGAATAAAGAAATAAAGGAATGAAGAAAGGAAGAAATAAACAAATAAACAAATAAAAAAATAAAGAAATAAAGAAATAATGAAATAAAGAAATAAAGAAACAAAGAAATAAAAAACATAGTATTGAAGAATTAAAAAAAAATAAAGAAATAAAGAATTAAAAATATAAAGAAATAAAGAAAAAATCAATTAAAAAAACCAAATAAATGCTGAATAATAGTTATTTGTGTCCATTAATGTTTGTGTCGCAAGTTTAGAAAAGGATGTTGCTGCCGTGAAATCAGCAAAAAACATGCAATTTTGGAAATGAGGTTTTAATTTTGTATATTAAGGCATTGGAATTCATTGACATTAATAAAACAAATTTTCTGCGTTTTGAGTTTTTTTTTATCCTGTCTTAAGGTACAGTGATGAAAAATCAAAAAATTGCGCGACCCTGGTGTATTGAAATCATTATTATTATTATTTATTGTTTTTTCCAATTGTTTACAATACTACAAATTGTTAATATAATAATTTAGATAACACTATTAAAAATAAATACAAATATACACAAATTTTTAATATAATAATTTAGATAACACTATTATTCGATTTTAGTTTTAGTTAGTAATGTAAGTTGGGAAAAATTAAGAGCATATTTTAGTCGTTAAAAACGCCTAGAGTTATGTGCCCTTTCTTAACAAACAGATTGTTTTAACCCGGTGTTTAAAAAAATCTGTATAAGCTCGAAAATAATTAAAACATGTGGCGTGGGGATTAAGCTACATGATAAGATTTGAGTAAAAATTTTAAGGTAATATTCTTTATAAATGTAAAAATATAGAAAGCTATTTTTAAAAGCAATAATTAAACAACTAATGAACTAAACAACTAATTTTTTAAGTCTAATAATATATATACAACAAACCAATATAATAAATTAAATATCATAAATTAATAACAATCATTTAGCCAACTGTTTAGAAATAAATACAAAGCTTAAACAAATGAAGACAGATCATCATATTATAACCTTGAGCAACTCTTCAATTTTGGTTAAATCAAAGGTAAAAAGCCATGAATTTACGTGCTTAAGAAACTTAGACAAAGAGAGCGAACTATGACGAATATCGGACGGTAATTGATTAGATATGCTAGGGGCTATTATAGTGAAGAATCTTCTGTAATGAGTAGTTCTAAATCGCGGAACGTTAGCAAGCTGCTGAGACCGTAGCAATCTATTGAGATTTCTATGATACCTCAGCATTCGGTTACCACTCATAATATAAAATATTTTAAGAATCCTATAAATATATGTCTTAGTGGAAGAATCCAATTAAAATGAAATATTGGCCAGCTATGATCAAGTTTTTTTCGGTTATAGATTATTCTTACTATATATTTTTGAGCTAATAGTAAAGGTTTTAGCGTACTTAAATAAGTTTCCGCATAGCAAACAATTCCATACTGAAGTTTTGAATTAAAAAGGGCATAGTATATACATTTTAGTACATGTATTGGACATAAAGACTTAAGAATATAAAATTTCGTATTTAGCATTAAAAAATATTTTTTCAGTACATATATGTGAGGTTTCCAGCTCAATCTGTTGTCTAACGTGAGATCCAAATATTTAAATGCAGTAACCGATTCAATTGGAAAGCAGTTGCTTGAACAATTTGATTTACTACAGACGACCGAGTGACTAACTACTGAAGAATTAGGAGTACATCGATCAGTAAGTCCAAAGTGTATTATTTTTGTTTTGCCACTTATAATCATGGAATGCACCAGAAACCATTTATTTAGAAGTTCTAGATCATGAGTGATTTGATCGGTTAGTAATGTATGCGTATTTTGAGAATAAGACAGAACCATGTCATCAGCAAACGCACTTATTCTCCAAAACAAATTTAGTTCAAAAACGGAATTTATGTATACCAAAAAGAGAATTGGACCTAGAACAGAACCGTGTGGTACGCCGGTATTCAAACATTGCACAGAGCTCAAGGAGTCGTTAATTTTAATTTTTGCTGGGATCTTTGACTCAGATAGGATTTCAACCATTCAAGAATGAACCCACGAAATCCAGCATCTTCTAGTTTTTGGAGTAAAACCAGGTGGTTAACCATATCAAAAGCCTTAGTAATATCGACGAAAAGGCAGGCAACAACATTCTGACTGTCAATATTTTTGTAGACTGTTTCAAGGAAGTCAAACAGGGCATCTTCTGTGCCAATACCAGTTTTGAATCCAAATTGTGCGTTGCTGAAGAAACTATTACTATTCAAAAACATTAGAATCCTAGATTTGAGACACTTTTCAAATAACTTAGAGATCGTTGGTAAAAGAGAAATAGGCCTATAATTCTGAGTTTCTTTCCGATCACCTTTTTTAAAGATAGGAATAACAGTAGCATGTTTGAATTTATTTGGAAAAATACCTGAAGTAACGCTAAGATTGAAAATAAAAGCCAAAATATCGACAATAAGCAGACCAATTTCCTTCAAAAGTTTATTGCTAATGCCATCGCTACTATAAGAATTTTTGTTTTCAAGCTTTGTTATTATAGTTTGTATAATTCGGAGGCGTAGATGGAATGAAAAACGAAACTATTTTGCTCACGCTTGCTGCCAATTGAATTTTTAACGTCATACGCAGGTACATGATTCCCTACTGATGGAAGGCCAGCACTTAAGCTATCTGCAATACTACAGAAGTAACTATTGAACTGATTCGCGATCTCACCATCAGAAGTTAGAAGTTTATTTCCGTCGCTTAAAATTTCTGTTACTGCTACTGATTTTTCGTTTTTATTTAAATTGCCATTTACTATATTCCATTCTTTTTTTGTGTTACCTTTTGCATTAAGAAACTGTTGCAAATAAAATTCGTTTTTAGTAGAATTAATGTTGTGTTTTAATTTATTTCTAAAAGAACGAGCATATGATTTAAGTTTAAGATTTTCGGGATGCTTTTTTGACTTTAAGGATAAAAATTTTGACTTTTTGGCACGTTTTACTAAGGACTTAGATATCCAAGGCTTTAAATTGGTAATTTTGTTTTTATTAGATTTTTTGAAAGTACAATTTGAAACATGTTGCTGCAGCTTCGTTGAAAAGAATTCTAGTGCTAAATCAGTATCGCTTTGTGCATAAACCTCTTCCCAAAACTCAAAAGTTAAATTATATCGCAGAGATTTGTAATCTATAGCCGTGCAATGAATTTTAGATTTATCAACATTATGATCTGTAGGCTTGGAGGAGGAGCAACTATTGTTATATTTGATAGAGGAAACTATTAAGTCATGATCAGTAATATTTAAATGCATAACAGAGGATGAAATGCAAACTGAAAAATTATTTAAATATATAGTATTATAAACATGTGAATTAATAATTTGGGAAAAAGAGGAAGTTGCGCAACTGTTATTAGAAGAACCTTGATTCATATTAAATCAATATAAAAACTCTCTTAAATAAAAAGAATTAATATTATTAAAAAAAAGGTAAATGAAATCAAGGTCAACAAAACTTCTAACTTTGTGCAACTTCCCTTTATCCCTCTTACGCATCATTATCGTAGCATTCCTGATCCATAAATATTTATAATTTTTCTTTTGTTTGACATCTTTTGCAGCTTTTAAAAGTCTTCGCTGGAATGGAGTGAGACTGTCATTCAAATATATAACACCATCTTTATCACCTTCGGAACAAAAAAGACTTTTTTTTAATTTTGATTTTCGAGGCAAAATACTTCTCCATAATTTGTTCTTTCCACTGACGAGAAATAAATTTTACAAGAATTACATCAGAAGATATACATTTTTGAGTAATTGATGTAGTGTCTGAAACTGTGGTGCTTGTTGTTGCATTCGACTTCAAATTGTTCATGTTATTATTCGAAGACGATCCAGTTAATGCATTTGTTTTTATAATTCTTTTCCGATAACAATAATCGATTTCACTTTCAGTAATGGAGACACCAACACCTACTTTAAATACAGCAGTTATTCTTTCCAACAAATTTTCATTTGGTTCAGCTGATAACCCGGATATTTCTAAGCAATTTTGTTTAGACATTTGTAGCTGTATTTCAAGGTTATGCTCATGTATGTATATAAGTTTGTTTTCATTTTCCAAGTCTTTGATTCTTTTCAGAGACAATTCAAGTACTTCAAGTCGTTTAATTAAAGCCATGAAATGGTGCTCAACTGAACTTTTGACTGCATTTACCTCAATTAGAATGTCATTAGTAGTAGTTATCGCTGGTGTATGTTTTGTTGCTGAATTGTTATCATCAACGGCATCTGTAGTTTTTGTGTTTTTTTGTGCATAGCTATTTGATTTTGGCTTAGATGTGGCAGTAGCTGGGCTAGATTTAGATTGGTATGTGTTACTGCAAGTTGCACATTGGCTACATTTCCAATCTAATTTATCCTTTTGAAGATGACTGGCATATTCCGGTTTAAGGTTTACACAAGTAACATGAAACACTAATAAACAACTAACACAACTAATTTTTAGATTATCTGCTTTTCGATCTAATTTATTATTACAGATTGAACATATAGTCATATTGATTAAATGATAATGATATATTTGCAAAGTTTTTATAATTAAAGAAAACAAAAAGTAGATCTGACTGTTATATGTAACAGTGAAGAACAGTATCTGTAGAGTAGAACTCGTTTTATTATAAAAAAATTGATTCTAAATAATTTAGTTATTATTTTTTTTAAACACTAAATTTAATATTTATGAAAAAATAATAAATTTACACTTTCACAGAATATATTGAATTTGATTAGTTTAATTATTATTATTTTGTTTTATTTTATTAGTTAAAAATTTTTAAATTGACTAACCATAATTTACCATGTGTACCCTACGACAAACAGCAAATGAATGAATGAAATGGCTCTACAGTCAAAACTATTTAACTGATTTTAATGTTATATAGCTCAAAATGTAGGTATTGAATAGAGCTAATCAAAATAATAATTCACATTATATGACCTTGAACACTTTCTTTTAGAAAAATAACGATAAAAAATTAAAATTCGATTTTCTAGAAATGCGTATTTTTTAAATTTTTGGTTTTTTAATGTGTGAAAGGTACATATGTTACTAACATTTCTAACAGAGATTTCTTTGTTTGCAAAACGAAATCAACTAGCTGATAGCTCCGCCAATTTAAAAACAATTCCTGGAACACGAGGATATCACTCATACATTCCTACAAATGATGGATCAATCTTAGCTAGACGTTATTCTAACTCTACGGAATTTAGTAATGTAAAATTAAATGAATGATTAAAAATGTGTAAAATATTTATTTTGAGTTAAAATTAAAAATTTATTATAAAAACATATATGTAAATCCAAAAAAAACTGTTCATTTTTTAACTCCACTTTTTTTTATGATGAAAAATTTTAAGGCGTGTTGCAATAAAATTAATAAAAAAAAAAATTTCCCCTCCTGAATTTTTTATAAAATGTTAGTAACATACCCGACAAACATTTTGTAACCAACAGTTACGGTCCCAATGTCACCGCCTAAAATAAAAGTTTTATCTCTAAATATAACGAAGACGAACTACGAACACAAAACAAAATAAAAACAGGTTAAATAACACTAGCACATATTCATATTTGCTTAAATTCTCATTTGGAAACAACGAAAATTATCGAAATACGACCGAGTTTGTCCCGACATTAAAAATGGTAGTGAAAACTGAAATCCTCACTTAAATTATATTTTAAAACTCGAACAAAGTTTTTATATATTGTAATGAAGCAGTTAGCAGACGTTACTCATTGGCGAAACATGTTTTAATAATATTTAATTGTTTCTTGTTTTTATTTCGCAAAAATTGTTTTATTTTACATATTAATATTTATTTTAAAATAATAATAAAAATATCTAAATTAATTTCGGTTTAATTCAACCATTTTTAAGAGAATTAAAATAATAAGAGTATGTTAAAATAACAACAATATGTTAGAATTAATACGTCAAATTACCAAAAACGTGTCCGTCAAATTACCAAAAACCACCGAAATGTAACCGACACAAATACGATCAATACCTGAAATATGACTAGGGTTTCTAAATATCCGACCTATTTGATTATCCGGATATCGAATACATAAAACATAAATCATCCGGATAATCCGGATATCCGGATAATTAAAACAAATAATAAGACATGCTTTTTATTTTGCGGTATTTAATTCATTTATGCATATTTTTCGTATATCTATATTAATTCATATTTATACATAGTCACAAAATAACAAAAATAGTAACAAATCATAAAATAACAATAAAAAATTGAATTAATCATAAATTTAACGAAGTTATTGATTCATTTTTAAAAACGCATATGTTAGAAAAATTATTGCATTAAATGTTGTTCGAAATTGAGTCGAGTTCTAATTTTTGTCCTGGTGAGACCAGCAATTGAAAATACGCGCTCTGTTGCAGTCCAGATAGGTTAATATATGTTAATAATGCGCGATATAGAATATTTAAATTGTCTGTCATTTTTTATTATAATTATTTAAATAAACGAAATCTTTTTTCACCAATGTGGAACTTTCTTCATTCTGCTTCTCAACATGATTATAACTGAAGGATTTGCATTCTCAAGTTGTTTTTGCAGTGACGATATCTTACAAACTTCACTACTTAGACTTTCTTCATCCTTACTTTCAATAGTAATTTCTTCAGTGACTTCTTCAGAGTCATCATAATCACAGGTGGATGTATTCTTCTAAAAATTTCTACCGCCAATGCAAAAGAGGCACCATTTGTAACATAATGAAAATATTTATTGGAATGTGGCATATTGCCTGTTTGTAAAAAGATCAACATAGTCATAAGGAATTTATCACGACGTTCATCCATTCGATTTTTTATCTTGTTAATTAACTGTTTTGAAAAATTCGTTCCACATTCTTCTAACTTTTTGAAAACAACTTTGTAAACGCCTCCAGCAGTCAAAAGCGTCCCTGAATTTTCGCTTAATTCTTTTACAGTTTTTTCCAGTGGAAATAAGAGATCTAACAACTCTCTCTTTTTTATACCATAAAGTTTTAAAATACTATTCGTTACAGTAGAGAAATTTTTATGCATGACAAAGCCATTACTTCGGACATATCTATGATTCCACTATAGCATTCATTGAAAACTCATCTTCTGTCACACATCGAGACAAAATTTCATACGGGGTTTCATTTTTAAGAATTTTAAAATTCCACCATCACCGGAATCACTTTTAAGTTTTTTTGATGTAGATGGTTCATGAATCTTATCGATTTAAGTTAAAGTTGAAGCTGAATTTATGATTATTTTATGAACTTTTAAATGATTTATCCTTTACATCCAATTTGTTTACTGCAATGCATAACAGAAAGCAACATCTCTTTTTTTAATTTTTTTTTAAATGATTCCAAACTTCAGAGCGTTTTGACGATGTATAGCCAGTACTTTTCAAAATTTTAAATCTGTTTGTTGTTAAATAAATTTACTAATATAGTTATAATTTACTGTATTTATGAAGCAGATGCAAAATATATGAATTATTAAAAAGAATTCACTGCTCTAATAATCTTTAAAAAACTAGCGCACTTCAGATTTTATTGGCGGGCTGCATGTTTTTAAAACATTAATTTTTTTCAATCAACATCAAATAAATATTTGTAACAACCCTTTACACTGCAGATTGACGAAGTGTGTCATAAAATATTCGAAGATTACAGTTTTCATAACATTGAAGTTGTAAATAAATTTTTAACTTACAGTCACTTCACTGCACTAATAAACTTTGCAACGCAGTTTAAATATTTATTTTTAACTTTGAAACGCAATTTGATTATTTTCTTTACAAAATAGAGGTTTTTTTAATATCCGGATAGCTACAAAAAAGTATCCGGATAATCGAATACTGAAAATTGGGTCGAATAATCCGGATAGTTCGACATCCGGATATCCGGATTAGAAACCCTAAATATGACCATAATTGTGCCCGTCAAATAACTAAAAATTACCAAAAATGTAACCGTCAAAAACATCTAATACCTGAAATATAATCGTAATTGTGTCTGTCAAATTACCAACAGAAACCTAAATGTAACCGGCAAAATACCATCTACTAACTGAAATATAACCGTAATTCTACCTGGCAAATTACTAAAATCAACTAAAAAGTAACTGCAATAGTAACCGTACGAATACTGAAATGTTACCGACACGGTCCTCGTTCGGTTACTGTTACTGCCTATTGTCTCACCAAAATACGGTAACAAATCAGTTACGTTACCACTTGTGGCCGATAACAGTCACCGGTAACATTTCAGTCTTTTTACGGATACAAATAGCGAAATTGTTTGTCGGGATATCTACCTTTCACATATTAAAAAACCAAAAATTTAAAAACCACGCATTTTTAGAAAATCGAATTTGAATTTTTTTCCGTTATTTTTCTAAAAGAAAATTTTCAAGATCATATAATGTGAATTATTATTTTGATTAGCTCTATTCAATACCTACATTTTGAGCTATATAACATTAAAATCAATTCAATAGTTTTGACTGTAGAGCCATTTCAATACACCAGGGTCGAGCAATTTCTTGATTTTTCAACACCCTGTATCTTAAGACAGGGTTAAAAATAAAAAAATAAAACTTCAGAAAATTTTTTTTTATTGATGTCAAAGAATTTCAATACCTAAATATACAAAATTAAAACCTCATTTCCAGACCTTAGCCAACGGACGGCTAAATGATAAATGAGCATTTGCGCGTTCGTTTCTTCGGCTTGCATTCTATAACAACCTGGCAGCTGCCGATGCGAAATTACCGAAACCTTTTAGACTCTATTATAATCTCCAAACTTATTTCCTTGTAGACCTCTAAATTTTTGTTAGACCTCCATAGGTATGCATAATAACTTTGCAATGCTTAAAATTTTTTCTAAAAAACTTTAAAGCATTTTCCTGAAACATATAATTTTTGTACGATGTTACGCTGTAACTCAAAATCTAATACATCGATAATCTTAAAATTTTGTATACTATATTTACACATAACCACCAGGTAACACCGTCGAGAATTTTTGTACTTATTTTTTATTTTACAAAAACCAATTAACCGATGCAAATTCGATTTTCTTAATTTTTTTTATCAGCACCTTTAAAGTGTTATGTCTGCAGATGGATCAAATTGATGACAATGGTTCATAGTAATCTCTAGTAATACTATTGGGTCAAGTTTCATGTGGGAAATGTCGGAAAATACTATTTTCTAAATTTTTTATTAGCACTTTAACAATCCTGCCTTTAAAGTGTTTTGTCTGGAGAATGGATCAAATTGATGACAATGGTTCATAGTAATCTCTGGAAATAATATTGGATCAAGTTGTGAGAAATTCGATTTACTAAATTTTTTTATTAGAGTTGTAAAAAACGTGCCTTTAAGGTGTTATGTCTGGAGATGGATCGAATTGATGACAATGGCCCATAGTTATCTCTGGAAAAATATTGCATCAAGTTTCATGTGGGAAATCTCGGCAAATTCGATTTTCGAATTTTTTTATTAGTACTGTATTGAGTCTGCCTTTAAAGTGTTATGTTTGGAGATAGACCAAATTGATGACAATGGCTCATAGTAATCTCTGGGAAAAAATATTGTGCCAAGTTTCATTGGGAAAGTTTTTTTTTATTAGTACTGTAAAAATCCTGCCTTTAAAATGTTATGTCTGGAGATGGATCAAATTGATGACAATGGTACATAATAATTTCTGAAAAAACATATTGGGTCAGGTTGCACGAGGGAAATCTCGGAAAATTCGATTTGCTAAACTTTTTGACTAGGCACTGTAAAAATCCTGCCTTTGAAGTGTTATGTCTGTAAATGGGTCAAATTGATGACAATGGTTCACAATAATTTCTGCAAAAAAATTGGGTCTAGTTCCATGTGGACAATCTCGGAAAATTCGATTTTCTACATCTTTTGTTAGTACTGTAAAAATTCTGCCTTTAAAATGTTATGTCTGGAGATGGATCGAATTGATGACAATGGCCCATATTAATCTCTGATAGTAGTCAAAAAAATTGGGTGAAGATTCATGTAAGAAATCTCGGAAAATTCGATTTTCTAAATTTTTTTTAGCATTGTAAAAATTTTTCCATTAAAGTGTTATGTCTGTAGATGGATCGAATTGATGACACGGTTCACAATAATTTTTTGAAAAAAATATTGGGTTAAATTTTATGTGGAAAGATCGATTTTCTAATTTTTTTATTAGCACTGTAAAAATCCTGCTTTTAAAGTGTTAAATCTGGATATGGATCAAATATGACAATGGTCCAAAGCAATCTCTGGAAAAATATTGGGTCAAATTTCATGTGGGAAATCCCAGGAAATTCAGTTTCCTACATTTTTCTAGGAGCATTGTAAAAAACGTGCGTTTAAAGTGTTATATCTGGAGATCGATCGAATTGATCAACAATGATCAATCTGACAATGGTCCATAGTAATCTTTGGGATAAAATATTGGGTAAAGTTTCATGTGGAAAGCTCGATTTTCTACATTTTTTATTAGCACTGTAAAAATCCTGCCTTTAAAGTGTTATGTCTGGAGATGGATCGACTTGATGACAATGGGTCATAGTAATCTCATGTGAGAAATTCCGGAAAAAGTCGATTTTCTACATTTTTTAGGGGCATTGTAAACAACAACGTGCCTTAAAGTGTTATGTCTGGAAATGGATTGAATTGATGACAATGATCCATAATAATCTGAACAAAAAAAATAAAAACTAAAAAAAAAAAATTATAAAAAATGCGAGTAACAAAATTTAGAAAATCGAATTTTCAAAAATTCCCACATAAAACTTGACGCAATGCTTTTTTCCCAGAAATTACTATGGACCATTTTCATCAATCAATTAATCGGCAGATATGTATTTATATGTTTTAGGTAGAGTTTTTATATTTTTTAAAGTATGTAATTTAATCTGTATTTTCGACTTTCGGCTGAAAACTTTTGGCTAAATTTAACAGTTTCCGGTGAGATCGTAAAAATTAAATTTACGTTACCGTTTATTTCCATTTTCGGCTGGAAACTTTCGGCTAACTTTAACTGCATCATCGAACAGCGTTTTCAAGAATTCGAAACTTTCAAAATCTCTTACCGAACTGTTTCACCATTAAATTAGATGCGCATCTGTCTTTTTCTCATTAGAAACCTTATTCCTTTGGCATTGTTGTTGGAAATGGCGTCCATTTCTTTAAATAGGATATGCACGTTTCATTACTTTCATATATAAACATTTCAAAAGTTTTGGTAAACATTATGTGTGTTCGGTACAGGCTCTCTCTCTCTCTCTCTCTGGCGTTTACATCCCATGGAGGGATTTTGCCGTCTGTGCAATCAGCTTCCAATTATCTCGTTCCATGACCAGTTGACCCCAGTTTCGACATCCTATATCACGAAGGTCTTGGATGATGTCATCACGCCAGCGTTGTCTAGGTCTTCCTCTTCGACGAACACCAGCTGGTTGTTGTTGGGACGCTTTTTTTATCATTCTATCCAATGGAACCCTTTCTACATGACCAAACCATCTAATCCGGTTGGATTTAATGAATCCGATTACATCACAGCCTCCAAGAAGCTGTCTGATTTCGTGATTCATTCGGATTCTATACTGATTTTCAGCAACTTTACATGGACCATAAATTGTTCGTATGACCTTCCTCTCGAAAGTTGATAAAATTCTACAATCGGAAGAAGTCAGTGTCCAGCTTTCACTTCCAAATGTAAGCACAGGTCGAATTAATGCTTTGTAAAGTGTGAGTTTACACGACCGCGAAAGATATTTTGATCGCAGAAGTTTTGAGTATGGGTAGAAAACTCTGTATGCGGCAGAGACACGGGCTTTGATATCTGCCTGCATGTCATTTAACGATGTTATTACAGACCCGAGGTATTTGAAGTTTTCCACGCGTTCCACTTCATAGTCGCCAGTATCCAGATTTCCGGGAGGTATGTTCTTAGATGTTGTTAACACTTTGGTTTTGCCGGTGTTGATGCATAATCCAAGTCGTTTAGCATTTCTTTCAAGCTGAGAGAGACTATCCTTAATATCGCTTGTTCTACGTCCGAGAAGCACAATATCATCTGCGTAGCCAAGAACTTGACTAGATTTGTTATATATACAGTTTTGTGTCTCAATCCGGCTTTTTATTATCGCGTACTCCAGCGCCAAATTAAACAGTACGGGCGCAAGTGCATCACCTTGTCGAACACCTGATGTTATATCGAAAGGATCAGAAACTGACCCTTCGATTACTATTCTCCAATTTGATCCCGATGTTGTGAGTTTGCACAGAGAAACAAGTTTCGCGGATGATACTATCATATGCTTGCTTGAAATCAACGTAGAGCTGGTGAATGCTGATGTTGTACTCCCAACCTTTTTCTAGAATCATCCTTAAGGTAAAACATTGATCTGTGGTTGAACGGTTGGGACGAAAACCACACTGATAGTCACCGATGATAGATTCGGCGAACGGGATGAGTCGAGCAAGTACGACATTAGCTAGTATTTTATATGCAGTGTTCAACAGTGCGATGCCACGATAACTCGCACACTTTAGACGGTCACCTTTCTTATGCAGCGGAACAATGAGAGCTGTTTTCCATTCAGCAGGTAGTTCTTCTTGGTCCCAGATTGCAAGAATCAGATCATATATACGTGAGACCAGAGCTGCTCCTCCATTTTTCAAAAGTTCTGCGGGAATACCATCGAAACCTGGTGATTTGCCATTTTTCAGTTTTTTAATGGCAGCTTCCACTTCTTCTATTGCTGGGTAAGGGACAAAAATCTAATCATTTGACGGAGCAATTGCTCGAATAGGATGAACTTCATTCGTTCTATTCAGTAGGTCTTGAAAGTGGGATCGCCACACTGCCAGCACATCGCGTTCACTTGTTGTAAGTTCATTATTTTCATTTTTGATGGCTGTAGATCTTGGGTGGAAATCTTTTGTCAGATTCCGTGCATTGGCAAAGCACTCTTTTGAATTTCCGTTGGCCGCATGTAGGTCGATGTTTTCGATGCAGCTCTTCATGTGTTCGCGTTTCTTTTTACGTAGAAGTTTTGCTGAGGCTTTTCTGGCGCATAGATAATCAGCTTGGGAGCTTCGGGTGTTCCTTGTTAACCATTTTTCTCGCAATTTTTGTTTATTTTCAACGGATTGGCGGCATTCGTCGTCAAACCATTCGTTGTGTGATTTCGGTGGTCGTTTTCCGATTGTAGTTTGTGCTGCGGCTATAATGGTTGATTGAAGCGTTTGCCATTCTTCTTGTATGTTTAATGGCATCTCAGAAGAGATGTCATGCTCTTCTATGTTTTGTGTTATTATTTCCTGATATCTATTCAGCGTTTCCGGATGTTTAAATGCTTCGACATTCCAGCGCACGGTCTTTTTTGCTTGTCTGTTAAATGTAGATGATAATTTGCACTTGTACTTAAAGATGACAAGCATATGATCGGTGTCCATATCAGCACCTCTGTATGATCGAACGTCAGTTACACTTGTAGAGTGTCTCTTAGAGATCATGACGTGATCGATTTGATTTTCTGTTCTTCCGTCATTTGATTTCCACGTTGTTTTGTGAATTCTCTTGTGAGGGAAGAAAGTGCTGGAAATTACTAGATCATACATCATAGCCAGCTCGGCTGCGCGAAAACCGTTATTGTTGCTGGTATGATGCAAGCTGTTGGGGCCGATATGTGTTTTAAGTTCTGCAATCCTACCAATTTGAGCATTAAAGTCACCTACCACGATTTTTATATCGTGCCGCGGGATGTTATTGATGACTTCTTCGAGTTCTAGGAAGAACAGGTCTTTAATATCATCTGCTTTATCTTCAGTAGGTGCATGAACATTGACGATCGTTACATTGAATTTTTGCGTGCGGATTCTCAGTGTGCATAACCGCATATTAATTGGGCAGAAGTCGATAACATGCTGATTCACGCGACGGTGTATAAGAAAGCCAACTCCAAATTCTCCTCCGTTTTGATGACCGCAATAATAAAGAGTGTATCCTTTCGCTGTTTCATGGATTCCACTCCCTGGCCATCTTAGTTCTTGTAATGCCACTATATCCAGTGTGTAGCTCTCGACTTGTTGTGTTAGTTTTAGGAGATCTTCTGGTCTTCTGAGGCTTAGCACGTTCCAGGTTCCCATTTTTAAATCGTAGTCCGGGTACAGTTTCCGAGGTCGTTCCAATATTGAATCCGAGATATTCCGAGGCCTGTGTACAGAATTCATGACAATAATTTTTTTAAGGAAATGGGGTGTTAGCCCTTCGCCCAACCCAAATTTTCGTGAATGGGTTCGTTCTGCATCTTAAGGTCACCAGAAACAACCTTTTTACACGTTTGTATAGCGAGCCGCTTGATCCAAGACAGACGCCCGCTGCAAGCCGCCCCTAACATGGAGAACAGACGCTTTCTACACATTTATATAACGAGCCGCTTGATCCAAGACAGACGCCCGCTCCAAGCCGCCCCTAACATGGAGAACAGACGCTTGAGTTGCACTGGTTTTATGGCGCCAATGACTCGCCATGGTGCAGAATCATTGATTATAAGCAGTATTTACTCTGCCCCTCTCAACTACACCAACCTAATTCTGTTAGCGTTACCCAGGTAGCACGACGTGGACGTAGAATTTCGGATTTTCGCTACCCAGGTTCGGGCATTGTGATAAAAAAATCCTGATTTTTGTGTTCTAAACATAATATTAAACGTACTCGTTTATCATGAAAAAAATCAACTATTTTCTTGCTTTCAAATGTCAAAATCTTTTGAATTCAATCAATAAACTATTTTTTGGCAAACGGCTGTAAAGTTTAACTTTACTGCTGTTGGGGAGTTAGTGAAAGTCTTACTTTTTTTACTTCAAATCAAAGCGCCTGTAAAGTAACGCCATTTTTATTCTTTTCACGGCGGTAGTAAGTAACATTTGTTATTTTGTTATTTTTTCAAACAAATTGTATAACTATGACAACAAAAATAAGAAATAATCGGATTGGATTGTAAAATTTTAAATTATTGTATGTAACTGTTTTATTATAATTATACTTGTTGTTTTTACCGTTAGTTCTTTTCTTTTTATACTTTTAGCTGTTTAATTTATATTTCGCTGTTTTCATGTTAATTTTTTCGCTAAAAGTTTTATATGCCATATATTCTAGTATGTATAATATTTAAATTAACTCTATATAATATTTAAACACATATGTTTTTTATTCATTTTTCACATTTCCATTCCATTTAATATTAAGTAATGTATCGAAATCGAAATTATACTTCATTATATTTATTTGTATGACGCGTTATAGCATTTCATGCTCAGGCGGCTATTAAAATTGTTTGATAATAAACAAATCAATAAATAAAAAAAAATATGACTACAAAAAAAACTACAACCTCCCTACGGCGCGCCGCGCGGTCGTCCGTCAAACTATAGACTCAACACAAAAAGTAACACTTTAGCTCCTAATTAAATAATATACTATTATTTTGATTATTTATGCTTTTTGTTTTGTTTATGCTTGATTTTTTGTGATAACTATTCTTGATAAAATTAGTTTTGTAGCTGTTCGGGCCGGTTTTACGTAATATTCATTCAACGAAGTGAAGTTAGAAGCAAACAACTTAGACGTTTAATAACGTGACTTGTTTTTCCTGTACCGAACACGCTCATTGATGATTTTGAGAAATACCAAACGTTTCCTTGTTTTTACATTGCCATGTGTGGAATAAATTTCATAATAGTGATCTTTTTGTACCACGTCCGGTAGAGTTATCGAACACATCGTCCTTTCAGCTGTTACCATTAAGTTAATCTATTTTTAGGAACAAAACTTTTGAAATCGGTTGAGCGTTTTTCTCTGTGATGAGAACGAATCCCTTGTAACGGCCGGCTATAATTTTTTTTGCTTTTTTAAAATCATTAGGTCCTAAAACGTCGAGAAATGCCAAAAAATGGGGGCAAGAATGCCACTTTTGTCTCGAGAATGTAATACTTAGGTTTTTCAATCGGAAAAAAAGTAAGCTTCAGAACGTTTCATTAGGCCTGATAGTTTTTGCACAATTCCATTTTGCACTTTATGCCCCTAAAAAAGTTGTTAACTTTGGGCAGGCCGCAAGGTCTGAGTTTTCATCCGATCGCAATCTGCTTGACGGGAATTGAAAGGGTGTAGTGTCAGCTTTAAATAGCATCTGTGTTGCCTATACCCATGTTCAATATTAACAATAACTACAGTGGTTTGAAAAGCCCGCGAAAATTCCTTAGTTGCAAAATAAAATTTCTCAACGAATTTTCCACTAAACGAGATGCGGTTTTAAAATTTGAGATTAAAGAGATTAAAAAGAGATTAAAAAAATGTCTGACCTGTTACCGACAACAACACGTACAATCCGTAATTCTTTTGGCCTACGGGGGTAAGAATAAGTTTGAGGCATGATGTTGCTGATTTCATCTGAGCACTGTTGATGACGTTATTTGTAAAAAACAACGAGGTCACTAACAGTGTGACAATGTTATAGGGAATCAAGTTTTGATGTCAAATCTCAATCACCCACAATTCGTATAGCCCGCTTTTGAACAGAGTCCAAGAAGGCCAAGATGGAAACAAAAGCAGCACCTCAAAATTGGCAACAGTACTCCATACAGGAGCAAACATGGAGCAATTGGTATGGAATGAAAAATTGTTTGCATCTATTTAGGAGGCCGAGTTTTCTAGACGTGTTTTTGCCATCGCCATTACATGATCCTTCCACAGTAGGTCATTTGAAACTGTAACACCCAATAAACGAATGTTTTTACATTCACCTATTGGTTCATCACACATACTGAATAAAATATCTTTGGGGAACTCGGTGTTTGATCTGGAAACAATTAACAGCTGTGTTTTGGTAGAGTTGAATTTGACCAGGTTTTGGTCACTCCAATCGACGACTTTTTTTTAAGTTTTTATCCACGTTTATGGCAGCGTCTCTCCGGGCGGGATTAATTCGTTCGTGCATTTTACGTTTTGAAGGAAGGGGCTAGAACGACTTGTACAGAGTACTATCATCTGCAAAACTATTTATTGGGTTGCTGGTGATTTTGATATATCGTTGATATAAATCAAAAATAGGGTTGAGGACAATACTGAGCCTTGAGCTACATGAGCTTTAATTAGTTTAGACCCAGATGAAAATCCGTCTAGGGATTCTGAAATGTATCGGTTGTATAGAAAATTTTGAATCAGCTTCACAACATTGGGATGAAAACCGTACGCAACGAGCTTGATGATTAAGTTGGCATGCCAGACTCGATCGAATGCCTTGCAGATGTCTAAAGCGATAACGTATGTTTCACCACCTTTATCAAGTATGCTGTTTCAACAATGCTCGGTAGTTGATCTTTTGTTTCGTAAACTGTAAACCGTAACCAAAACTCGACAAATAAAATTAATGAAGACAACGATATAGAAACAAAAGAATATGAAGAACAAGGAAATTCAGATAATTTCAAAGAAAATAGTGCAGAAAGTGATTTAGAAAATCTAAGCGGTATCACTGAAGAAAATGAAAACAAATGTCAAGAAGAGGAACAAAAGAAAACTGAATCATTATCAATTCGATGTCTTAGAGATAAGTCAGTTTTGAAGAAACCATCTAATATTGACGATTATGTTCTATTAGCAGAAAACTTTGTCAATACTGAAGATAATCCAGAAACCTATGATGATGCCATAAACAGTAATAAAACTGTAGATTGTAAAAGAGGTATGGAAAATGAGATGACATCTTTGAAAGAGAATCAAACATGGGAGTTAGTCAACTTGTCTCCATGTGCCCAAATGGGTTTTTCGTGTTAAAATAAATCCAAATGGTGAGATAGAAAAATACAAAGCGTGGCTTGTTGTAAAGGGGTTTGGTCAACGTCAAGGAATCGATTACAGTCAAACATTTAGTCCAGTAGCAAAATTAGGAACTGTACGCTCCATTTTAAGTTTGCTGCAAATGAAAGATTGATTCTAAAACAATTTGACGTATCGACAGCATTCTTGTATGGAGAACTGGAAGAAATTATCGAATGATCGACTTGAGGGCTATAATGATGGTACAAACAGAGTTTGCAAACTAAGAACAAGTCTGTACGGCTTAAAACAGGCACCAAGATGCTAGAATAAACGATTTGGAAATCATGAGTTTGTTTATTCGAAAAATTAAAGATCGAAAATTGCTTCTTGTAATATACGTTGATGTTGGATTACTTACGGGATCAAATTATCAAGATCTAGAAATTTTTCTTCAAGAGCTCAAAAAGGAATTCAAGATAACTACACAACCAGCAAACTATTTTCTTGGACTAGAAATTGAACAACAAACTGATAAAAGCATCCGGGTTAGTCAAACAGCTTACGCAAAGAAAGTGCTAAAGCGGTATCAATTTCTCTGTGCATACCAATCTCTACACCGATTTTGAAAGATCCAGAAACTTCAGAACAACGGAATTAATGGGGAATGTACAGAAAAGAATTTTAATTATAGACAAGCTTTAAACTTTAAAGTTTAAGGGTGTCTGGCAGTGGTTTCCACGATAGTAAGTGTCTGGCAATGGGTGACGAGACTTCTAATACTATCCCGAAGAATATATAAAAAAATTAGCTTTTATACTTTCACGAAACTTTGGAGGCCCCTTTGGAACCTGCTCCCTGCCAAAGCCACTATGATCCAAACTTCATATGTCGCTAATCGTTCCTACCTGAGTAGGGGGTATGCGCAGAGAAACTTTCAGCTTTTATAAAATAACAAAGGTCTGGCCGTCGCGGGCTCTATTATATTATATTTATATTATAAATATAATATTTATATTCTATTATATTTATATTATATTTAAATACCGATTGTGTTAAATGTTAAATACCGATTTTTTATTTTATTTGTTAACCTTTTAGTTTTAAATATAAAAAAATTCGGTCAAGTGCGAATAAAATTCGCTCGCCGAGGGTTCCGTGAATCATAGAAGAAGAAAATGACAAAAATAATTTAAACAAAGTTGTGTTGTATATTTTTTATATTGCCAAACGAAAGGCGCATAAAAATGATTTCTTCATCGTAAATGATAGCAATGTCAATTGAAAATTGATCCAAACTATACACAAAATGTTAAATCTTGTTAAATATTAGCAATAGCAGCAGGGATGCAATTACAATAACTTGTAAATGGTTTAAATTGGAAAATACACATTATTAATTCAAATAACAATTCAATAATAATTGACAATAATTCAAAAACTGTGCACCGCAAAATTCTAAAAAAAACTTACAATGTGTCTTAAATTGCTCTTTCATATGACACCCTACTCGTTAGGATCAAAAATGATTTTGTTCACCCTTCCCCAACCTCACCCCCTCAAAATACAGAAAAATAATTATGCGACACTTCGCAATAGTTTTCGTTCAGAGTTTATCAAACTTCCTTTCTCTTACTTCCGGTACAGTTATCAAGCACATCGTTTTTACCGTTTATTAACTGTTAGAATTATAAGACACTAGAAATGAATGTATTCAATTGAATAGATTGAAAAATGCTTTGAAAAGCGAAAGATCCGTAACAAATGTTTTATCTCAATTCCGATTGGTTCGGTTAACTTTTTTAATTTTTAATTGGACGATCGACTTAACATCACAATTATTTTAATTCATTTTTATTTTTTAGTGTCAATTTTTGTTTTATTTTATTTATTCTTATTAACACGTTTTACCGTTCTTCATACATTCACACTTAAAATGAATTAAAATAATTGTGATGTTAAGTGGTGATGTCTCGTCACTGGTCGAGTTGGTTAAATGTTTAACCACAAAACTCTGATCAGAAGGACGCCGGTTCGATTCCCGAACCGACCGGAATTGAGATACAACATTTGTTACGGATCTTTCGAATACATTCATATCTATTGTCTTAAATAATTGTAAATTACATAATGGTTAGATCAATTGCTATCGTATAGATAAAAGCTTAGTAAAGCCTTGAATTAATTGTTAACTTACTTTTAGAAACAAAAACTTTTGAAATCGCTCCATCGGTTTTCTCTGTAACGACCGTTGTAACGGCCAGCTATACATTTTTTGCTTTATTTGAATCAGTAGGTCCTAAAACGTCGAGAAATGCCAAAAAAATGGGGGCAAGCATTTCACTTTTGTCTCGAGAATTTAATACTTAGGTTTTTCAAACCGAAGTAATTATTTTAAATCATTATTATTGTTTCTTAACAACAAACAATAATTCATAAAAAATCCGAAAATTGGTTTATCCATTAATTCGAAACACCTACATTATTTTATAGATGTATGAACAAATAAGCAGCTGAATTGTCAATTTAGTAAATTACTTACATTTTATTTGATACTTTGCATTAATTGTGCTGTTTTCATCATAATAATTTTTCAGTTTCGCCTTTTTATTTCGATTTATTCGACCCAAAATTATATGTAACTGGTTTCCATTTTATCAAAGAAAACATTTTATCTAAATTTAAGGAAAAATCGTTCCTTTTGTTAACAATTTATGTTTATAAATTGATTTATAAAATAAATTTTAAATCAAAATTTTTTCAATTATATTTTTTTTGCGAAAAAATTAGTGAAATAAAATTTTTCTTCAAACGACGACATTTTAAAATTTATAAATTATTGTGTTCAGTATGAAGCTACTTACAATTGTCTTACAACTTCAATGAAGTAAATTCGTTCAACTTTCGTTCAAACTTAAAACTTCTATCAATTAGTCGTACCAACATTATCAAACAATTTTAAAGCATCAAACTTTTTGACATATAAATATATATTTATCCGTGTAATATATTTCTGCAGACTACAATTTACAATAAAATCATAAAAATAACAGTAAGTAACAAATTAAACATCTTAAATATAATCAAATTAATTTTTATAAAACAAATTGCACATCAAAAGTTTGTATTAAAAATTGTTCCCACTTGCTAGTATAAAAAAGTAGCAATCACACCAATTATTTTCTTTGTAACAATTTATTGCATTGTTTGTAATTAAATGTAAGTTTTATATGAAAAATCACTTTATTAACAGTTTTTAATTGCCTTTTTTTTTAAAGATGTCAGAGTGGTCCAAAAAAGCTGTTTCAACATTAATTCATGCGTATCGCGAAGAAGAAATTCTATATAATTATAAATTAAAATTATATCATAACAAAGAAACTAGAGCTATTGCTTTAGAAAATATTCAAAAAAAAATAGCTACGGTCAATCCAAACATAACAATCGAACAAATCAAACATAAGATTCAAATATTACGAACTCAGTTCACTAATGAATTACGTAAAATTCGGAAAAGTAAAGAAAACGAAATCGATTCGACATTCCGTTATATCCCCAGCATATGGATTTATAATGATTTATTATTTTTAAAAGATTTTATATCACGAAAAGTTAGAAAATCAAATCGTGACGATGAATTTGAGACGGAGGAGGTGAGAATAATAAATATTTTTTTTAAAAACAGTTCAATTAGTTAAATAATTATTTTTTTCTAGTACTTTACCGAGGAAGTACCAACAAAATCAGAACCAGATGAAACAGTGGAATATATTGATTGTCCTAAAGGAATAATTAATTTAGATTCAGATATTTATAGTCATTCATCGAATGATATACCGGATGTGAATTATGAAGAGGATCATGAGATAATAATCCCTCCAAGCTCCAATCCACCATCAGCAAAAAGACAAAAAATTGAAAAACTTCAAATTGAAAAAAATACTGAAATATCGTTTACTGACGAATCATTTCAATCAACGGATAATGTATCTTGTTTTTGTAATTTTATAAAATCGGAATTGAACTTAATGAATACTTCTGATTTTTTTAAATGTCAAGAACAAATTATTAATATTATTTTTAATGTTAAACGTAAAAATCTTAATGATCTTAATGATTATTACGATTAATAGATAATAGAAAACAAATGCTGTATGTTTTTGGATTTATGCTAAGTTAGAAATGTAAAAATATATACTATTTCGAGTCGATGTCTAGTTTTTCCTTGCTGGAAGAGTTAACTTATGCATGAAAAGCAAGATTAAAATAGCTGTCAAGACACCAAAATCATTTGAGCAAATTTCGTCCAAAAACTCACGTCTCTTTCGTCTGCTACCTACTTTCTCGTATAAATCCAGATCATGTATTAAATTTTAATTTAAATCTATTCTATTCAACACATTAAAAATAGGATAATAGTATTTATAAACTAGTATATTGCCATTTATTATACGGTCATCTAAGAAGCACTATTAAGTTGTACGTTATCAGTTGTCATCGAATGAAGGTCTTGCGGTTAATGTAACTTCATCTATCTATTCAAGAAAAACGAGTATTAATCATAGGTACACAAAACTTCTAACCTAATTATGTACTTGAACATGTTCTGGTGTTCCCAATGCGTACAAAACTGCAGAAGTAACGTCCTCTGCATTTAACTTCGGATAAGCATCATATCTGCTGGAATCAATATTTTCTATCAAATTAGTTCTTACCATTCCTGGACTAATATTCTAAATAAAGTTTATGAAAAGTTATTTTAATCTTAAGTTTTTATTATTTTAATGACTTACCGTAACCTTTATTGCCACCCTATGAAAATTAATTTCCTGTTGTATTGTTTGAGAAAGTGCCGTCAACGAAAACTTTGTAGCGGGATAAACGCCTAATAATGGCATCGGTAGATGGGGAATATAATGCCCCAGAACACTATTTATAAAAATTATATGTCCCTTCACATTCCGATCACGAATGCTTTTAACCATTTCACGTATACAAACACAAGATGCAATAACGTTCACATCAAACTGAGATTTAAAAACCGAAGTTTCGGATTCAATCAAAAATTTTTGTGTAAACATACCCGCATTATTTATTAGAACGTCTACACCACCAAAGTTTTCTTTTATCCAAGAAAAAACATCCACTAATTCCTTTTCATTAGTTACATCACATTGTCGTGGATGAATTTCACCATTTCCGTTAATCTTTGTTACAAGTTCCTTGAATTATTACAAAATAATATTAATTTTCTTTTTATAAATAAATATAATTTAACTGACTTCTATTAACTCAACTCGGCGACCAATTGCAACAACTTTCATCCCACAGTCGGCTAATGCAAGTGATATATTTGCTCCAATTCCAGAACTTGCTCCTGTTACAAGAGCAATTTTATCTTTCCATTGATCCATAATTACAAACAACTAAACTTAATTGTTGTATTATAAGTTCTTTAATAATCATTGAATTTAAAATAAATTTCGTTTTATAATTTTTATTTATTTCGATCAAATCTTTAAGATTGAATTACAATAAAAATTTAAAACAAAAACCAGTGACGGAGAAAAATACCTAACGCTTCATTTTTGAATTATATTTCTTTCGTTTAATATTAAAAATAACATTTGTTATCTTTTCCTGACAACGAAAAAAATCAATTTCTTTCATGGAATTTAATTCTGATTTTATAAAATTACAAAATGTTGTAACATTATCGTTTGGATTTTTATATTTATCGGTGAACGTTATAACAGGACGAATATTATCGATAGGTGCAGAATCCTCTGTTTTCGATATTGTTGGTAGAAACGATATATTAATACTATCATTACGATTTTCTTCAAGTTTTAAAAAATTTATTTTTTGATCATCATTTTTCTTGGCAGAATTTGGAGAAGTGAAATTTTCTTTTTTAGGTTTTGTCGAAACGAATTTTTTCAAAAATAAAAATTGATCGTACCACCACAATGTTATAACGTAATCTTTAGTATTTGATTTATCATTATAATATGCCTTTATTTTTCGTATTTCATTTGTGAATTGTGTTCGTAGAACTTGAATTTTCGTTTTAATTTGATTTATTGTTACATTTCGTTTGAATGGTAATAATTTTAAACGAATTCGATGCAATGATTCAGCTCGCGCACTTTTGCAATGATACAATTTTTGTTTTTTGTTATATAAAATTTCTTCGGACTTATATGCTTCGATTAGCTTCTCTATTGATTTTTTATCCCAATCCCCCATCTAAATGGAATAAGGTAAAGTTAAAAATTTATTTCTTAAAACTTACTGTAAAACGTAGTTGAAAAAGTTGTATAATTTTTGTCTAACCTCTAGAAATATTATTAAAAAAAGTTGCTTATGAAATGAACTTTATTTAATTATTGTTTATTATTTATTATTATGAATTTTTTTTTAAGTCAATATATTGGAAGTATTCAATGGTTTATTATTAATAACGATAATAGCATTATTTTGTGATTGTACAACAAGAAACAAAATGAAAACTGTATATTCAGTTTTTGACAATTGTGATGGGAAGTTGTACAAGTATAAATACAACTAAAATTGTATTTCAGTTGTACAGAAGCAAAAGTATCGAGTCGTATGCGTATAGATTTATTTTTGCAATAATAATTCTTAAACAACGATAAACTTGTTTTAAGAACGCCACTGCTAAATGAAATGATTAAATATTAAAGGTGCGTTCGATTTAACTGCAACAACTGAAAAAACAACAACAATTACATTTAATTTTTCAATTGCTTCAGTTGTTTCAGTCAAATCGAACACGGCTTAAATTACATTCAACCTTGTAAAAAATTCAATATGCTTATTTTTTGTTTTGTCAAATTTGTGAATGATAGATTTTTAAATATTCGTTGATTGAAATGTGAGACCTAAAATTAGATTATATGTATTAATTTCCGCGTACGTTGGAAAAAAGAAGTGTTCTGATGATGAAGATCATTAAAGGACCCTGCATATAGAAGCGATAGTTGTTCTTGTGGTTGTAACGCATCAATCACCCATCGAAGTCTTAAAACTATACATATGCAGCATGTAATGGTCAAGATAGTCTGAGTTGATAGTTGGTCTTGTACTAGGAGGTGTGGTAGACCGTTAAGGTCTATCAGTTGGTCTTGCACGCAAAATACACCCCGCAATACACCAACTCCAACTCACAAGAAAATTTAAACATACAAAATCGCATGCCTGATTAGTCACCTAGGCTCTCCAGAAAAGAGAACTGCCATGCCACCTATTTAATTTAACTTATGAACAACCACATACAAATAAAACTCACCTCAAGCGTTGCGGTTGCGTTGACAATTTCATTCCAATTCCATCCCTTTTATCTCTTGTGGTCAAAATTTGCTCCCCCCCAATGGTTAGGTAATATTATGGATGGTTCTTTATATAAATTCTTTTTGTTTTATTTTAAATAACTTAAGATTTATTTTTATTTTTCGTTAAGCGAAATTCACTTGAATTTACAAACATGTATTAAGACCACTTATAAATTTATTCGATTTCAATTTAGTTTGAGGCATAACCCAAACAAACTTTCTTTAAACTATTGCAAGGAAAAAATGCAATAATTAAAAATATACTTTTTACTATTTATTTTTAATTTTTATTTTATTAATAATAATATAAACTTCCTTATAGTAACAATTTCGAATTCCGCTTTGGTTGAATGAGCTTTGCTCGTCGCCCGACTTTTTCCTGGTCACTAAAGTTGAGAAGATTCTCAAAATAAGCGGCCCAAGTATATAAAATATTATTAAGGACTACTTGTAGCTCCCCACCTTCGTTTTGAATAGTAGTCGATCTAGTTTGAGGGCCCTTCTTTAAGGTTTTAACCTGTTGAAAGAAGTTGTGCGATTGATGTTCCTTATTGAAGCTTTCAATCTCCTCACACTGTCTCCTTCACCATTCTCTCTTCGTTCATCTACATAGCTTTGTAACGGCTTGTCTTGCCAGTCTATAGTTCTCCTTCGTGGACCTGGTGTTGCGTCCTTGTAGACATTTCAGATAGCAATCTCTTTTGTATTGAATAGCGTCAAGACATGCTTGATCCATCCATGGCTTCTAGGAGTGGTTCTGTGGTCGTCCAAGTATTCCCTCAGAAGCGCTTAAAACAGGGTATTTGAGCAAATACCATGACTTATCGACGTCTCCATTAATGGTTTCTGATTTCTCCAATGTTTCGGCAATATGGTTTTGATATCTCTCTTCCGTTTCAGCATTCTTTAATGATGAGATGTTAAAACGTTTCCGTTGATAGAATTTTGGAATGCCTGGATTTAGGAAGTGGTCACTTCCAATGTATGCACCTCTAAGGGATCGCACATCCAGAACGCTCGAAAAGAAATGTGGTTACTAGCACGTGATCAATTTGATTTCGAGTGTTTCTATTCGGTGAGACCCAAGTCTGCTTATGAATCGATCGATGCGGCAAGAACGCACTGCTAATTCTCAAATTATTTGATAATACAAACTCAGTCATTCTCTCACCATTATCATTCGAGCTCAAATACAGGCTGTTGGGACCCACCACATTTTCATAAGAGATATCTCTTCCAACCTGCCCATTAAAGTCACCAAGAACCATAATGAAGTCGCGTGTTGGTGTTTGTTTCATAACTTCTTCCAGTGCTATGTAGAAATTATCCTTCTCGTCGACTGTCTTAGCTACAGTAGGTGCATGCACGGCAATAAGAGAAATATTGTTATATGTACCGCGTACACGTAGGTAGCAGATCCTGTCACTGACCGGGATGAATTTCATCACGGCTTCTTGTATGCGTGCACCAACAAGGAAGCCAGTTCTAAGTTCTCTTCGAGAAGGATGACCACTACAGTATACTATCCAAATTTTGTTTTCCGATTATCGACTGTCTAATTTCTTGCAGAGCAATAACGTCCATCCTATACCTCTCAGTCTCCGTTTCTAGACTTATAAGAGCATCAGGAGCGCTCAGGATGCCCACGTTCCGATTTGGTAGTCTGGTCCTTTTTCACGTCCAGGCAAAATTCTATTTTGAAATCCGGGTCTGTTATTCTCTTTCTGATTTCCAAATTTAACCAAGTTTTTTTCCCAGGGTTAGGGTGTTAATCTTAGGCCCAACCCAAATTGTCGTGAATGGGTTCGTTCTGCATCTTAAGGTTACCAGAAACAGCCTTTTTACAAGTTTATAAAGCGAGCCGCTTGATCCAAGACAGACGCCCGCTCCGAAGAACAGACGCTTAAGTCGCATAGGTTTTAAGTCGTCAATTCACCGTGATGTAGCGTCATTGACTGAGCAGTTTTTAATCTGCTTGTCTCCAATACACCAACCTAATTCTGTCAGCATTACCCAGGCAGTACGGCGTGGACGTCGAATTTCGGATATCGCTTCCCAACTATATTTCTGTAGGTGGGAGGTAAACTACACCAAGTCCAATTTTTTCAAAATACGTTTTTTTATACTGTTAGAATCAGGATTTTGTTCTCTACCGAGAAATTAATAGCACTGAGTCCTAACTAGTGTAGTTTTCGAGATAGAACAATTTTAAATAGTCCAAGTCCATAGTAAATAGTCCATTTTCAAACAGTTTTTTGGCTTTCCTGTAAAATTTTAAAAATGTGACTTGGTGTAGTTTACCTCCCACCTACAGATTTGTAAACTATGTTTTTTGTAAATACTGCAATCAAGTGCACTATACATATATGATATACGTAAGATGACTGGTCCAAGCCTTCTGGCCTAATACCTGGTATAGTGCGATCAGTTAATTTCATAACTGTTAAAATACAAAAATTGGATGTACGTCCTAAAAAATCGCGCACAAAAGTATTCAAACATAAACTGCATCTAGCTTCACGTTCATCTTTTTAAACGTATATTCCAAAAATCAGTATATTAATTTAATTTGGCAATATTTACACCAAAATTTAATTAAAAGAAGTGGAACTTTTATTTCTAATATAATTTCATATATGTTTATTAAAAAACATAAATCACAATTTAAAATCAACAAAATATATCCACAAGATGTCATCCACAAACATCGTTCAAATTAGTACTAAAAACTTGTACTAAACGGAAGAATGACGTAGCTGCCAACTGATGGAAAGGTGACGTTTCTGAAACAAGGCAATAAATTTCATCCAAAAAATTAAAAATAAATATTTTACATAAAAATATAAATAGTTAATTTTTTATATTCATTTACATTAAAAGGTAACAAAAATTAAATCAATTAAAACATAATAAAAGTGATTACAGTTCGATTATATTACAAAAAAAACTAAAGTGATAAAAGTTGAATAAAATTGTTTTCATTCTTGTACCACAAAATCGATAATTTTAGGTTTTTGTTTAAAGTTTTATTTTTAAATTCATTTATTATTAAAAATTTTTTCGTTTATAATTGATTTACAGTTTTATTCATCGAAATTACATAAAAGTTTAGTATTTTGATTTATTTTGAATAATATTTTTTTAAATTTTAACAACATAACCTTCAATTGCTGAGTCACAATGAATTTGAGATTTAATTGCTAATTGAAGTGCCTTGTTATTTTTTGTATCAAAATAATGAAAATTATTGCATTAAATGATTTAAATTTTATATTTTACAGAACAATAAGAGAGATTAAAAGAAAATTATGTTTATCTGGGATTGGTTCACTGGCGTACTAGGCTATTTAGGTAAGACAAACTTTGTTCCTTGTTAATTTTATAACCGATACAAACGTAAGATAAAAATAAATATTTGTTTTTATATCGTGTTAATAGATATCTCAAGTTGTGTGAATAATTTAATTACGTTTTTAATTATATTTTTAAAAGAAAATTTTAGTGAATTAAAAAATTGGTAATTTATGGATTAAAAACAAGAATAATCTTGTTTGACATGAATTTTTGGACGGAGGTCAACAAACAAAATCTTATGGCGATAATGTCGATTATGTATTGGAATACATATTGGAATAAAAACTAAAAGAAGATAACCTTGACTGATTTTTGTGGTAAAAATATTCACGTTTAAAACTATTTCAAACTGGACCGAAAAACTTGTTTTAAAGGGATCAGGGCTGTGTCATGTTATCTTACTAGGTGAGATAAACTATTTGTCTTTGATTGATTACATATATTAGATAAAAGAAACCATTTAAAAATAATTTCTTTATCTCAATATTTATCTCACCTAGTGAGATAACATGACAAACTCACCACCCAGATTAACAATCTGCTAATGTCTTTTGTTATTTAAATTGAGTTTCATTGTATTTGATTATATCTACTTTAACTTTAAATCTTAGCAAATTTAAAACATTAAACAAATTCTTATCTATGTTATATTTACTTCACCATAATTTTAAATTGTGTGAAGTAATGCAATCTATCGAGGAAAAAAAAAATCTTACATACCCCAAATTTTGTTTTGGACCATCCTCTATCTAAATAGCCAATAAAAATGTTGGTGTACGTCTGTGGGAGGGTGAACTTTAAGCATATGATCTTAATGAAACTTTGGCAAATGATACAGGTTCACTTGAAAATGGTAGATCTGGATTAATTTCAAATTTGGACAAAATGGCGGGTGGTCTCCCGAACACCTCTAAGTTTAAATCTTGAATAACTTCTAATTGCGGCTTATGATCTTATGAAAACTTGGTATATAACGTTTTAGTACTGTTTCCAATATTTCTGTAACAATCTTCCAGTTTGTCACTTCTGGTTTAACAATTATTTTTTCTAGTGTTTGTCCCTACTGTAGCCTACAATTACCGATCGATTGTCATGAAACGTTGGTAAAAGCTTTCAAGTAACATGAGAAAGATTTTATTAGCTTTTGAAGTACATTGGATAAAGTGTTGGGGGGTCCTCCATACAACAGGTGGTTTTTTTACTATATTTTTTATGTTTGTTGGGACCATACAACATTCGTTCGTGAATGAATTTTGATGAAACTTTGGACAAAGATGCAAATATGTATGGCAACTGATTGATTTTTGAGCGATAATGAACAAAGTGGTGGGGGTCCCCCGAGCACCTGTTTTTCTGAAAGCTCAATAACATCTGTACCTGATAGTCGAATTGGATGAAACTTGGTACATAAGCATTTAGTACGGTTCACAACAGTTCTGCATCCCAACTTCCGGTTTTTCACTTCCGGTAAAAAAATTTGTTTGTACTTTTTTGAAGTTTTTTCAGTGTGTTTATGCACACTACAGCCTACAATAATGAAGTGATTATTATGAAATTTATGAAAAAGGTTCCAATTAGTGTGAGAAGATAGTTATCATCTTTTGGGACACATTGATCAAAGTGGCGGGGGGTCTACCATACAACTGCTGACTTTTCACACTTTGTTTTAAAGTTTGTTGGGAGCATGCAGACTTCATTCATTAATCAATTTTAATGACACTTTGAAAAAAGATGGACACTTAAATGACAAGGAACTGATTAGTTTTTGGACAATATGGGGATAAGTGGTGGGGGGCCTCCCGAACACCTGTTTATTGTTTCAATGTTTTTGGGGAGCATACAACATTCGTTCGTGAATGAATTTTGATGACACTTTGGAAAAATATGCAAATATGTATGGCAAGGAACTGATTATTTCTTTAGCGATAGTGAACAAAATGGTAGGGGCCGAACTCCTGTTTTTTTTTAAGCTTAGTATAATCTGTATCTGATAATCAAATTGGATGAAACTTAGTACATACACATTTAGTACGGTTCACAACAGTTCTGTATCCCAACTTCCGGTTTGTCACTTCCGGTTAATTTTTTTTTATTTTTTCTCATACAACAGAATTTATGTATGTTAGGATACTACTGCTGTCTTTAATATTTTTATAATTAGAACTACGCTAAATCTACAACATTGGTTAGTTTTTAATAAAAGTATTTGATGAATATTAGCTCATCCAGAACACTATGTTTCCAAAGCTTTGTTGAAGTCAACCTATGCTTCAGCGTCGCAATATTTTTTTGTCGCATTTGCTATGTTTTTGAATATTAAATGTCGTTCTTTTCAAAATTAAAGTTTACAAAAATCCTAAGGGATTTAAGGTTGAAATTACCAAACAAATGTTCTGGAAGATAGTTTTATATTTTAGAATGTATGTGTTTTCGAAAGAAATTGCAGTCGAACAACAATATCTTGTCCGTATCTATACTATGAAAAGAACTTCTGCTGTTCAAGGACTACCTTTTGGAAATCAGCCAAAGCTTGAAAAGACACGGACAAATGTCCCTGACATTCATTCGCCACATATCCATCAGCCCAATAAAAGGTGCGTGCAGAAATCTGAGTATTTTCTGAGTCAGATCAGAACAAGAGCAGAGTAATTGCAGAACCGTACCCTTCTCGTCATTGCAACTTGCGACAGTAGTAATGAGAAGAAGACATTCAGTTTTCTCGCATGTCTCCCGATAAGACAGTGTATGGAGGGATCAGTTTTTATATTAATTTGTTAATTTGATTTTTTATTTTTGATCTACGGGTGTGACAAACCCGCGTACTCCAATCACTGCTATTGGCATATGAGTTAGCGTGAGATATCACATACCACTGGCAATAACAGTGAGATATAACCAGCCAAGGTGATATCTTAGGGGTGCTGGCGGATGAACTGTATTTAGTTCATATTTTATGTCATATTTTATATGTTATGGGATTTATTGTTTAGTTATCCATTGTTTAACAAAAAAAAAAATAAAAAAAAAGATTTGCGTCCATTAACATCCGTAGAACGCACGTTGTTGTGGGACATTGGCCTTAAAGGGTTTTTATGTGTTGTTGTGACACATTGTAATGCCTACTACCAAAACCCCCGATATATCATAGCCATACCCATTCACGCCATTTGCAATAAGCAATGAACATTGCCATATGCAAAAAATTGGATTAGTGTTTTTGATTAAGTATTTTTGAATTTTTTTTATATGGAGTTTTATTTTTCCAGATGGCGTTATGAGCGTTATGGCGATTTTTTGAATTTTTTTTATATTGAGTTTTAATTTCAAAATGGCGCTAGAAGTTCACGATTTTTATTGTGCTAAAAAATGTAGATGGCTTCTATACCGGGGGTTTTGCTACTACACAAAACATTTTATTAAAAAAAAAAATAGTCACGACATATACAACCGTGCTGTTATCACTGAGTATTTATATCAGTAGATCAAACCTGGAGGTTTTCTACAATTTTGTTACATCGCATTAGTATATAAAGTAATTTCTATACTTATCGTATGAAATACGGTTGACCGAGCGATTTTTTAAAATTGAATATGTTGATCATGATTATTTTCTCCTCACACTAATCCGGCTCAAAGGACCAATAAATATTAATGTTGATTCATCTTTCCTTCGTAGTAGATTGTATGTAAGTCTCCCAATTCAAAGGTTATACGATTACAATTTTGGTTTTGTATGAAGTTAAAAATACTCTAAAGCCGGATTTGTTCATTTAACGGTTGACGAATAAGCTTTGAAACTAAAGCAATACAAGAAATTTTCATATTTCTTCATCCGGACTACCGTTTAACTGTTGAATTGGGAGATTATCATACCACTACACATTACACAGCCAAGATAGCTCTAAAATCAACACTGATTGGTCCCTTGATCCGGATTAGTATGATGAGAAAATAATCAAAATTTCAACTTTAGAAAACCGTATTTCACACGATAATTATAGAAACAATCAACAGATTTGTTACAAAAAAAGTTAACAACACATGACGTAACATAACTTAATATGACTTTATATAAAAATTTCTATCAGTGAAACTTACTATTTTATGTTGTTGTTGTTGTTGTTGTAGCAACGAGATGTGTGTTATTCTTCCCGCTCCAAGTCCAGATTCAGGAACTACCACCGATCTTCCTTCGTCAGGTCGGCTGGCTTCTCTGGATAATTGAAAAGGTGGTTAGCATCATGTGGCGTGCCCTCACATGTGGGAACCTTGTCAACAATTTCCTGGTCAATTCTACTCATGTAGTTATTTAAGATGCGTGACGAAACCGGATTTTAACTGCGCTAGGATGGTTGTGGTGCTGCGTGACAGTTTTACCTCTTCGGTAGCGACTTGTGGTGGCTTGCTATTAAGAACTCGATTCGGGGCGTAGTTCCTTATTGTGTCTTCAACAGCTTTGTTACGTATATTTTTTAAGCCGGTTTTATACGTAGGTTCGTTGTTGTTGTTGTTATTGTTGTCGGCATGTAACATATTCATTCCGGATCGGCAATATGTTACATTCCTCGTGTAGGTGATCTTGGTGGGCCATCAAATGACATCCCGTTGCTGTACGCAAGGCTGCGTTCTGTGTTATTTGTAACTTATTCCAGTGCGTGTCAGCGACTTGGGGTGTCCATATGGGAGCAGCGTAATATATGAAAGGCCTTCCTATTGCTTTATATATTGTGTTTTTATCCTTACCCCACGAACTACCCGCTAGAGCTTTCAGTGCGTTATTCCTGTTTTTAAGTTTTGTGGTCACTTGCTGAGCATGTGCGTTGAATTTAAGTAGTGGATCGAATGTTGCCCCCGCAGTTTTGGATTTTTGACTGTAGGTATTAGTATGTTGTCAATGCAGATGCTAAGTGTTGTATTTACCTCCTTCCTCCATGTGGTGAAAAGCGTGGAAGTGTACTTTTCAGTGGACAGTTTCAATTTTTGGTCTTAAACCATTCATGCAAGGTGTTAAAGTAGGTTTTTAGGACATTAGTGAGTTGTTCCAGGTTGTTTCCTTTTGCAAGCACCGTGCAGTCGTCTCCATATGGCGTGATGATTATTCCTTCCGGTGGTGCCTTGTGGAACTCCTTGTCTGAGCACTCTCATCTTAGATCTAGTGTTACGGAACTCAACGTATGTTTGGCGGCCTCTTAGATAGTTGCACAACCAGCGCTGTATTAAACCTGACAGATTAGTGTTGAATTTGTCGTTCAGTAGTGCAGCGTGTGACATTGTTGAAAGCTTTTGACTGGTCAAGTTCAACTAAAATTGTTCTAGCACAGGGTTGTTTTTGGTTTAGACCATCGCTGATTAATGAATGCTGTGTAGCTTTGAACTTATAAAATGCTTATCTATCATCAGATTTATTCCAATGATGTCAATTTTATCTAGATGTAAGTAACTGTGAAATATAGCAACAATAATGCTAGTTGACAAGGTCTAGTTAAGTACTACGGTTCCAAACTAATTTTTTTTAAAGATTTTGACATAGAATATTTTAACATTGGTTCTATTCTGGTGCTTCGGTAGGCTGGTTTCTGATTTTTTTTTTATTGGTTATTACAGGCGTCGTGTAAGGTTGTGAAAGCTGGACACTAACTACCGGGGCTTGTACGAACAATTCATAGGGTCTATGGGGTTGGGCTAAGAACCAACAAAAATTTGAGAAATTCTATAGATACGATTTCGCATTTTACATTAATAATAATTCTGTGTTTAATTAAACATTTACGTCAATTATGACGCTTTCTCAATTCAAAGATTACAACAAATCTCTGCCTATTTATCGAATATTTTGACGTTTTTGATTGCAAAACTTACTTTTTATTATTAAACTCTACAATTTTTGGTTAAATATATCTTTAGATTAATTTCACTAAAATATGTGTCTTGTTTTTCTCTTTGAACAAATTTTGATATGACTCATACCAAAATTTTGAAATGACTCATACCAACCCTTGAAGTTGAATCATACCAACCAGTAAAATGCCTGCCCTATATACTCAAAATCTGAATTTCCCCATGGTTTACTACTACTGATTCACATTTTAAAAAGTTTAATACCCGCCAAACCAAGAACGTCTGTAAATACAAATAATTTTTATAGTATGATTTTTCAATTTGTTACAGGATTATGGAAAAAATCCGGCAAATTATTGTTCTTAGGATTAGATAATGCCGGTAAAAGAACATTGTTGCATATGCTTAAAGATGATAGATTAGCACAGCGTGTGCCTACACTGCATCCTAGTGAGTTATTGTTATTAATATTAATTTTGTGATAACATTTTATTTGTACTTTTACTGAATCTATGATTTTTTTTACTATTTTACTTTAGCATTGGAAGAATTATCAATAGGAAATATGAGATTCACAACAATCGATTTGGGAGTACATACTCAAGCACGTCGTGTATGGAAAGATTATTTTCCTGCTGTTGATGCGATCGTGTTTTTAATTGATGCGTGGGATCGTGGTCGTTTCTTAGAAAGCAAAAATGAACTGGATTCATTATTAACAGATGAAGCGTTATCAAATTGTCCTGTATTAATTTTAGGTAATAAAATTGATAAACCTGGTGCTGCTAGTGAAGATGAATTGAGAAATTATTTTGGTTTATATCAATTAACTACTGGAAAAGTAAGTACTATTTTTGTTGTTGTTGATTTTATTTATATTCTCACGTTTTTATACTTGTCTCGAATTGCATCTGCAATTCCCGTATTATCTTTAAACATGCAACCTCCAAATGGAGGCTATCCCATTGCGCTTAGTGCGTCTTCAAAGTCGGTTTTATCGACAATTTCGCCACATACTGGTTTGTAACTCTTCTCATTAAGCGATGATAGATAATAGGTGACTTCAGCAGTCCCTTCATCATCTGGTAGGTCTTGTAGTAATCGTACATCGATGACGTTCTCATTACTTTCTTGTTGAATGCAATGCTTACATTCAACTTGACAGGCTCGTCTCGATAATGCATCAACATGTGCAGTATTCTTTCGATGCCTGTAGACGTTCGATTCAGCATGCTACTTGTCCCTCTGGGTTTTTGAACTGAAGTAGTCATCTAAATGCAAGGTGTCCGGTTCTTAGATGAAATTCCTAACCATACAGGAATATATGGAAACGTTTGACGCATTACGCAATAATTTCGCTCCGGCTTGGACAGCATTTTGGAAAAAATATGCTATCACCTTTTCCGTTCCATCTACTTTCTGCGATAGGACTCCTCCTATATAATACCTTGCTGGCACCGGTATTCAAAATAAACTTCACTTCAACTGGGTCTCATTCCATTCACATGCCTTATCTTTTCTAGTTAACTCGTGTATACTTTAAGCAAGGTTGGCGAATTCTGGCACAAACTGTCGAGAGAACAGTTCAAGAAAGCTTCGTAGCTCATGTAGGTTCTTCGGTCTCGGCCAGTTCATAACTGTTGCAATCTTGCCAGAATTCTCCGCTGTAACGTTGTGCTCCAAATACTTAACTTCCTTCTTTGAAAGCGAAAAATTTTTGGAACTTTACTTTCAACCAGCTGATTGTATCCTGTCCAGGACCACCGCCAAGTTCCTCAAAGGCTCTGCTCTTGACGATTATGTCATCCAAATATACAAGGTTTTTCTTCCAGTGCAAGGCCTATAGTACACGTTTCATTAATCTTTGCATAACCCAAAGGGCATGACTTTAAAATGCCATAGACCATTACCTAATGTCCATGATGTCCACCAGGTATGGAATTCTGGAAAGTTATAGAATTTTATTTTGGTAACGGAAAGTCATGAAATGTTAAATATTTCTCTGGAAAAAAAATATTTTAACCCTAAAATTTTTTTTATAAAAATTATTTATCATAATATAATCATTTGCTTGTAAATATAAAATATTTTTGCAAGTGACACAACTTTAAATACAATCTATCTAATTTAATACTTCGTAATTTAATGACACTGAAATTTTATGCAAACGTTCAAAATAATATTTTCGTTTATTTACAAAAAAAATAGTTTTGCATTCTGTTGCTAGAGTGTGACAAAGGCCTGGCCTGCCAGTTTAATTAGTGGCAAAAGTCTACCTATTCACTGTTCACATAACTAAATGTAGAACAACGGCATTTCAGCGTGATTCTTTCAACAAAGCTCTGCCTTTTTTTAAGAGTAAACAATGAGGATTGTGATTTAGCGGTATTAAGTAACAATTTGTTTGTTTTGGACCAGCTGAGGATGTTGGAAAGATGAAGGTTCATTGCAATGATTGTGAAATATGTTTACGGGGTTCACCTACAGAAATTTGAACATCATCTGAATTTTATAAAACTTCAATACATTGGGGTTATATTATTAATTAATAAAACAAAAAGCAGTGACCCTAAAATAGACTCCTGAGTCCTGGGGCACACCAGATGTTAGAGTATGCTCATCGGATACAATTCTATGTAATATCGTTTTAAGTATGAATGAAGCAATTTTAAGGAAGTAAATGAATTACTTCGTAACTAATTATGTTACAATATCGTCAGTTAGTTTAAGCAGAGTTGTTTCATTTTTGAAAGTTGAAACCCTTGTGAAAATCTGCCTGAATATCGGAGAGCAAATTATTTCAATATTCATGGATTTGATTTTGTGGGATTCTTCGAATAACTGTGAAATTTTTGATAAGATGCAAATGGGTCCAAAATCCATAACACCGTTTACGTTAGGTTTCTTAGGTAATGGCATTATTTTCTCCGATTTCGAAACACGTGCGATATTCTGAGCTAGTGATAATGAAATTGAAAATATGTGTTATTTGGCTAACAAGATAAGGCAACACAAATTTGTTAAGCTTTATTGATTAACATTCTTAGCTAACAGGACTTGTTATATGTAGAGGTTCGTTAATCGCATCAGAAACGGTCTACTATATCAAACCATCGTTAATTTAATAAGAAGAAATATCTATTTATTACTTTTGCATTCACACGTTTTAATCATATTAGTTGCTGCATTAGGAAGATTTTTGTTTATTGCGTAATTTGATGGACCTCTATTAAAAACCCAAAAGCGGTATGCTTTGTTGCGGTTTTTTTGGTTCGAAAGTCTTTAAAGGAACAGTATTGTCATACGCATTCATTACAATTTTGAATATTTGAGTAAATCATTGGAATTAGCTAGGTTTAAAAAAAGATTGCTGTTTTGATCAAATAAAAAGGCATTTAATGCATTAATATTGATATTGGTGTAATCTCTGTAGGAAATAACACTACATGTTGTGTTTCGTTTTAATGTGTAAGTTCCAAATAATACCGGAAACACTAACCGGATCAAAAACACATCTGCTAAGTTGTTAGTACCTACTAAATATGAAGTCGAAACAGGAGTTGGCTCAAACATTAAAGATAAGATACTACTTCGCTTAGGAAATTAGAAAAATTTTCTGAAAAGTTATTCTTGCCACTAAATCAGTATTAAAGTTCCCGATGATTATAATATCAGAATATTTAGGAAAAAAACTTGATCGGAAATTTTCTCAAAGGTACTTGAGTTATCAGCTTTGTTGGCATCTGGATTATAACCAACACCAAACAGAAGATTTCTTACATCAATATGGACTTTCGTAAATTAAAACTCAGCACCGTGGTATAAAAAATAATTAATAATTTTGTAGCCTCAAGATAGGCAGTAGGTTTGGAACAGCAAAATGTTTTATAGTTTCCCTGCAATAAATCGCTACTCCGCCTTCACTTTGACTTGGTCGATCGTTGCGCAGTACGCTTAAATTTTGTATGGCCACGGCTTTGTTATAAAGACGTTGCTTTAACCATGATTCGGAAACACAAATTATATGAAAGGAAGTGTTATCGAAAATTGCATCCATTTTACTACATTATTCTTAACCGGTTCTTTTGAACCAAACCAAAACCACTGAACCAACGAAATTTTACCGAACCAAAACCAAACCAGTTTTTTAAATAATAGTTGAATCGAACCATAAACCAATGTTTTTCTGTTTGGTTCACGGTTCGGTTTTAAAGTAGAAAATTTGGTCTAGTACCCACATAAATTGGAAAAATCTGCAATTTCGTTTCGGCTACTATATTTTTGTATTCAAATTTAAATTACAGGTATTTTTTGTTTAGACATTTCTTAGGTTTTTAGTATACTAAGCGGAATAAAGCGTGAAATTATTCTTTTTTTTTCGAATTTAATGAAATTCACAAAAACAGTCTTTTTAATGCGACTTATTAGGGGAATACAGCTGTTTTTATTCGAAAATTAATTAAGAGTAAAACTGTGAATCTAAATTCTGAATTTGAAACAAAACCGAACCAAAACCAAACCAAAACCAATTTATGAAATATCTAGAAACCAAAACCAAACCAAAAACCATAATAAAAATTTGTTATCAAACCAAAACCGAACCAACTGAAAAAAAACTTTGGTTTCCATCTCTGTTCTTAGCTAATAATTTAGGGCATTGAAATGAGACAAAAATTAAGATTTTACCCTCCGATCGGAGCTGCACAATGTTCAGAGACATTAATTTATAATTTTTTATTATAATTCGCATCAAGTGTGACTAAAATTTTATAAAGAAAAAAATGGGATCCGAAATGTATTGGCAGCAAAAAAATTTTAAATCAACTTTTCGTTTGTGGGTTGAAAGCATTACACAGCAAGTCTCTTTTGAAAATGTTTTTAAAATAATAGGAGAAATGTTTTCCAGGCTGGATCATTTGTAGATATAAACCAACCTTAAAAGTTTTAACTCCTAAAGACTGGGTGTGAATTTTCTTTAGGAGATAGAAAAGTTGGTACCAGAATTTAAAGAATGGCATTGTAAAAACTTCTGTCAGAAATTGATATTGTCGAAAGTTTTCCGCTTTCGCTCTTTCAATCTCTGCTTTTTCGTTTTCGATCATCTAGTTTTATATTCTTGTAGATAGTAAAGGATCAATTTACGAAATTTTTGTTATGAATCCAAAATATTATATAATCTACGTTTGCTACCAAAACCCAATTTGACCACCCGCGAAAACAAATATTTATTGGTATTCGTTATTGAAAAGGAAACAAATTTATCAATAGTTAATTAGTAGTATAAAAACAATGACGATACAATGGAAAACCTTGCAACAAACCATTCATTCATCAATCGAAGTCAGACAAAAAAGGTCTAACTTAAATTTTAAAGAAAAAAAAATTAATCGAAAATTTTTTTTTTCTTTTTATTGGAGGGCCTTGAGACTTACAGTTCAAGTAGCACTGCGACCTGATTTTGTTATTAGTCAGTCGTCGTCTGTGCCGTTACTGGTTGTTTTCTGTCATCCAAGTTGAGACTTTTAATAAAATTAATTAGCTCAATTGGTGTGACGTTTTGTGGTAATGGAAGTGTTAGTCTTCTATGACCAAGTTTGTTGTATCTGTGCCAAGAGAGTTCAGGACAGCTGCAGATGACGTGTTCCATCGTTTCCGCGTCCGAGTAGCAGAATCTACACCTGTCGGAAATAACAAGGCCTATTTTGTTAAGATGGTTGTTTAAAGGACCATGTCCAGTAACGCACCACGTTAAAATTCATAGAGACTCTCTGTTTAAGTCGATTGTTTTTAAGGGTGAAACAGGGAGGTTACCTAGAAACTTCTTGGAGTGTACTAGTCGCTCTCTGCTTCTCCATAATTTAGCATTTTGTTCTTGTTCCATTGTTTGGATTGTGCTTTTGAGCGAACTCTTGGCCATTCCAAAGCATGGTTCCGGTCCAACAAATTTTTTATTGGCACCTTGCTTTGCTAAAGCGTCAGCGATAGTATTTCCTTGTATTCCTGTGTGGCTAGGTGCCCACACAAGTGTTACTATGTTATTGCACGAGATTTTTAATAGATTTTGGTAGCATTCCCATACCAGTTTTGAATCAAAGCGCGTAGATTTTAGTGCCAAGAGTGCTGCTTGGCTGTCAGAGATAATATATATTTCAATATTTTGGTATTTTCTTTCAGCGCATAGCAAAGCGCAACTGCTAATGGCAAAAATTTCGGCTTGAAATATGGTTGTTGTGGTGCCTAAGGCAACCGTTTGTTTTGTTCTAGGACCAAACACTCCTGTTCCCGTGCCCATGTTGGTTCGAGAACCATCTGTGTACCAGATGCTGGCGTTATGTGGCAGTGACCGTATATAGTTTTTAATAAGATCTCTGGCCAATATCTTGACATCAAAGTGCCTGTCTAAATCTATTGTTTTTGGCATACAATCCGAAATATGGTATGTATGCAGTTCAGCTTGTAATTCAGAAAGGATTTTAAGGTGTCCAGTTAGATTACCCGGCTTAAACCCTTCTGTGAGCTGGAGTCTATGAACGCTCAACACCGCTACAGATTTAACATGTAGTTGCAATGGAGAAAGCTTTAGAAGAATCTCCATTGCTGACGTTGGCGTGGTTTTGAAAGCACCTGTGGCACTAAGACACATATTTGCACCTGTGGCACTAAACATATTTTGAGCAGTTATTTGGCGCGTTTTAGGCCACCAAACCAAAGCTGCATATGTTAGAATTGGTTTAATAAGACTTTGGTGCAACCGAAGTATCATTTTTGGGCTAAGACCCCATGTTTTCCCAAACAGGTTTCTGCATGTGAAGAAAACTTTGTTTGCCTTACCGGAGATATATTTCAGGTGTGAGTTCCAGGTTAGTTTGCTATCCAGAATCACACCCAAATATCTAGCCTCTTTTGATGTTTGTATTGAATCGCCGTTTAGAACAGAAGAAATGAAATTAAAGTTTCTCCTGTTTGTGAAAACGACAATGCTTGTTTTTCGTGGGTTGATCGACAGTCCCAATATGTTGCACCACTTTGATACAATATTAAGAGCTGTCTGGGTTCGACCAGCGACAATGGAGTCATGTTTCCCTCTAACCATGACTGCCAAGTCGTCGGCATAGCCTACAGTGTTGAAGCCGGAATCATTTAGCTTAGTGAGGAGATCATCAGCCACCATTAGCCAAAGCAGCGGAGGGAGCACGCCCCCTTGCGGGCAGCTTCTAGATGCAGTAACAGTCACTGAATAATAACCTAGTGTAGCCGTTATCTTCCGACTCTGTAGCATCTTGATAATCCACGCAATGATAAGCGGGTTTATATTTTTCTTTGTGGCCATTTCAATGATAGCATTGAAGTGGACATTGTCAAAGGCTCCTTGTATGTCCATAAATGTACAAACAAGTGCCTCCTTATAGTTTAGGGTGCTCTCAATTTCTTTCACCATTTTGTGCAACGCCGTTTCAGTAGATTTCCCAGTCTGATAGGCGTGCTGGCTAGAATTGAGAGGAGTTTGTTTAAGACATACATGACGGATGTGATAGTCCAACATCTTTTCCATTGTTTTTAATAGAAAAGATGTAAGACTTATGGGTCTGTATGATTTGGCTTCATTTGGATTTTTTCCTGGCTTAGCCCTTTCGAGTCCATCTTCAACGATATTTTTGCTTAGCTAAGAACCAAATGTAACAATTGTGAGGGTTATGATCTAAAATGATTATATTAATATTTTTAAGTTAACTTAAAGACCAACTGTCATTTTTGTGATACGAAAAAAAAGGATGACTTGGTTGTTTTTCTAAAAACTTTTAAGTGAGTCTTAAAAACCAGCTATCACAATCGTGAGGGCTTATATATACTAGATTTTAACTATTTGCCAATCGTCTTTAACAAATTTTTCTATTTTTCGGATTGAGTTCCATCTTTTGATCGGTTCTTTATGTATTATAATAACCGCCAAAGTTTTTTGTATAATCAGGTTAAAATATATTTATTGTTTGCCAACTGTCATCATGTCAGGAACGCGAAAATCATCTCGATGTTAGTATTGAATTAAATAGAGTTAATCAAGCAATTTAGTTAAAATTTATACATACTTACATTTATAAATAGTGTATAATTAAATTTATTATAAATGTTTTGTATGTTTTAGAATGATAACTACAAAAATTCATAAATAAAAAACTACTATCACGATTGTAACAGTTGGACTCCAAAAGTAACTTTTTTGTTTTTTAGTTGTATTTGCTAAAGGAATCTGGTTAGTAGATAAAGATGAGCTGCAGGAATTGCTTAACGATTCACAGCCAGAAGATATCGACAATGATGATGACGTTGCTGATTCTGATTTAACATTGCCGGAAACTATTCGTCAGGCGATTGTTGAAATAGATAATGCAGACGAAGGAAATTATGGTGACGATTGTGATATTGGAATCAGTAAGTTTTTCTTTCAAAACATATATCAGTAGTCGTATTACTTTTCATAACTTTATAGGCACCAATCTGATAAACCAAGCATCATCATCCAGCTGGAATGTTGCATCGTTCCAAAAAAACGTACTACCAGTGGTTACGATATCTGCAAAGCAAAAAGTTAAATTGCCAATTGAATATGCCGTTATTTTGATAGCACGCATTTCGAAGAAACCGCAAAACATACAAATATGTACTATATCAATAAAAAGGGTAAGCTTCTTAAAGTAACAGCAGCAGAAATTAAAAAATTATACTGGATATTCCTTATAATGGGTTGCATTTCGTACCCACGAATTGCATTGTATTATCCACAAATATCCACATGCATGAGTAGAAATCGGTTTAAAGTTCTGTGATCTGCAATCCACTATACAAATACTATAGTGAACTAAGCTAATATTGTTAAAATTAAACAAACCTGTGATTCCAGCAGTCTGAATTTATTTATTACAAATATAGGTATTCAATAGTTATCATTTGTACAATGAATAAAATGAATTTAACTATCTTAACGAATTAAGCTAATATTTTATAAAAATTTATGTCACATATTTTTAAAATATAGAATTTCAATGTTTTTGAAATAAACGGAATTTTTACTGATTTATTGTTTAGATATTGATATCGTATCTTGTAAAGGGTTGGTATCGATCGAGGGCCAATATATAACAGAAATTCATAAGAACAAAAATGTATAAGAATAGGTCGAGTTCACACAAATGTGTGGGTTATTCTTCTTGGAAGTTATTTATTTTTTACCAGAAAAAATTATAGAATCTGGTTGCTAGTGTTAAGAGTATTAACCTACCAAAAATATATGTAAATACTCCATGTTTTAATTTTGGGTGATCTCAACGCATACAAAAATTTACTGTATCATTTGTGACAGTTGATCTTCAAGTTAGACATAAAATACAAAAATGGTTAACCTCTATTTATGTGTGAATTTTATATCACAATTGTGATGGTTGGCCTTCAACTCACTATTATTTTTTTGTTTTGACAACTTTTATCGAGTACCTCACATTTGTGACAAAGGGACTCGAAAGGGTTAGGTATAAAAACAACTTTAGTTTCACGCCATATCTGAGGAATGTAAGCAAGGCGAAAGCTTGCTTTGAACAAACGCTATTGAAACTGGAGGACGCCCGGTATCCAGAGTTCCGTACTAGTAATCAAGCACCCCCTTGACCATGCTAAGCTTTCAGCGTACGTGTCTACCTTAGCTTTGGGTTTTGGACTTGATCTTGGCTTCGATTCTCACCGAGGACCTAACGGCATGGGTGACCCTACCGTTGTAGCTACTAAGATCACTGAGTCTACTGAGTCCCATCACTGCATCAAAGTGCCAAGTCCATTAGATGGGGCGAAATCGAAAATAGAAAAATAAATTGTATTTTGTTTTATTTTATTATTGCATGTAAGATAAAATACACTGAAGTGTTAGTGTTTGTGTTAGTTTTTATGAAAATAAAAGTGGTGAAGAACGGAGGCGTACAATTATATAATTGGTGAGATTGTTCGGTAGGCAGGTAAAATTTTACATTTTATTGCTTTGATGTAATAAATTTATTTATTATTTTAAAGTATAAATTTGTTTTGTATTGCCTGGTAACAAGAAGTGCAAAATTTCGTTTTAGTTGTTAGTAGGACCGAATTTAACCCTGTAACGATCGCAATAATCGCGAAACAATAATAAAACCAAATTCATCTTCGTTTTCAATTCAATAAAAATGCATTTCATTAGTTTCCGTTCATTCTTACATTAATAATAATTTTAAAATTTTCTAAAACTTAACTGCTAGTTAAATTTTGAACATACTATAAAAAGCAAACGAACGTACTAAATTTTTATTTCCAATGCTAATGAACAGACGTCGTTGTTAATCATTACTGAATTTTCGGAGATTGCCCGATTTTGTTTTGACATCATAAGATGGCAAAATCAAAATCACATTTTGCAATTTCATAATTTAAAAATTATTGATTCCATTTTTGTTTTTCAAAAGGATTACAACATCCAATAATCTATTTTAATTTATATAGATCAATGTCATTTGATAGTATTTTTTAACCTTGATGTGTTAAATCAATAATATTGTAATTCAAAAGTGATGTATTTAATTGCAATCAAGCAAATAAAAAAGAAGTGTAAACAAAGAAAAATTCCAAGGTCGTTTTGTTTAATTGTTAAAATTGATTTCTAATTTTAATAACTTTTTTTGTGAAAGCATTACTTATTGGCTGTAATTACAATGGAAGATTACACCCCGCTAAGTAGTTTACAGTGATTTGTGTTTTTGTTTGTTCATCAAAAAGCTGATAATTTGGATGACAATTTCAATTATATTTTTTTATTTTATTTCATAGAAGGATAATTGTTGTCATTAATTGTTAAATCTGCTTTATAAATTGTGGCAGTACATGAAGATAAAGTATCCACTGATGTTATCGAAAGTATGAATAGCAAGGATAACAGTGATCGAAGCTATTACCACAGTTAGAGACAATCGTTTGTTTGATGGTTGTTCCGGTTGTTAAAACCGCATGGATTCAAAGGCAGATATATAAATGGGAAGTTAGAAGGTCAAACGCTAGTCAAGGGATATTGGAAAATCAAACAAATAAATTAAAACAACAGGATATTGATGACAGCAATCAACAGTTACAACTAAGGTATTTATTATTAATATTTATGTTAATTTTAATTTAGACATTACTTTTGTAATGTCGAGATAAACTAAGGAAAAAGATAATAAGAGATTCCCAAATCTCGGATTCGAATGGGAACGGTCTGTTCACTCCGAATTCCTTTAAGTACCGTAACATTACTATTAATTTCTTTGTGTGATTATATTAAAGGTCCAAATATAATAAATTGGCACCGTAACAGGGCCAACAATGCAAATATAATAAATTGGCTCCGTATCAGGGCCTATAATAAATTGGCGTTCGAAACAAAGACCAGTAGGAGTCTGGTGTATTGGACCCTTGGATTTGGTTTTTTTAAAGAACCGTAATGATTTTTTGTAATAACTAGGGCGTTGCCAACTGGTTATTTTGCGTAAAATAAATTGTCTTTCCGGTTATAACCAGTTTGGGTTGTTTTACATATATTTTTTTTCTTCTTTTGTCAAACCAGTTTATGGTTTTGGTTTTTTAATATTGTAAAAATATTTTATATACATTTGGAAGTTGAATATTTTATATAAAATTTGCAATAACCTTTGTTATTGGATTTCGTATTATATATTTTGAATTTTGTTAAGAATGTATACAATTATGAGGGGTCAGGGGTTATTAAGGAGGTGTCGGCCAGGTGGGTTTGAGCCCTGGATGAATGAAGTGGATGGGAGAGTCGCTTGGTCGTGGAGCTGGGAGCTTCCTCGACCAAGAGTACTCAAATAGAGGAGCTGGTTGAGGTGGTTCCCATCTCACCGACCATGCGACAGGTAGAGGAGTGGACTGGTCCACAGGAGGCCCCTGTTCCTCATTGTATAATTAGTTAAGACTAATTTTTTTCTAATTTTGAAAAAAACCGTTTTGGGACAGCAATTTTTTTGGAGATTGTTTTTTGTGCTGTCATTTACTTTTAGTAATACTAATTGTTTTTTATTTGGAAAAAAGAAAACCGTTTTGGGGAAGCAGTTTTTTTTTGAAATTTTTTTATGCTACCACGTACATATTGTACATAATCCCGTACATATTTTTTTTATATATACATAGTACAATTTGTTTTTGTACATAATGTATATATTGTATATTTTTTGTAAATAAATTTTTGTATATAGATAATTTGTAAATATTTTCTTTTGCCATGCCATTGTACATATTTTTGCACTACCTGCAAATAATTTTTTTTAATAAGTACTATTTGTGCTAGTACTTTATTTTGAGTAAATGGTTTTTTTTCTTGAATTGATTTATGTTTATTAGGTTTATTGACTCATTTTCCCAGCGGTAGGCCTAACAAGCCATCCATGGGGCTTATCCCCTTAACATTGATGTCGTTCTTAGATCGCCTATGGCCATCGGGGTTATGCGATCGAAGAACATTGGTTTCTTCTCTTCATTCGGCGAGGAAGTCCTCAGGGACGAGGAGTGGTGTTGCTGTGTTTGTACTTAGGTGCAAACCAGTAGTACCATTCTTTGCTCAGAGGCTTCTTCGGTGTAATGAAGAGAAGAGCCAATTATACTTTTGCTTTCAGGATCAGAGGCTTCACCTCATACAAATTCAAAAAACTTTTCCACTTTTCCATTTAGTTTTTCAATAGACAATTTTTCATAGAGTTTAGGTTTTGAGGTATGGTGCTCGGGAGCGTTCTACAACTTTCGCATTAGGTTTAGTTGTAATTTATTGGTAGGTTAAACAAGCACAACTGGGTCAGTAGAAATGGACCTAGTGTCTAATCGTGACAGTTGTGATTGTTTTATTAGGTTGGGGAGAATCTGTTCTGTAGAATCTGGTCGTTAGGGGCTTTTCTAGTCAGTTCTCACATGCATTGTTGAAGTGGGCTCGCGAACGCGATATTTTAAATTTAAATGAAATAGATATTGTATCATACTTACTTTTTAAATTGTCTCCAGACGAATCTTGATTTTGGGAATCTCTTATTATATTAAAAAAAAAAAAAAAAAAATAAAATAAATCAAACAATTTTTCACAAATTAAATAAATAAAATTTTTATTAAATAAATAATTTTTTTTAAATTTAAGTAATTTTAGGTAACTAAATAAATAAATTTTTTTAAATAAGCAAGACATCAAGATATAAATAAATATCTATTATTTTTTTTTAAAAAATTAAATAAATATTTTGAGTTAAGAGGACCACCCAATAAATAAACATCTTTAAATATTTTTTCAAATTTTAAAATAAATAAATATTTTTTCCATAGGGGTGTGTCGTCAATAACTAATTTTAGGTATATATATATATTTCAGTATATCTGAAATTAAATAAATAAATTATATTTATACATATACAATATTACAATATTTTGGGAGCTTTTGTAAAAGATTCAGTAAAGATTAGCGGCGACAGCGGTTTTTTTTGTTCTTATACAAGGTTGTTTTTACAAAAAGGTTTTTGTGTTTTGTTGAATTGGGGCGTTCGTTGTTTTTTTTTCTCTCATTTCTTTGCGTTTTACAACTTCCATCGGACGAATTTTTCCGGGCGAATTAACTCCACCTTTTTTCTAGTTGGAATTGGTTTTATTATTGGTGTTGACGTTTTTATTGTGAATTCCGGATTTTATAAATTTTACCATCAAAATGTCAAGTCACATTGGCGTGGACCATCCGTTCTATGGTTTGGAATCCAGTGAACTGCAGATCGAATGTCTGGTTCGGGGTGTGGATTTTAGAGGGGTCAATTGGGCAGAGGAACTGCGAAACCACGTAAATCATGGTGCAGTTCCAGTAACGGTATCTCATGCGAGAGACTTGGTAGCTGAGTCTCAAACGGTGGTGCAGGCAGCACAAGTTGTTTTAGATCAGGTACGTCGACTTCAACCACCGGTTAATCAGATCTTCTTAGATGGTTTGGCGAATCGAGTGTTGCATTATACAGGTAGGATGAATAGGTTGGGTCCTCGCAATGACTTGCAAGAAGCCCGCACCTACGCTATCTCGCAATTGTCACGCGCTTGGGATATAATAGGATCACTGTCAACACGTCCAATTATACAAAACAAACCAGGAGTATCATCTGCTCCATCTGCTTCACCTGCTTTTCGACCAGGTGAGAGATCCACACCGATCCCAGTACAGCCAATAACTGAGACAATAAATAGTCTGAATCGTACAGACCATCAACAACAGAGACGGTCGGATCAATTACCACCGGCATATTTTCAGCAATCAGGTTTGAGAGCAGAGGACCTTGCAATACCACTATTGGGTCCATCTTTCCAAACTGAATACATACACAACAATCCACCATTGGTACAACAACAATCATTAAATTATCCACAAGCTCCACTAACAGCACCACCACCATACAACCAACCTCCCCAGGTATGGCGTGACGCGGCTCCAGCGTTAGCACCAGTGGAGTACCGAGGGGTTCGTGGGAACAGTTTGAGTCGTTATGACTCAAATTGGGTTCCAACCTTCACAGGAGATGGTCACTCTCCTGATGTTCATGAGTTCGTTCACAGAGTTGAGGCGGCTGCCAGGAGGGACCGCGTGAACTGGGACGACCTTAGGTCTATCGTTCCGCGGTATCTCAAGGGGGCTGCCGACAGATACTATTTGAACTTAACTCATGAACATGAGGTGGTGACCTATCCAGTGCTAAGGGAGGGACTCCTACAAACCTTCGGTACGCTTACTGATGATAAGGCGATCTTGCGCGTTCTTCTGAACCGCAAACAAAAGTCAAAGGAGAGCGTATACGAATATCTGGTGGAGATTGGTTCGTTAAACCGTCGCTTAGCACGCCCATTTGCTGACCGTGAAATGCTGGAGATTGCTCGGGAGGGATTGAGTGTGGAGCTCAAAAATGCTACACTTGCAGCAACAATACATTCTGTTGATGAACTTCGGACTCTATGTCAGAAGTTTGAACGTTTGTGGTCCACACCAGTTCCAACCAGAACATCAAATTTAAGAATCAGCGAGGTACAACAAATGGATGATTATGAGGTGGATGCTGAAGCAGAACGACATGGATATATTGATGCGGTGGATTCAACACAGAGACGGATATTGCAGCGACCTAGCATAACATTTGACAACAGTCAACCTGGTCCATCAATGTCTAGACAACCAATAGTGTGCTTCAGATGTGGAGTAAATGGTCATCGAGCTCCTGATTGCTCTAAGAATCGGATAAAATTACACTGCTGGAAATGTAATAAACCGGACGTTATTTACGCAAATTGTTCATATTGTCACCCGTCGTTAAACTACCGTCCGAGAGTACATGCTTCGGGGATGGTACCCTCGGTTCAACATCCAATGAGCCCGAAGAAAACGACGAGAGATGTAGCAACGCAGGACGATCGATCACCACGCAGGAAACCAGAATAAAATCACCCAGTACATTTAATTTCCCATCATTACATCGAACGTATTTTAGACGTCTGGAACGTAACATCAGATATTGGAGGATGAGGAAATTATTTCGCAAAGCTTGTATTTCATCTATCCTTTCAGAAACAAAGGATCCTCGGCCGCGATTGACAATCGAGATTTTGGACAAACATATTTCAGGTCTATTGGATAGTGGAGCGTCAATCACAATACTTGGAAGAAATTCCTTGGAATTATTGGAATCAGCAGGTACAACTTACCGTAAGTACACTTCGTGTATTCGTACGGCAGATGGTACTGCAACAAAAATTTTGGGTTACATCGAAATTCCAATAACTGTGAATGGCTCCACTAAACCAATGCGGTTCCATATAGTCCCTGGTTTACGAGAAGAGCTCTACCTGGGCATAGATTTCTGGGAGAAATTTGGTATTGTTCCTTCTTTTGTTAGTGAACTGACTCGCACAGAGCTACAAACTTTTAATACACATAACCTCACCACTGATCAGCAACATGAACTGGATATGATCAAGGATTCTTTCCCGTCATTTGAAGTGTCTGGGCTCGGAAAGACTTCTTTGGTTGAACATGTCATCGATGTTGGTGATAGTGCACCTGTTAAACAGAGGCACTATCCCACATCGCCGGCTGTTCAACTAAAGGTCTATGCCGAACTTGACCGAATGCTTCAAATGGGCGTGATCGAAGAGTCTAACAGTTCTTGGTGCTCGCCAGTGGTTTTGGTACAAAAAGAATCTGGTAAAAACAGATTATGTATTGATAGCCGTCGTGTCAATTCACTAACGAAAAAGGACGCTTACCCACTTCCCTTGATTGATGGCTTACTAGGTCGTCTAAATAGCACAAAGTACATTTCAAGTATTGATCTCAAAGATGCTTTCTGGCAGATTCCTCTGGCAGAAGCATCTAGAGACAAGACAGCCTTCACAGTGCCTGGTCGTCCATTATATCAATTCCGGGTTATGCCCTTTGGATTGTGCAATGCTCCCCAGACAATGTGTCGGCTAATGCACAAAGTGATACCACATCAATATCACGAAAATGTCTTTGTTTATTTAGATGATCTATTGGTAGTCTCTTCCACGTTCCAGGAACATATGGAATTGCTGTCCAAAGTCTCTTCATTGTTAAGAGCGGCTGGGTTAACAATAAACCTCAAGAAAAGTAAATTTGTTCTGAGAGAGGTGAAATACTTAGGATTTTTGGTTGGTGAAGATGGTCTTCGAACAGACCCTGACAAGGTAAGAGCTGTAGCAGAGTATCCAGCTCCATCTACAGTAAAACAGATACGACGTCTTTTAGGAATGGCTGGTTGGTACCAACGTTTCATACCAAGTTATGCAAGCGTGGTATCACCAATTACGGATTTATTGAAGAAGAGTTCGGGGAAACTGAAATGGACATTAGAAGCGCAAGCTGCTTTCGAAAATTTAAAACGATTGCTGACTACAGCACCGGTATTAATTAACCCTGACTATAATAAAGAGTTTTTTATTAGATGCGATGCGAGTCTGACAGGGATAGGTAGTGTGTTGTATCAGATCGACGAAGACGGACAAGAGTGTCCGATAGCCTTCATGTCGAAAAAACTTAATAGAGCTCAAAGGAATTATTCCGTTTCTGAGCTTGAATGTCTTGCGGCAATTCTGAGTGTGAAGAAATTCAGGGGCTATGTTGAAGGTCACCGATTTACAATTGTGACTGATCACTCAAGTCTGAAGTGGCTTATGTCACAGAAGGACTTGAGTGGCCGTCTGGCTAGGTGGAGCCTAAAACTCCAACATATGGATTTTACCATTGTCCACCAAAAAGGTACCCAAAATATAGTCCCTGATGCTCTATCTCGTCTTTATGACGATACACACGAAGAATTGACGGAAGCATTAGTACATCACATTAGTGAAATTAAAATCGACAATGAAGGTTATCGGCACAAGGAATATACGGATATGATAGCTAAAGTTCAATCATCACCCAAGGACTTTCCATCTGTTAAAGTCGTGGATGATAAGCTATACATACGTATTGAGCCAAGATCTGATGCAATACCCAACGATGTTCCTGTGTGGAAACTCTGGGTACCAAAACCGATGACTTCAAACATGATTCAGAAACATCATGATGATAGTACTGCTGCTCATGGAGGTGTTAAAAAGACTTTAGAATTACTTCGACGTCTTTATTATTGGCCGGGCATGGCGTCACAGGTACACAACTATGTTGTGTCCTGCGACACATGTAAACAAACAAAAGCCACGAATCAGATATTGCGTCCTCCGATGCAATATCAATTCGAAACAGCACGTCCATGGCAGAGAGTCTATATAGATTTTTTGGGACCGTATCCTCGTTCTACACTTGGGAATACGGTGTTATTGATAGTTCTGGATCATGCTACGAAGTTTGTACTACTGAAACCACTTAGAAACGCAACTTCACCGAAGGTGAATGCTTTTCTAAGGAACGAAGTGTTTCTTACATATGGGGTACCAGAGTTTCTGCACAGTGACAATGGCAAACAGTTCACTAGTAGGAACTTTCAAAGTCTTTTGTCAGACTTCGGCATTAAACACATTAGGACCGGTGTCTATAGTCCTCAAAGTAACGCGTCAGAGCGGGTCAATAGGTCAGTTTTAGCAGCAATTCGAGCGTTCATTAAAGGTCAACACACCAAGTGGGATTCACAAATTGGTGAAATCGCATATGCACTGCGGGCTGCAGTACATTCTGCTACCAAGTACTCACCGTACTATCTATTATTTGGTCAACATCCAATCTCGGATGGAAATACTTACCATTTGTTGAGATCACTACACAAGCTTGGTGAAGATGCTGGTGAGGAAATAGAACGCACTGATCATTTGACTCTGCTCAGGAACCGGGTTCAACAAAATTTAAAAGCAGCTTTTAAGAAATCGCAACATCAGTACAACCTGCGATCTAAACTACGGACTTTTCAACCACAACAACGTGTGTTTGTACGGCAACATCATTTGAGTGACGCTACCAAAAAATTCTCGGCAAAATTGGCTCCAAAGTTCTTACCTGCAATGATTAAGACTAAGATTGGAAATGTACTCTACGAGTGCACAGATATGAGCGGTAAGAATCTTGGAGTCCATCACGCGAAAGACATCAGGGAATGACGTCTTTTCGTTAGGTAGGGTTGTTCCTCTGGCTGATTGTCGTCTCTGGGGTTCACATCTTCAGGTCATACTTACTGGTTGTATCGGGGTGTCCATGGTGCTGACGTTCGGATGGATGGTCGGTCTCAATACTCAGTGAAGTTCTTAAGGACTTCATGAGTGTTGGAACCGGTCATCGGTCTTGACGCCAGTGACTGTGGGTATCTCGATCCCAGATACAGCTTAATAAGTGGAAGTAGTTCGGTGGTTTTCTGTCATGGAGGGGATGGCGACGTTTTTGTGATTTCAAGAGTAAAAATCTTGGTTTCTACCTTGAATTCATGGTGTAACGATCGCAATAATCGCGAAACAATAATAAAACCAAATTCATCTTCGTTTTCAATTCAATAAAAATGCATTTCATTAGTTTCCGTTCATTCTTACATTAATAATAATTTTAAAATTTTCTAAAACTTAACTGCTAGTTAAATTTTGAACATACTATAAAAAGCAAACGAACGTACTAAATTTTTATTTCCAATGCTAATGAACAGACGTCGTTGTTAATCATTACTGAATTTTCGGAGATTGCCCGATTTTGTTTTGACATCATAAGATGGCAAAATCAAAATCACATTTTGCAATTTCATAATTTAAAAATTATTGATTCCATTTTTGTTTTTCAAAAGGATTACAACATCCAATAATCTATTTTAATTTATATAGATCAATGTCATTTGATAGTATTTTTTAACCTTGATGTGTTAAATCAATAATATTGTAATTCAAAAGTGATGTATTTAATTGCAATCAAGCAAATAAAAAAGAAGTGTAAACAAAGAAAAATTCCAAGGTCGTTTTGTTTAATTGTTAAAATTGATTTCTAATTTTAATAACTTTTTTTGTGAAAGCATTACTTATTGGCTGTAATTACAATGGAAGATTACACCCCGCTAAGTAGTTTACAGTGATTTGTGTTTTTGTTTGTTCATCAAAAAGCTGATAATTTGGATGACAATTTCAATTATATTTTTTTATTTTATTTCATAGAAGGATAATTGTTGTCATTAATTGTTAAATCTGCTTTATAAATTGTGGCAGTACATGAAGATAAAGTATCCACTGATGTTATCGAAAGTATGAATAGCAAGGATAACAGTGATCGAAGCTATTACCACAGTTAGAGACAATCGTTTGTTTGATGGTTGTTCCGGTTGTTAAAACCGCATGGATTCAAAGGCAGATATATAAATGGGAAGTTAGAAGGTCAAACGCTAGTCAAGGGATATTGGAAAATCAAACAAATAAATTAAAACAACAGGATATTGATGACAGCAATCAACAGTTACAACTAAGGTATTTATTATTAATATTTATGTTAATTTTAATTTAGACATTACTTTTGTAATGTCGAGATAAACTAAGGAAAAAGATAATAAGAGATTCCCAAATCTCGGATTCGAATGGGAACGGTCTGTTCACTCCGAATTCCTTTAAGTACCGTAACATTACTATTAATTTCTTTGTGTGATTATATTAAAGGTCCAAATATAATAAATTGGCACCGTAACAGGGCCAACAATGCAAATATAATAAATTGGCTCCGTATCAGGGCCTATAATAACCCTTTATTTGTACTCTTCAATTTTGTTAGTGTCTTTTGTGTCCCCATTTTTTGTCCCTTATCATGCAACTGTGATAGAGATACCCAGTTTCTTTTGTACTGTGTAGTGTTTAGGCCTGGCCCTGGCCAGGTTCATCACTACATCGAAAAAAATAAACCTGACATATTGTTTCTTACCGAAACAATTGTCACTGGCAAAGCATCGAAATTGGATCTCGATAAATACCGGATGCCTAGTTACGAATTGGAACATTCCTTTTATAACAAGCATGGTGTCTGTGTATTTGTTCGAAATTCACTTTCATGTATGAGAATTAAGGCTTACGAGTCTAAGCACCATAATTCTCTAGCACTGAAGCTCTGGGGTGTTGATGAAACTATGTTTATAATAGGATTATACAGATCCCCACACCTTATTACCGAGATTATCACGGTTTGACGCAAATGATAGTGTCCAACTAGAATCTCAGACAATTCACATCATAACAATAATTTGCTGGATCTGTTTTTGATAAACGAACCAGATACTACGAAGACAAAAGTTGAACAACCCCTCGGAACATCGGACCATTTACTAATATCAGCAATAGTGCAATTTACATCACCAACACAAATTAAAGCAAATCCTCGTCGCGTTTGGAACTATAAACGCGCTGACTGGGAGGGACTGTGAAACTTTTATGATGAAACACCTTGGAAAACTATTTGTTGTGTTGATCAAGATCCTAGCACATCGGCAATAAGAATTTCTGAAATCATAAAAGACGGGTTGCGGCGGTTTATTCAAAACGATTAATCACTCCTAAAACTGAGCCTTGGTTCACGCGGGATGTTGATGAGGCAGTGAGGAATAAACGCAAAGCATGTAAGACGTATAACGCAAATAAAACACCTGAAACCCATAGCGCCTATATGAAAACCAGAACTATTAGTAAATTCAAAATAGACTTGGAAAAAGACGCGTTTATCCAGAAGAAAGCAAAGAAATTCGCCGAGCACCCATCTGGCTCACGTAGTTTCTTTCAGGCAGTTAAATCAGTCCAAAGTAATTTTGCTCAATCCTCTATTCCAACCTTAGTTCTGAATGACATTCCCGTGAGCGACTCGAAAGAAAAGACGGATCTTTTGGGTCGTATTTTCAAAGAAAACTCAAACATAGTTGAACCTCCCCATTCTCCTACACTCATTTCCCCAATTGTAACGAAAATTAAACCAATTATTTTTCGTTGCAATATTGTACGGAAAATGCTTCTTTCTATCAATATCAACAAATTTGCTGGCCCCGACGGTATTCCACCCCTCATTCTTAAAAACTTTGCTAGGCAACTAGCTCCAATTTTAACAAAAATTTTCTATTTATCTTATAAAACCGGAATATTTCCCGATTCTTGGAAGCTGCCTAGCGTTCAACCCATATCAAAGAAAGGCAGTAAGATAGACCCAAACAATTACAGACCAATTGCAATTCAGTCGGTTTTAGCTAAAATATTTGAAAAATATGTTAACTACAATTTAATAAATTATTTGGAAATGTCGCGAATTATTAATGATAAACAGTATGGTTTTCGTAGAAGTCATGCAACAGGTGATCTGTTAGCCTACGTATCCCATCTCTGGAACAAATCGCCCATGGTGAAACATTCAGTATTTCACTTGACATTTCTATAGCATTTGATAAAGTGTGGCATAAAAATCTCATAGCTAAATTAAAATCTTATGGCATAGACCATCTTACTGTCTCATGGATTCATAATTTTCTTACAGGTCGCTAATTTCATGTTAATTTAGATGGTATCACATCCAATATTTTCGCAACCAATGCTGGGGTTCCAAAAGGTTCACCTCGCTAAATCTGCAATGCAAAAATTAGGATTCTTGAGTCTATGTAAAAAGTATTTCAATGCCGAGCAAATTTTGCTAATCTTCAAGTCCTTTATTCGTCCATGTATGGAGTACTGCTGTCATGTTTGAGGAGGTGCTTGTCAGTCAACAATAAAATGTATAGACTCTGTACAGAGAAAAGCAATACGGTTAATTGGTAATACTAAACTAACGGACCAGCTTGATTCACTCCAGCACAGAAGAAATGTGGCGTGTCAATGTGAATTGTCAATCTACTATAATTATAACTTTAGCGAATTCCTAAGGAATCTCCTCTAAGGAAATTCAAAATATCCTTCCATCGTGTGCGCAGTATAATCGACAAACAAGAGCTGCCGAGTTATCCCATCCATTTGTTGTACAAATACCTCGTTGTAGAACTATCTCCTTCCAGAACGACTATTTTCCCCTCAGGCATTTAAAGAAAATGTCCATCGTCCATTTAAAACAATTAGTATAGTTATCCCTATATCCCCATTCCTTCCATTTTTCTCATCTCCTTCCTTAATAGTTCGTATCTTCTGATATTCAAAGAGTCTGAATAATGAATATTTCATATTTAGTGTGCTAAACATGTCTAACTAATTAATAATAAAAAAAAAACATTGGCGACAATTAGTGTCCATTTTTGAAAAGTAAAAGATTTAATCGGATTTGGAAAAACTATTTGTCAGTACATCGGTTGTGATAACTGATGAAATTAAATAATGGTCATAAATTCCAATACTTTGCTTACCTTTGTTGGCATTGCATTGCAATAATAATTGTCTTTCAAAGCGTGCATACAAGACTTTTTTACAAAATGATTAGTTTATTTTTAGAAAAGTCATGGCAATTTCTTATTTTTGATCTGGAAAGTCATGGAAATTTGTTTTGAAAAAAAGTGGACACGATGCTACACTGAAAACCGTTTTCTCCCGATATTTCTTTGCAACTTTCACCTGCCAGTAACCGCTCCGTGGATCCAATGTTGAAAACAATCTTGACCACCCCGATAATGTATCCAGTATATTTTATTTTTTTTTTCGACCTCGAAAGTTCCATATTTTTTGTCAACTAACACAACATGTGAGCACCAGGGACTGTCTGATGGTTCGATTACCCTAGTTTCTTTCATATCGCTCACCATTTTATCAGTTACCTCTCTTTTAACCAATGGCAATCTACTTGGTGCTTGGCGAATCGACTTTTCTGCTCCGGTGTCAGTACGACCATATTGGTTTGGCTCATTCCTTCAGGTGTCCCGCAAAATACAAACTTGTGCCCGTCTAGCAATTGACGTGGTTCATCCACAATATCTACTCCAATCACTTTATGTTGAAAGTGAGTATGGACCGATTTCTATGTTGACTATTTTGTTCCCTTTATTACTTGTACTTTCCTTAACGTTTGCAATATGCAGTCGGTATCACCCTGCTGGTTTTATTTTCCCTTTCACATCTGTGCGGACAATTTTATTTGTTGCTCCCGTAGCTAATGTGATAACAGCAAGGCTGTCACCACCTCTTGTTAATCTCGAATCTAAATGAAGGTTATGGGACTGTCGATAGAAGCCAGCCTCTTTAGACTGGATCTTTTTAGTTTCGCTGATGCGATACTGCTCCATCGGTCTCTCAGTGCCCGTTCTTCTGCTGGACGCCGCTGCATTGGTGACATCGACCTTGCTTCTATGCATTATCTTGGAATGTGCCCTAACAACCTGCCACATAACCAACATCGAATTCTGTCTCTGCCAAAATTCTTATGGTTTTGTATTTGGTGTTATCATCAGCTACTCTACCCAGTGTATTTTAATAGATGTTTTTATGATGCTTGCGCGGATTTATTTTCCAAGGCACAAGCCATTGTCTAAGCAAATGTTGTAATTGACGACATCACAGCTTTTCTTGTTTTAGGATCACGAATACCACCAGTAAACGCAACGATCTTCACATTCTCCACAAAATACGGCAGAGTATTTGAGTGTGCCAAATGAACAGGCCATTCCGTTGCAACCGATCTTTTAGCTCAATCCTGTATAACTTTTGATTTAAGCGCAACTATCAATGCAGTAAGATGATTTTCAGCTTTCCAAACATTCTGTTGCTGTTACTGTCTCGAACCGCTTGAGGATGCCGAAAGAAGTGGTACCATCATACAATAGTGGTTTCAATTTAATAGTTGCTATTTGTTGTCCAGCATGTGAAGTAACATTAGATGTTTCAACATGTTGCAACATCTTTTAAAATTATCAACATTCCTTAAAATTTCATGTTAAAATTTTTGAATTTCGCCTTGAATTTTATCGCCTTTTCCATCGAATTGCGTTGACATTTGTAGAAGTTTTTCATCCATAATGTTTGTGTTTATTAATTCTAACTGTCTTAATTCTAACTATCTTAACTTTATTAATTCTAACATTCATATTTGCACCGAAGTTTTGATTCACATTTAAATTCATCTTCTGTATCATAGCCATTAAGTTAACAGGTGGTAATAAAGTTGTTGTTTCCGCAATAGAACTTCTCCTCGTGAGATGCTATTGAATCGCAAATTGTTGTAATTATCCCAAACTATTCCACTGGCTTCCATTGTTTCTCCAAGACGTAACATAAATTCATTTTTGTTTCCGGTTGTTGACGATGTTCTTGTTCTAGTTCCTTCTTTAACTTAGGAGACTTTAACTCACTTGGTGGAATTGGTTTACTCTAAAGTCAATAAACATAATTTCCAAATCACCTTCTGGATTTGATCACTGATTAGTTAGTAATACATATTCTTCCAATAACCTTACAAACTCCAACGGTTGATTGTAGAAATTTCCACTATGTTAAACACACAATATTTAAAACTTTATATACAATAAAATGATAACTTTTGTTTTCAAGCTTTTGTTTAGGGGGTTGGAGTGGGGTCGCCACTAAAATCTTTGATGTATAGTGATTGCCTGATACAGGTTAAGAGAACTAACATGCAAATACTAATCTGATGTTTGAATTTAATTTAGCGTAAAATTTTTGTTTTTAACTAATAAATTTTTTATTTTGCTTTATTTCCAATGAGGGTTAGTGGGTTAATTAAAAATTGTTTATTTATTTTTTCACAATTATTATAAAGTGAGACAGAATTTTCGGTTAGACAATTAAATCATTTACCTCAGTTGTCTACAAATTTAATTATTTTGATTTGTGATTGTTGCTCAATTTTTTCAAAAAAAATTATTGAGTGAATTGAGTGAAAGAATGGTCGAACGAATCAATCAACGAAAACACATGTTAATAGTATTTTTTTTATTTCTAGGGTAAAGTTGCACGATCAGATCTTCCCGGGCGTCCACTTGAACTCTTCATGTGTTCGGTATTAAAACGACAGGGATATGGTGAAGGTTTCCGTTGGTTGGCACAGTATATTGATTAATTTTTAATTTATTTTATATACAAATCAAAAAATAATTATACAAAGCAAAAAATGATTATTATAAAATGGAAAAGTAAATAAAAAAAAGAAAATTGGTTGGAAACAAAATCGAAAGAAACGAAAAACAAAAAAATCTTTTCCTCCACAGTAACAACAACAAAATGTTCGAACATCTATTCATTTTGTTTTTAAAATTAAATAAAGAAACTATCAATTTCTTCAAAAACAAATAACAAACAAATATTTTAATAAAGCAATGCTTTATTAAAATTCGAAATTCACTTTTTTCCATTTTTTTTCAAAAACAAAAGCTGCTTCACACAAAATGCTATAACTCACGAATCAATAGTCAGATTGCTGTCAAATTTATACACGTATCGTTTGAAGGTTAGTACTAAATAAAAATCATATGATAAAAATTCTAGTAACGCCATCTATGTGTCATCCTACGGACTTATTGAATGACCTAGTATCGTTTTATTCCGTTAATCCGATTCGGTCAAAGGTTAATGGTCAAATTTAAATTTTGTTTTTTTTATGATAACTTAAGAATACTGATATTGAATATTATTGGTAATTGTGATATGTCCAGCTTTAAAAAATGTCATGGTGAGAGAATTTTTTCTATATAAACTGAAAACTGGCGGCCAAATTTTAAAATTTAAATTTATATGAAAATATTTTTTTGTTGATTTTAAATACAAGTTTTAATAGAAAAATATTTAATACAATTTGTTTTTAATAATAATTATAGCTTTTTAGTTTGGTAATCACATTTTCGATTTAACCGTTTCAATGGTTTTACTTGGTTCGCTCCTAAAATACAATTATTAGTTTTTATTCTACTTACATATCTAATAAATGCAATAATTTTAGTTAACATTAGAAAATAAGCAAAAAAAAAAAAATATTTACAATTTGAGTTCATCATTTCCGCTTAGTTTTGAGAAGAAAAATCGAACTCGTTCTTCGGTAACATCTTCAACTTTTCTAGGATCCCATCTTGGTTTTTGATCTTTATCGATCAATAAAGCGCGAACACCTTCTTTGAAATCAGAACTTTCTAGCGAATGTACAGCCATTCGAAATTCCATTCGAAGACAATCGTTGAGTGATAATGTTGAACCAATTTCTATTTGACGTTGTGTCACTTTTAAACTGGTTGGTGACATTTTTGATAGAAGCTGGAGAAAAATTAGTAATTAATATTTTTTTTTAAATATCAAGAAACATTTTATGTTTACCTTAAGGGTTTTTTCAGACCAGTCACTTCCATCCTTTTTTAATCTTGAAATTATTTCCTCTATAGTTTTTCCGCTGAATGTTTTGTTGATATTCGGTAAGTATCGTCGGAGACTAAATTCGTTTTCAACAGGAGGGCAATGTTTCTTTAAAACTGTATCAATTTCATTCGATGAGTTTGTATTTCGTCGCTTTAATAATGAAACAACGTATTCGCAAAAGTGTAGTTTCGAGATAATTGGGTTTAAAGATTTTTTGATTTTCTGATTTTCGTAAACTCGGCAGCACTATTGAATGAATAAAGATATTGGAAAAAAAATTTCTACCAATTAATCTTGACTAATCTCCCCGCAACATATTAAAATTTCACATTGGCATCTGCTGGCTTTTCTACCTAAAAAGAGGTGAAAAGTCAATCAGGCACCTTATACGTTATTTCATATTTCATATACGTTATTTCATTTTGCATGGAAGTACGATTAAGCCCAAAATAAATTATTATTGAACTAACGCATGATATTCTTACAATTTTTTATTTATATGAACCGGTATATCATGTAGTCATGAATGATGCTTATACAATATTTTAGATTTACCATTTTGTGTGGCGATCGTAATGTATGTAAGATATACGACAATGATTTTACCCAAGTTATTATTCTGTAGGAATTGAAATATCGTACATGCATTTACGCTGTTTCAATATTTAACCAAATTCAAATTGGCATGTACGTTAATTAACAAAATATTAATTTTCACCCCCAGTTATAAAATAATTGGAAAATGTTAAAACGCCACTCTATAGAGATCCTTATGGGGAATGCAGCGCACCCATTATATAATAACAACGTATATATGGCATACGTTATTTCATTATTAAGGCGACGATTTAAGAGTTGAGATTCAAGTTCTGGCAAATTGTTACTGTCGATGTAATGTGTAGCGACACCAGCTCGAACAACATCAGTTCCTTTTAACCGATGTCCCGTTATTCCCAAATACAAACCTAATTTTCCTTCTTATTTCGGTAAGAAATACGATCCGCCAACATCCGGAAATAAACCAATTGCCGTTTCCGGCATAGCAAATAATGTTCGTTCGGTTGCGATTCTATATTTTCCATGAACCGATAATCCAACACCACCACCCATTGTAATTCCATCCATTATCGCAATATATGGAATTTTGTAAGATCCAATCAAAGAATTCGTTATATATTCTTCACGGAAGAAATTTTTTGAATCTTCGCATAGACCAGCTTCAACAACAACACGAACATCACCTCCAGCACAAAATGCTTTTTCACCAGTACCTTTTACTATTACCAAATCTTTTGTTGATTCCCATTTTTGTAATTGAATCAACATTAATCTGCGTCACAGAATATATATTCTAAAAAAGTTACCTCAAAACAACCAATTGAAACTTACCTCACCATATTCAAATTTATCGCATTTAATGCTTTTGGACGGTTTATTGTAATAACACCTTTATTATTTATTTCATCACAAATAATTAAATCGCTATTCAAGGACGACATGAGTCTGAAATTTTTATTTGTTTTAACGAAATTCAAAATAAATTTCGATGTGTTGCTTACTGACGCCGATAGCTTATTGAATAAACAAAAGGTTATATTAATATTCAAAAAATATGTAAAACTTATATTCTATGCTTACCATTTTTAATTAATTTTTATATATATATATAATTTAATTTAATCACCAAAATATAAAAATACAACAAGTTGTTATGTAATGTACAGCTGTGCTATTGACACGTTTGACAGTTGTCGTTTGAAGGGGTAGTTCGTTTTTTAGAAGTTTACATTATTCTGTTAGAGCTTGATAACCTTTCAGTCGCGAAATCAATGTTTTAAAGCGGAACAAAATTAAATTATTTTATAATGCCCGATTTATAGTCGGTAACTTTAACTTAACGTTAACTTAGCGTAAAGTACAAATCTATGAAAATGCACTAGAGCATTTATAGTCGTTAAAGTAATGGTTTCCTAGTAGAGTGGTGTCGCTATATAGCGGGCATAATATAGCGGTGGATGACGCCATAAAAACGTTGTCTATACAATTTAAATTATAGTTTTTTCCTAGAGCGACTTGAACGTAAAATAACGGTGCCGCTATTTAGATGAGGTTACGATTGGTGCTACATATGGAATGTACGATAGAAAACTGTTAAAAACTTGTTTGGTTTTACCAAAAAATTTGAAGTCGTGATCTCCAGATTTAAAACGATTATCTACGATAGAAATTCTATCGTAAAAAAACCATTGAAACCGAAAAGTAAAAAATCTTATAGATAACGATAAATTACGATTGGTTGATTTCTCCTGAAAACATCTCAATCGTAAATTTCAGATTCAGCCCGATAGAAATCTAAGACGGGAAAATACGATAAGTTACGATTGGTGCTATATATGTAATGTCGGATAGAAAACGATTCAAAACCTTTTCAATTTCACCAAAAAAAATTTCAATCGTGATCTTCTGATTCAAAACGATTAACTACGATAGAAATTCTATCGTAGAAAAACCATTGGAACCGAAAACTGAAAAATCCTATAGGATACGATAGATTACGGTGCGTTTTCTATCTGGCAGATATAGTCTTTGCGTTCAAAATGATTAAATCCGATAGAAACGAATAGCAAACGATAGAAAACTATTCGTTTTCAACCGTTTTCTTTCGAGTTTTTTTATAAGGATGATGATTTCCAAATTTAACCAAGTTTTTTTCCCATGGTTAGGGTGTTGTAGTAAAACAAATTACGTGTTTTACCACAGCAACTTCCCAAAAAACCAAACACAATAATTAACATTTCCCAATATTCCAAATTATACACAAATAAATTTCTATTTCAAATTATAAATAAATAGTCCAACAAAAACGCAACATTGACCTAAACTGAAAAAAAAAAATTAAATCAAATTACATTAAAAATAATTTTGTTTAATAATTTGTGAATTTTTAGAGAAATTTGATGAATTTATTGAATTTATTAGAAAATTTATATAAAATGTGTCATATAATTATAAAGCTTCACGGCTAATAAAACTTTAAATAAATAAATAAATAAAACTCTAGTTTTCCATTTCGATTACAATTTCATAACACCTTTTTCGCAAATCGTATATTTTTTCCAATTTTATTAAAACAATATTTCCGCGTTAATAACCTAAATCTTTTTTAAAATTAAAATAAGCGCTTAATTCGCGAAATTACATTAAATAATTTTTAAATAACAAAAAACTAAAATATGGTCAGTGGGTCGTTTTCATTGCAATACCAATTAATAATAAATATCAATTCAAAAATCAATTTCCAAAGGTAATCGTTTTTTAAATTATAAAAGTAATATTTTAAATCAAAATCGCGGTAGTCGGAAAAAACAGTTTTACTAAATCGAATCAAGTCAGTCATTTTTGAGAGTCAATTTTACAAATATAAAACAAGCCAGTCAATTTTAAGAAAAATCAATTAAACGTTCAGTTGTTACAAATCAACCAAGTGAAATCGTAAAAACAAGTGATTCATTAAAATAGTAATTAAGCGAACCAATAGTGAAGTCAGTGTTCTTTAGTCAATCTTTATTTGACAAATCAATCGTTAGGTCAAATTTTAAATATTATAAACAGAGTTTAGTTTACAAACTATAACTTAAGTAAAATATAAAAATAAACCAAAACATTGTGTTATAGTTTTTGTCAAATAAAAGTGATGTTATTTGGAGTTTTAAATATATAAATATAAACTAAAATATTGAGTTATTGTTTTTGTCAAATAAAAGTGCTGTAATTTGGAGTTCTACTTAAACTTGTGTAAGCTAACCTAAACTTATCACAAAGAGTTTCCTTCATTTCTTTGGGAAATAAGATCGTTCCGGTTAGAGATTGAGTGCAGTCAATCAACAGACACATCAATAATCATATTAGTTAATTAAAAGCACTGCATTTTCCACACGTGAAAGTGTCACCAGCCTTCGAAAGCACTAAAGTATAAAATATAAAATAAAGTATAAAATAAGTAGTGAAATAAAAACTTAAAACAAATATCAGCACTACACATTGTTTTATAGTAGTGTTAACCTTGGCACTACAGTGTTAATCTTAGGCCCAACCCAAATTGTCATGAATGGGTTCGTTCTGCATCTAAAGGTTACCAGAAACAACCTTTTTACACGTTTATATAGCGAGCCGCTTGATCCAAGACAGACGCCCGCTCCGAAGAACAGACGCTTAAGTCGCATAGGTTTTAAGTCGTCAATTCAGCGTGATGTAGCGTCATTGACTGAACACTTTTTACTCTGCTTGTCTCCAATACACCAACCTAATTCTGTCAGCATTACCCTGGCAGCACGGCGTGGACGTCGAATTTCGGATATCGCTTCCCAACTATATTTGTAAACTATGTTTTTTGTAAATACTGCAATCAAGTGCACTATACATATATGATATACGTAAGATGACTGGTCCAAGCCTTCTGGCCTAAAACCTGGTATAGTGCGATCAGTTAATTTCATAACTGTTAAAATACAAAAATTGGATATACGTCCTAAAAAAATCGCGCACAAAAGTATTCAAACATAAACTGCATCCAGCTTCACGTTCATCTTTTTAAACGTGATATTCCAAAAACCAGTATATTAATTTAATTTGGCAATATTTACAATTTAATTAAAAGAAGTGGAACTTTTATTTCTAATATAATTTCATATATGTTTATTAAAAAACATAAATCACAATTTAAAATCAACAAAATATATCCACAAGATGTCATCCACAAACATCGTTCAAATTAGTACTAAAAACTTGTACTAAACGGAAGAATGACGTAGCTGCCAACTGATGGAAAGGTGACGTTTCTGAAACAAGGCAATAAATTTCATCCAAAAAATTAAAAATAAATATTTTACATAAAAATATAAATAGTTAATTTTTTATATTCATTTACATTAAAAGGTAACAAAAATTAAAACATAATAAAAGTGATTACAGTTCGATTATATTACAAAAAAAAACTAAAGTGATAAAAGTTGAATAAAATTGTTTTCATTCTTGTACCACAAAATCGATAATTTTAGGTTTTTGTTTAAAGTTTTATTTTTAAATTCATTTATTATTAAAAATTTTTTCGTTTATAATTGATTTACAGTTTTATTCATCGAAATTACATAAAAGTTTAGTATTTTGATTTATTTTGAATAATATTTTTTTAAATTTTAACAACATAACCTTCAATTGCTGAGTCACAATGAATTTGAGATTTAATTGCTAATTGAAGTGCCTTGTTATTTTTTGTATCAAAATAATGAAAATTATTGCATTAAATGATTTAAATTTTATATTTTACAGAACAATAAGAGAGATTAAAAGAAAATTATGTTTATCTGGGATTGGTTCACTGGCGTACTAGGCTATTTAGGTAAGACAAACTTTGTTCCTTGTTAATTTTATAACCGATACAAACGTAAGATAAAAATAAATATTTGTTTTTATATCGTGTTAATAGATATCTCAAGTTGTGTGAATAATTTAATTACCTTTTTAATTATATTTTTAAAAGAAAATTTTAGTGAATTAAAAAATTGGTAATTTATGGATTAAAAACAAGAATAATCTTGTTTGACATGAATTTTTGGACGGAGGTCAACAAACAAAATCTTATGGCGATAATGTCGATTATGTATTGGAATACATATTGGAATAAAAACTAAAAGAAGATAACCTTGACTGATTTTTGTGGTAAAAATGTTCACGTTTAAAACTATTTCAAACTGGACCGAAAAACTTGTTTTAAAGGGATCAGGGCTGTGTCATGTTATCTTACTAGGTGAGATAAACTATTTGTCTTTGATTGATTACATATATTAGATAAAAGAAACCATTTAAAAATAATTTCTTTATCTCAATATTTATCTCACCTAGTGAGATAACATGACAAACTCACCACCCAGATTAAAAATCTGCTAATGTCTTTTGTTATTTAAATTGAGTTTCATTGTATTTGATTATATATACTTTAACTTTAAATCTTAGCAAATTTAAAACATTAAACAAATTCTTATCTATGTTATATTTACTTCACCATAATTTTAAATTGTGTGAAGTAATGCAATCTATCGAGAAAAAAAAAATCTTACATACCCCAAATTTTGTTTTGGACCATCCTCTATCTAAATAGCCAATAAAAATGTTGGTGTACGTCTGTGGGAGGGTGAACTTTAAGCATATGATCTTAATGAAACTTTGGCAAATGATACAGGTTCACTTGAAAATGGTAGATCTGGATTAATTTCAAATTTGGACAAAATGGCGGGTGGTCTCCCGAACACCTCTAAGTTTAAATCTTGAATAACTTCTAATTGCGGCTTATGATCTTATGAAAACTTGGTATATAACGTTTTAGTACTGTTTCCAATATTTCTGTATACAATCTTCCAGTTTGTCACTTCTGGTTTAACAATTATTTTTTCTAGTGTTTGTCCCTACTGTAGCCTACAATTACCGATCGATTGTCATGAAACGTTGGTAAAAGCTTTCAAGTAACAGGAGAAAGATTTTATTAGCTTTTGAAGTACATTGGATAAAGTGTTGGGGGGTTTTTTTTACTATATTTTTTATGTTTGTTGGGAGCATACAACATTCATTCGTGAATGAATTTTGATGAAACTTTGGACAAAGATGCAAATATGTATGGCAACTGATTGGTTTTTGAGCGATAATGAACAAAGTGGTGGGGGTCCCCCGAGCACCTGTTTTTCTGAAAGCTCAATAACATCTGTACCTGATAGTCGAATTGGATGAAACTTGGTACATAAGCATTTAGTACGGTTCACAACAGTTCTGCATCCCAACTTCCGGTTTTTCACTTCCGGTAAAAAAAATTTGTTTGTACTTTTTTGAAGTTTTTTCAGTGTGTTTATGCACACTACAGCCTACAATAATGAAGTGATTATTATGAAATTTATGAAAAAGGTTCCAATTAGTGTGAGAAGATAGTTATCATCTTTTGGGACACATTGATCAAAGTGGCGGGGGGTCTACCATACAACTGCTGACTTTTCACACTTTGTTTTAAAGTTTGTTGGGAGCATGCAGACTTCATTCATTAATCAATTTTAATGACACTTTGAAAAAAGATGGACACTTAAATGACAAGGAACTGATTAGTTTTTGGACAATATGGGGATAAGTAGTGGGGGGCCTCCCGAACACCTGTTTATTGTTTCAATGTTTTTGGGGAGCATACAACATTCGTTCGTGAATGAATTTTGATGACACTTTGGAAAAATATGCAAATATGTATGGCAAGGAACTGATTATTTCTTTAGCGATAGTGAACAAAATGGTAGGGGCCGAACTCCTGTTTTTTTTTAAGCTTAATATAATCTGTATCTGATAATCAAATTGGATGAAACTTAGTACATACACATTTAGTACGGTTCACAACAGTTCTGTATCCCAACTTCCGGTTTGTCACTTCCGGTTAATTTTTTTTTATTTTTTCTCATACAACAGAATTTATGTATGTTAGGATACTACTGCTGTCTTTAATATTTTTATAATTAGAACTACGCCAAATCTACAACATTGGTTAGTTTTTAATAAAAGTATTTGATGAATATTAGCTCATCCAGAACACTATGTTTCCAAAGCTTTGTTGAAGTCAACCTATGCTTCAGCGTCGCAATATTTTTTTGTCGCATTTGCTATGTTTTTGAATATTAAATGTCGTTCTTTTCAAAATTAAAGTTTACAAAAATCCTAAGGGATTTAAGGTTGAAATTACCAAACAAATGTTCTGGAAGATAGTGTTATATTTTAGAATGTATGTGTTTTCGAAAGAAATTGCAGTCGAACAACAATATCTTGTCCGTATCTATACTATGAAAAGAACTTCTGCTGTTCAAGGACTACCTTTTGGAAATCAGCCAAAGCTTGAAAAGAAACGGACAAATGTCCCTGACATTTATTCGCCACATATCCGTCAGGCCAATAAAAGGTGCGTGCAGAAATCTGAGTATTTTCTGAGTCAGATCAGAACAAGAGCAGAGTAATTGCAGAACCGTACCCTTCTCGTCATTGCAACTTGCGACAGTAGTAATGAGAGAAGACATTCAGTTTTCTCGCATGTCTCCCGATAAGACAGTGTATGGAGGGATCAGTTTTTATATTAATTTGTTAATTTGATTTTTTATTTTTGATCTACGGGTGTGACAAACCCGCGTACTCCAATCCCTGCTATTGGCATATGAGTTAACGTGAGATATCACATACCACTGGCAATAACAGTGAGATATAACCAGCCAAGGTGATATCTTAGGGGTGCTGGCGGATGAACTGTATTTAGTTCATATTTTATGTCATATTTTATATGTTATGGGATTTATTGTTTAGTTATCCATTGTTTAACAAAAAAAAAAATAAAAAAAAAGATTTGCGTCCATTAACATCCGTAGAACGCACGTTGTTGTGGGACATTGGTCTTAAAGGGTTTTTATGTGTTGTTGTGACACATTGTAATGCCTACTACCAAAACCCCCGATATATCATAGCCATACCCATTCACGCCATTTGCAATAAGCAATGAACATTGCCATATGCAAAAAATTGGATTAGTGTTTTTGATTAAGTATTTTTGAATTTTTTTTATATGGAGTTTTATTTTTCCAGATGGCGTGAGGGTTATGGCGATTTTTTGAATTTTTTTTATATTGAGTTTTAATTTCAAAATGGCGCTAGAAGTTCACGATTTTTATTGTGCTAAAAAATGTAGATGGCTTCTATACCGGGGGTTTTGCTACTACACAAAACATTTTATTAAAAAAAAAAATAGTCACGACATATACAACCGTGCTGTTATCACTGAGTATTTATATCAGTAGATCAAACCTGGAGGTTTTCTACAATTTTGTTACATCGCATTAGTATATAAAGTAATTTCTATACTTATCGTATGAAATTATTTTCTCCTCACACTAATCCGGCTCAAAGGACCAATAAATATTAATGTTGATTCATCTTTCCTTCGTAGTAGATTGTATGTAAGTCTCCCAATTCAAAGGTTATACGATTACAATTTTGGTTTTGTATGAAGTTAAAAATACTCTAAAGCCGGATTTGTTCATTTAACGGTTGACGAATAAGCTTTGAAACTAAAGCAATACAAGAAATTTTCATATTTCTTCATCCGGACTACCGTTTAACTGTTGAATTGGGAGATTATCATACCACTACACATTACACAGCCAAGATAGCTCTAAAATCAACACTGATTGGTCCCTTGATCCGGATTAGTATGATGAGAAAATAATCAAAATTTCAACTTTAGAAAACCGTATTTCACACGATAATTATAGAAACAATCAACAGATTTGTTACAAAAAAAGTTAACAACACATGACGTAACATAACTTAATATGACTTAATATAAAAATTTCTAACAGTGAAACTTACTCTTTTATGTTGTTGTTGTTGTTGTAGCAACGAGATGTGGGTTATTCTTTCCGCTCCAAGTCCAGATTCAGGAACTACCACCGATCTTCCTTCGTCAGGTCGGTTGGTTTCTCTGGATAATTGAAAAGGTGGTTAGCATCATGTGGCGTGCCCTCATATGTGCGAACCTTGTCAACAATTTCCTGGTCAATTCTACTCATGTAGTTATTTAAGATGCGTGACGAAACCGGATTTTAACTGCGCTAGGATGGTTGTGGTGCTGCGTGACAGTTTTACCTCTTCGGTAGCGACTTGTGGTGGCTTGCTATTAAGAACTCGATTCGGGGCGTAGTTCCTTATTGTGTCTTCAACAGCTTTGTTACGTATATTTTTTAAGCCGGTTTTATACGTAGCTTCGTTGTTGTTGTTATTGTTGTCGGCATGTAACATATTCATTCCGGATCGGCAATATGTTACATTCCTCGTGTAGGTGATCTTGGTGGGCCATCAAATGACATCCCGTTGCTGTACGCAAAGCTGCGTTCTGTGTTATTTGTAACTTATTCCAGTGAGTGTCAGCGACTTGGGGTGTCCATATGGGAGCAGCGTAATATGTGTTTTTATCCCACGAACTACTCGCTAGAGCTTTCAGTGCGTTATTCCTGTTTTTAAGTTTTGTGGTCACTTGCTGAGCATGTGCGTTGAATTTAAGTAGTGGATCGAATGTTGCCCCCGCAGTTTTGGATTTTTGACTGTAATTCGGTATTAGTATGTTGTCAATGCAGATGCTAAGTGTTGTATTTACCTCCTTCCTCCATGTGGTGAAAAGCGTGGAAGTGTACTTTTCAGTGGACAGTTTCAATTTTTGGTCTTAAACCATTCATGCAAGGTGTTAAGGTAGGTTTTTAGGACATTAGTGAGTTGTTCCAGGTTGTTTCCTCTTACAAGCACCGTGCAGTCGTCTCCATATGGCGTGATGATTATTCCTTCCGGTGGTGCCTTGTGGAACTCCTTGTCTGAGCACTCTCATCTTAGATCTAGTGTTACGGAACTCAACGTATATTTGGCGGCCTCTTAGATAGTTGCACAACCAGCGCTGTATTAAACCTGACAGATTAGTGTTGAATTTGTCGTTCAGTAGTGCAGCGTGTGACATTGTTGAAAGCTTTTGACTGGTCAAGTTCGACTAAAATTGTTCTAGCTAGCACAGGGTTGTTTTTGGTGTAGACCATTGCTGATTTCGTTTTGGATTCTATGAAGAGCGGTGGTTGTACTATGTGCTTTCCTAAAGCCATGTTGATGTGACGCCAATTTGCAAGATCCAGTTAACCGAGGTAGCAGCAGTGCTTCTATCAATTTTGCAACCGATGAGAGGATAGAGATCGGTCTATAGGATTCTCCCTTTTCTTTGGGCTTGCCAGGTTTCAAAATAGGACTTATTCTAGCCGTTTTCCAGATATTTGGTATCTGAAGCGTATTTAGAGATGTTTTGAATGTGGTAGTGACAAAGTTCAACCCTTTGGGTCCAATGTGTTTCAGCATGATTGCTGAGATGCCGTCTGGTCCAATAGCTTTAGATGGTTTGGACTTCTTTATTGTGTTTTCAGCATCTTCTTCGGAAAATATGATATCCTCGAAATTTTCAGTATTAAGTTTGAGCATATGTTTTAATACTGACCTAGTTTCTTTTTCATTTTTACTTTGCTTTTTTGTAAACTGCGTGTTGAATTTTGTTGCGCATTTTCTATGGTTTTCGGTTGGGATATCATCAAAGGAGATCATGCAGTTGTTACCTGTTTGACGCGGATGTGTTAAACCCTTAATCACCTTCCACAGACTTTTATGTGTGCCAAAATTGGACTTACTAAATCTTTCCATTTGTTACGTTTGTGTTCCATTACTAGCTTATTTATTTGCTTGTTCAGGCCCGGAATTCTAGAATCAGTTGGATCTGCCTTACGGATGTCATCTCTTTGGGAGGAAAGTACATAAGCTTCTTGTGGGAAGTTTGGTTTAATATTTTGTATACTGCCGGCTGGAATGAAGTGAGATCTAGCTTTGTTAAAAATTTCTCTGAACTGTCTTTCCCCAGAGAGGGCGTCAATTGGTAAAAATTGCTTACTGAATTCCATTTCAGTCAAATTGGTAACATTATCCCAGTCAGCTTTGTTAAAATTAATATATGTCTTCTTCTCGGATTTCATTTTGTTTCGGCACATGGTCTGATCCCAATGCAATTTCAGTTCTCCATTCAGCGATTGGCATTAGTGACATGCTGGCAAGTAAGACATCTGGAGAAAAGAATGAGTTATTTGTTACTCTTGTTGGTTGTGGTTCATTGAGGACTCCAAAGTTGGAGCCGTCAATTTGATCAGCAATGTTTGCGCCTCTTGAATCAGTGTTCAAGTGTGAGTGCCATAGATAGTGGTGCGCATTCATATCGCAGATAATTAGACAGTCTTTGGCATAAAATAAATGTCCTGTGGACGGTTCATAACCTGTATCACAGATGCTCAGTGGTGGAATATAAATATTGACTAGATTTATCTCCGTATTTCCGGATTTTATTGTAATACTCTATTGTTTAGTTCAACGGTTCTAGGTGTTTATTAGTTCCTGGTACTGCTGGTAATGTGGTTGTACGGTAGATAATGGTTTTGTGTATGATAAAGGCAAGGTCACCACCTATGTCTTTCTCTCTATCCAGTCTTATAATTCTATAATCACATATACTACACTAATCTTAGATCTAACATTTAATTTGGTTTCTTGTAAAACCGCGACTAGAATATTGTTTTTATACATAAAGTTGATGATATCATCGATTCTGTTTATAAGACTGTTACAATTCAGCTGCATTATTTTCACATCACTTGGGAGTTTCCGGATGTGTGTTCATTTGCATTATGTTCTGTTGCGAGCTCGTGTTTGTATGTTGACTTGATGCATAGCAACATCGCGCTATGTAGTTTTTGGTCCATTGCTTATGTGTTGCAAGACCTGAGCAGTTCTTGAGATGACACCATTCTTTACAGCTATTACACTGGACGGATGTAGTATTTGCCCTTAAAATGTTTTTGCATATTGCACAATGTCATGTTTTAGTTAGTCCAAGATTTCTTTCAAAACCAGCCATGACGAGGAGAATTGGAAGCAGTCAGGCCAGTGACAACTACTTCTTTATCCAAAAAATTGAGCGACGGAGTAGCACCTGTCGTCGAAATTTTTGTGATGGTCCTTGGTCGGAACTGGATACCGAGTACGTCTGTGTCGTAGACCCGACCATCTTGAGAAGCACTTACTCTTTACATCGGGTTCATTCGCATCTAGGGTAATGTGTTTTTCATTAAAACAATAACTTCCAACACCCCAGTTTTTTCAATTAACCGAAAGTTTGTCAAAATCGAACGGCACTCTATGGACTGATCATCCATATAAATAAACGACTAAATTAAGTCTTCAAGTGAAACACGACCAGAAATGGAATTAAATTGTTAAACGTAATAAGCGAGCGACACTTAAAAAATACCAAAAGCAGGAATATAACTTGATGACTCTCTGATGATTCTATTCTGAGAATAAGTATTCTATTATGTCTGAATTCGAAATAGTTTTGTTCTAAACAAATTTATTTTTAGTTCGTTTCTAATTAAATTTTTTTTATTTTGTTCTTAACTCTTAAATATTTTAGCATCATTATGTTTGCATTTTTCATCGAACCGATTCTTCATTTTGTTCCTTCAACTCTAGTACCGCAGCGTGCCGTGTATTGACTAAGAGAATATATTAATATTTGTATATCAATCATTTGTAATTTAATTAAAATTTCGATACAAGACTAAGAAAACCCTATATCATGTCTTTGATTTTAACCGGATAAACAACCTCTCTATCTCTGGCGTTTACATCCCATAAAGGGATTTTGTCGTCTGTGCAATCAGCTTCCATTCATCTCGTTCCATGACTAGGTGACCCCAGTTTTGACATCCTATATCACGAAGGTCTTGGGTGATATTATCACGCCAGCGCTGTCTGGCTCTTCCTCTCCGACGAACTGGTTGTTGTTGAGATACCTTTTTAAAACTTTGTCCGAGTGCAGTTTCCGAGGTCGTCCTTGTGAAGAATCCGAGTTATTCCAAGGCCATTGTACTGAGATAATGTTTTTACGGAAATATTCGTGAATGGGTTCGTTCCACATCTTAACGTCACCAGAAACAAACTTTTTGCACGTTTATATAGCGATCCGCTTGGTCCAAGACAGACGCCCGCTCCAAGCAGCCCCTAACATGGAGAACAGACGCTTGAGTTGCATTGGTTTTGTGGCGCCAATAATTCCCCATCGTGTAGAAATTAAGTATAAGCAGTATTTACTCTGCACCTCTCAACTACACCAACCTAATTCTGTTAACGTTACCCAGGTAGCACGGCTTGGACGTAGAATTTTGGATTTTCACTGCCCTTAAACAACAATTTCGGTCAAATTTTCAACTCTCACACTAACTACGCTCAGTAGAAAAAATATTCAGAGGTGTCCGGGTAAAATTTTTCCAATCAAAAATTTCAATGGCGCCCAAATCAAAATGGCCAGGAAGCCATGTTAGAGCAGCGGAATAAGAAAGAATTAAACTCTCGAAATTTTTCTTCCATTCCAACAATAGATTGTCAAACTCATGATCAGGTTTTAGATAGCATTACCCGAAACCGAAAGAATGTTAAACAGCTATTTTTTCTACACGATCCTGGACTCAAAGGACCGCACCCTACTTTAGTGGATTCTTGTTAATCTCTCATAATTACCATCATCATTCTGATAAAGAAAGCAAAAAGTATAGAAACCAATAAATGGTCGACTTTAGTCGTCTCAGATATATCAAAGCACACGAATCGTTTTAGAAACGATGCACCTATAAACCAGTGCCATTGTTGAAATCGAAAAAACTTTATCACTCAGATATAACTAAACCGATTAGATTTTAAAGATATTCGATCGAAAAACATCTATGGTCATCTCTGTTGTTGTAGCGACGTTGATAAAGTGCTACTCGTTCGATTTGGTTTCTAAATTCAGAAGCTCTGCTACTGCCCTTTGGTGGTACCACAGATCCTTCTTCGTCAGGTCCCTCGCATTCTCTGGACATGTAAATAAGTGGTCAACATCATGTGGAGTGCCTTCACATGCGGGACACTTGTCAATGATTTGGGGGTCGATTCGGTTCATATAGTGAGTTAATATTCGTGACCAACCGGATCTTAGTTGAGCCAGAATGCATCTAGTGCTGCGAGGGGTCGATTTTGGGGGTCGATTCGGTTTATGTAGTGAGTTAATATTCGTCACCAACCGAATCTTAGTTGAGCTAGAATGCATCTAGTGCTGCGAGGCAATTGGTTTTTTTCTGCAGCGACTTGTGGCTTTTCATTCAGAACTCGATTATGAACATAATTGTTTACTGTTTTTTCTACCGCCTTAGTATGAAGACTTTTTAAACCACTTTTGTATGTAAGCTCTTCGATACTTTTGGTTTTTGGATCTTCTCTAACATCGGTTTTCCTTATGGTTCTAGGTGGTTACACCATTAACATGTCATTGTATGGATGTTGCTGTTTGTGGCAGGGCCATATGTATTGTTTAGATAGCATCTCATTGTGTTCCCGGACCGTCAAACATTCACATTCTTCATGTAGATGGTCTCTATGAGCCATATGAAGGTGGCATCCAATAGCGATTCTCAAAGCTGCGTTTTGTGAGGTTTGCATCTTCTTCCGGTGCGTATCAGAAACTTTAGGTGTCCATATTGGTGCTGCGTAGTTTAGAATGGGTATACCTATGGCTTTGTAAGTTGTAATAATTGCGTTTTTTTCTTGCTCCGTGAACTTCCAGGTAGCACTTTCAATGCATTATTTTTGCTGTTCAGCCTCGTGTTTACCTGTTGTGCGTGGACATTGAACCAAAGCAATGTCGGATTTTTAACTGTAGGAAGGAGCACGTTGTCAATGCGGATGTTTAGTTTTGTCTTCACTTCCTTCGTCCAAGTGGTGAAAAGTGTGGTAGTGGATTTTTCTGACGATAGTATCAGCTTTCTGCTTCTAAACTATTCATTGAGGGAGGTAAGATATTTGTTCAACATTTCGGTGGGTTGTTCCAGATTGCTTCCTGTGGCAAGGACTTTACAGTCGTCAGCATACGATATGATGGTTATACCTTCTGGTGGAGTATGTAAACTGCTTAGGTAGAGGTTGAAGAGTGAAGGAGAGAGAACTCTACTTTGTGGTACCCCTTTTCTGAGTGTTCTCGTTTTTGATTTCGTATTTCTGAAATCCACGTATGTTTGGCGACCTCTTAAGTAGTTACACAACCAACGGCTTATTATGGCCGGCAAGTTGGTATTCACGATGTCATTTAGTAGTGCGACACTGTGTCAAACGCTTTTGATAATTCTAGTGCGACTAGGATTGTTCTTGCACATAGTTGTTTCTGGTTCAGACCATCACTGATTTGATTTTGAATTTTGTGAAGAGGTTGTGCTGTGTCCTTTCCAAAAGCCATGCTGGTGAGAAGCTAGGTAGCAAGTGCTCGATATCATGGGTAGCAGAAGTGTTTCAATTAGTTTTCCGATAGATGAGAGGATGGAGATTGGTTTGTATGACTTTCCTTCTTCTTCAGGTTTACTGGGTTTCAGAACAGGGCATATTTTATTCGTCTGCCAAACATTCGGTATCTGGAGCGTATTTAAGGATGTATTTAGTGTAGTCGTGAGGAAGTTCACTCCCTTGGGTCCAATGTGTTTAAGCATGATAGCTTATATGCCGTCGGGTCCAATTGCTTTTGATGGTTTGATTTTTCTAATTGCCGTCTCAACTTCAACATTTGTAAAATTGATATTCTCAGTGCTGTCATCTTTATGTTTTCGGAAGTGTCTGAGGACTGATCTAGACTCCTTCTCATGTTTACTTAGCTTTTCCGTAAACTGTGTATTAAACATTTGAGGCGCACTTTCTAGAGTTTTCTATAGGAATATCGTTGAAGGAAATCATGCAGTTATTTTCTGGTGTTCGAGGATCTCTAAGCACGGCCATTGCAGATGCTTCTGGTGGGAAATTGGGATTAATATATTGTATTCTTCCAGCCAGGATGTAGGGTACTTTCGCTTTATTAAAAATATCTCTGAATTTTTTCTCCCCAGAGAGGGCGTCAAGTGGTAAAATTGAATTCATTTCCAGGAAAATTAGTAAAATTTACCCAGCCAGCTTTGTTAAAATTTATGAATGTTTTCTTCTCTGATTTTATTAGGTTGATGGAGCGACTGAATGTGATTATGATCGGCACATGATCTGATCCCAGTGCAGTTTCAGTACTCCATTCTGCTATCGGTATGGGTGACATGCTGGCAAGGGAGACATCTAGGGATGAATAGGAGTTGCTTGTTACTCTAGTCATTTGTGGTTCATTAAGAATTTCAAAGTTGAAGCCGTCGATTTGATCTGCAATATTTTCGCCTAGCGCATCGATGTGCAGGTGAGAGTGCCACAGATCGTGGTGTGCGTTCACATCTCTGAGAATAAGACAATCGTTATTACTAAGTAAATGTTTAATGTTAGGTCCATAACCTGTATCACAGCTGCGCACTTGTGGTATGTAAATGTTGATTAGTGTTATCCCCGTGTTACCGGACTTAATTATAATACCCAATTGTTCAAGATGTTCATCATTTGTTGCTGATAGGGTGGTTGTACGGTAGATAACGCTTTTATGTATGATAAAAGCAAGGCCACCACCTCTATCCTTGTCTCTATCGAGGCTTAGAATTTTAAAATCACTAACACTCACTAATTTTAGACATATTCAATTTGGTCTCTTGGAGAACCGTGATTAGAATATTATTATTGTACATAAAGTTTATTATATCCTCTAGACCGATGCAGTTAAGTTGCATTATTTTCACATCATTTGGAGTATCTGGATGTGTGTTTATACACCATGTGTTTGGCTGCATGAATTTGTTGGTCTGTTTACTAACTACTAGGCAGCAAGGTGCTGTGAAAGTCCGATTCCATTGCTTGTGTGTATATAGACCTGAACACTTTTTGAGGTGACACCATTCTTTACAACCATTGCACTGGACGGATGTTGGTCATTAATGTTAGGGCATTTCTCTCCAATCTGATGACCTGGTTTTTTAAACTAATTATCAAGCTTCCGTATAGTTACGTTCAAAAGGAACAAACTTATATTTATTTTGACCACCATTTACACAAATAAACATGTCATATTTAGACATTAAAATTGTTTGTTGTAAGACACAAAATACTAATTAATATACCATAAAAATTCATTAAAAAGTCGTTTCATTTGCATTTAACCTAAACATTAACATATTTTTATACTTACCTATATGCAGAATAACAGTTAAGCGATACAGATTTTTAATAGTTTTATTATTTTGATTTGAAGGTATTAACGATTCAAATGATATCAAAAAAGGGAAATACATTTTCACAGGACGTCCATATTCTGGCAAGAAATCATTAATGACGATTATGAATGAGTTAGGTTTAATGTTACCAATTGGACCACCGAAAGAAAGTGAAATGTATGAACGGCCGACATATAGTCGTGGCTATTCAACTAAAGTTGAAATAAGAAATAAAAACATTCGTAAGAATAGATAGCGTATGTTGTAATGTGTAAAATGTAAAGTTGGTTAACAAAAAAACTAATATTTGTGCGTTGATTAGTTGTTTTGTTTATTTCCGGTTAAGAATTAATTTTTGCATAGAAATAAAAAACTTGCTTTTATGTTTATTAATGAATGCTGTGTAGCTTTGAACTTATAAAATGCTTATCTATCATCAGATTTATTCCAATGATGTCAATTTTATCTAGATGTAAGTAACTGTGAAATATACCAACAATGATGCTCAATCGATAAGGTCTAGTACTACGGTTCCTAACTAACTAGTTTTTTTTTAAAGATTTTGACATAGAATATTTTAACATTGGTTGGTGCTTCGGTAGGCTGGTTTCTGATTTTTTTTATTTGTTATTACAGGCGTCGTGTAAGATTGTAAAAGCTGGACAATAACTACCGGGGCTTGTAGAAATCTATTAACATTAGAGAAAAAGGTCATACGAACAATTCATAGGGTCTATGGGGTTGGGTTAAGAACCAACAAAAATTTGAGAAATTCTACAGATACGAGTTCGCATTGTACATTAATAATAATTCTGTGTTTAATTAAACATTTACGTCAATTATGACGCTTTCTCAATTCAAAGATTACAACAAATCTCCGCCTATTTATCGAATATTTTGACGTTTTTGATTGCAAAACTTACTTTTTATTATTAAATTCTACAATTTTCGGTGAAATATATCTTTAGATTAATTTCACTAAAATATGTGTCTTGTGGTTGTAAAATTTTGATATGACTCATACCAAAATTTTGAAATGACTCATACCAACCCTTGAAGTTGAATCATACCAACCAGTAAAATGCCTGCCCTATATACTCAAAATCTGAATTTCCCCATGGTTTACTACTACTGATTCACATTTTAAAAAGTTTAATACCCGCCAAACCAAGAACGTCTGTAAATACAAATAATTTTTATAGTATGATTTTTCCATTTGTTACAGGATTATGGAAAAAATCCGGCAAATTATTGTTCTTAGGATTAGATAATGCCGGTAAAACAACATTGTTGCATATGCTTAAAGATGATAGATTAGCACAGCATGTGCCTACACTGCATCCTAGTGAGTTATTGTTATTAATATTAATTTTGTGATAACATTTTATTTGTACTTTTACTGAGTCTATGATTTTTTTTACTATATTACTTTAGCATCGGAAGAATTATCAATAGGAAATATGAGATTCACAACATTCGATTTGGGAGGACATACTCAAGCACGTCGTGTATGGAAAGATTATTTTCCTGCTGTTGATGCGATCGTATTTTTAATTGATGCGTGGGATCGTGGTCGTTTCTTAGAAAGCAAAAATGAACTGGATTCATTATTAACAGATGAAGCGTTATCAAATTGTCCTGTATTAATTTTAGGTAATAAAATTGATAAACCTGGTGCTGCTAGTGAAGATGAATTGAGAAATTATTTTGGTTTATATCAATTAACTACTGGAAAAGTAAGTACTATTTTTGTTGTTGTTGATTTTATTTATATTCTCACGTTTTTATACTTGTCTCGAATTGCATCTGCAATTCCCGTATTCTCTTTAAACATCCAACCTCCAAATGGAGGCTGTCCCATTGCGCCTAGTACGTCTTCAAAGTCGGTTTTATCGACAATTTCGCCACATACTGGTTTGTAACTCTTCTCCTTAAGCGATGATATGTAATAGGTGACTTCAGCAGTCCACTCATCATCTGGTAGGTCTTGTAGTAATCGTACATCGATGACGTTCTCATTACTTTCTTGTTGAATGCAATGCTTGACAGGCTCGTTTCGATAATGCATCAACATGTGCAGTATTCTTTCGATGCCTGTAAACGTTCGATTCAGCATGCTACTTGTCCCTCTGGGTTTTTGAACTGAAGTAGTCATCTTAATGCAAAGTGTCCGGTTCTTAGATGAAATTCCTAACCATACAGGTATATATGTTTGACGAGCGAAATGTTTGACGCATTACGCAATAATTTCGCTCCGGCTTGGATAGCATTTTGGAAAAAATATGCTATCACCTTTTCCTGTCCATATATTTTCTGCGATAGGACTCCTCCTATACCTACATTACTGACATCGGTATTCAAAATAAACTTCACTTCAACTGGGTCTCATTCTTTCCTTATCTTCTACTTATCTTGGGTCTCTCCTTCTCCTTATCTTTTCTAGTTAACTCGTGTATACTTTAAGCCAGGTTGGCGAATTCTTGCACAAACTGTCTCAAGTAAGAGAAAAGTTCAAGAAAGCTTCTTAGTTCATGTAGGTTCTTCGGTCTCGGCCAGTTCATAACTGCTGCAATCTTGCCAGAATCTATATGCAGAATTCTCTCCGCTGTAACTTTACTTTCAACCAGCTGATTGTAACATGTCCAGGACCGCCGCCAAGTTCCTCAAAGGCTCTTCTCTTGACGATTATGTCATCCAGATATACAAGGTTTTTCTTCCAGTGTAAGGCCTGTAGTACACGTTTCATTAATATTTGCATAACCCAAAGGGCACGACTTTAAAATGTCATAGACTATTACCGTCCATGATGACCAGGTATGGAATTCTGGAAAGTTAGAGAATTTTATTTTCCCCACCCCAATCGGCGACTTTTTTTAGGTCCTCGTTTACATTTATGGCATCGTCTCTCCGGACGGGATTTATTCGTTCATGCATTTTACCCTTTGAAGATAGGGGGACGAATGACTTGTGCAGTGTACTATCATCTGCAAAACTATTTATTGGGTTATTGGTGATTTGCAACAGTTCGTTGATATAAATTAAAAATAAAGTGGGAGATAAAACTGAGCCTTGGGGTACACCAGCGTTAATTAATTTGGACTCAGAAGAAAAGCCATCTATAGATACCGAGATGTATCGGTTAGACAGAAAATTTTGAATCAACTTCACGACTGCAGGATGAAAACCGTACGCAACGAGCTTGTTGATCAAGTTGGCATGCCAGATTCGATCAAATGCTTTTGAGATGTCTAATGCGATCACGTACGTTTCACCACCTTTCTCAAGTATTTTATTCCAAAGATGTGCACATAGTTCAATAGACAGCCAGTCAGATATCAAATGGTTGTCTTCCAAAAATTTGGATATGTGTGAATTAATATAGTGCTCGTATATTTTAGACATGACTGGGAGTAAGGCTATTGGTCTATAATTTGAAATATCACATTTCGTTCCTTTTTTTGGGACAGGCTGGACATTGGCCAGCTTCCAGCAGGATGGATAAATACCAGATTTATAGGATTTATAAAATATTTTGGTGAGGGTTGGTGCAAGTTCTTTTGAAAATGTTTTTAGAATAACAGGAGGAATGTTGTCCAGACCAGAAGCTTTGTTGTTGTTTAACCCCCTTAAAAGTTTTTCGACAATTTTGGGTTTGAAATGTAATTGTTTCATATTAACTCCTGAAGACTGGATTTGGGGGCATTTCTTTAGGAGTTTCTAAAACTGTTGAATTTGAAGCAAAGCGTTCCGCGAACAATGTAGCTTTCCTTGCAGGGTCAGTAATGATTGAGTCACCATCAATGATAGGAGGGATAAAAGATTTAGTAACACAATTTAAAGAAGTGCCATTGTAAAAACTTTTGTCAGAAATTGACATACTCGAAAGTTTTGCCGCTTTCGCTCTGTCGAAATCTCTGCTTTTTCGGTTTCAATTATATGGTTTGATATTTTATTAGCCTTTAAATATTGGGATCGATTAACAGAGTTCTTTTTATGAATCCAAATATTAAATAATCTACGTTTGTTTCTAAGAGCCAATTTGACTGCTTTCGAAAACAAATATTTTTGTTGTGGTTTCATTATTGAAAAGGGAACGAATTTGTTAATACCGAATTGAATGGTTTCAGTAAAGTTTTGAGCAGAAACACTTACATCGTCAGTATAAAAACAATGACGATCAAAAGGGAAACCTTGAAAAAAACTTCGGAGACCATTGTTGTCCATTTTTGAAAAGTGAAATATTTTACGGGATTTGGGAACTCTAGTTTGTAGCAAATCAGTTTTGATAACTGATGTGATTAGATAATGGTCAGAATTTCCAATACTACCCTTATCGACATCGACACTCGTAATATCTGGCATAGATGTGAGATAAAGGTCTAAGAGAAAACTTTTATCACCGCCATTACGAGGAGTGAAAGTTGGGCTTTTTACAATCTGTGTCAGGTCGTGCGATGCAGCAAATATTTCTGTCTGCCTTCCATTGTTGTCGTCGGTCATTTTGGAAAATTCCAACCACGATTTGTTTTGGACGTTGAAGTCACCGGTAACGATAACCTCACAACTTTGAAATTGTGCTCTAATTTCGTCGACAACATTAGTCAAGTCTTTAAAAAAATTGGAATTATGTTTGTTTGGGGACCGGTATAGAGCTATTGTGAAAAAAGAAATTTTAGGTAGACAAACCTTTAATACTACTGTACTGTAGCCATCACCATGTACTTCATAATTTGGAAAGCGTTAAGTCTTTAAATTTGAAAGGTTACCAAAATATTTATCCATATTGTTCCCACGAGTTTAGACGCAATAAAGGTCACCAACAGGCCTTCGTCTATACCTGTTAGAAGTCTATATACAACTGGGGGCGACAGGTGCCCAGAGGATGGTACTTTTGTGGTTTGACCCTGCAAGAGTCCTCTCTAGTGTGTACCCACCAGGGGGTGCTAATAAGGGAGCACCTTCCCGCGACCCGGGCGGCTAAGCCAAGGTCCCCGTTCCCGCTAGACATGACAACAGGTTTACGGTTTGCAATAGCAGGCTAGAGCCCACTATAGCTCAGGCACCTCGGGTTCGCCAAGTCCCGTATCACGGTCTAATCAGACCAGTGACTCCTGAGGATGTAAGATAGTAAGATAGGATATAAACCAACCGTAAAAGTTTTAACTCCTAAAGACTGGGCGTAAACTTTCTTTAGGAGTTTCCAGAACAGTTGAGTTTAAAGCACAGTGAGGATAAAAACACTGTCAATGATAGAGCGGATAGAAGAGTTCGTACCAGAATTTAAAGAATGTTATTGTAAAAACTTCTGTCAGAAATTGATATTGTCGAAAGTTTTTCCGCTTTCGTTCTTTCAATCTTTGCTTTTTCGTTTTCGATCATCTAGTTTTATATTCTTGTAGATAGTAAAGGATCAATTTACGAGATTTTTGTTACGAATCCAAAATATTATATAATCTACGTTCGCTTCGGAAACAAATTTATCAATAGTTAATTAGTATAAAAACAATGACGATACAATGGAAAACCTTGCAACAAACCATTCATTCATCAATCGGAGTCAGACAAAGAAGGTCTAACTTAAATTTTAAAGAAAAAAAAAATCAATCGAAAATAGAAAAATTAATTGTATTTTGTTTTATTTTATTTTTGCATGTAAGATAAAAAAGATAAAATACACTGAAGTGTGTGTTAGTGTTTATGTTAGTTTTTTGAAAATAAAAGTGGTGAAGAACGGAGGCGTACAATTATATAATTGGTGAGATTGGTCCTTATTAAAAAATTATTTGGTATTTTATATTTACTGTTACCAGGCGGTAGGCAGATAAAATTTTACCTTTTATTGCTTTGATGTAATAAATTTATTTATTATTTTAAAGGATAAATTTGTTTTGTATTGCCTGGTAACATGAAATGTAAAATTTCGTTTTAGTTGCTAGTAGGATCGAATTTAACCCTTTATTTGTACTCTTCAATTTTGTTAGTGTCTTTTGTCATTTGTGTCCCCATTTTTTTTGCTTTTCCCTTATCGTGCAACTGTGATAGAGATACCCAGTTTCTTTTGTACTGTGTAGTGTTTAGGCCTGGCCGAATTTCAGTATATTTACCTGCAATGTCATAGGGTGTCAATCTCAACAAAATGACAGCAGAGTGAACCAACAGCTTAGCATTGACTTCACCAACATAGGAGATCTCAATTCGAATTTTAACAAGGTTCATCACTACATCGAAAAAAATAAACCTGACATATTGTTTCTTACCGAAACAATTGTCAGTGGCAAAGCATCGTAATTGGATCTCGATAAATACGCAATGCCTAGCTACGAGTTGGAACATTCCTTTTATAACAAGCATGGTGTTTCTGTATTTGTTCGAAATTCACTTTCATGTATGAGAATTAAGGCTTACGAGTTGAACTCTAAGCACCATAATTCTCTAGCACTGAAGATCTAAGGTGTTGATGAAACTATGTTTATAATAGGATTATACAGATCCCCAAACCCCCCCCCAGACAAGATTACCACGGACTACCCCAAAGCAAGACTGGCCATTCTTGGAGACTTTAATATTCATAATAAAGAATGGCTTAAGAATTCATCGCGCACTGACGATGTAGGAAGACAAGCCGAAGTGATACTTGAGGTTATCACGGTTTGACGCAAATGATAGTGTCCCACTAGAATCTCAGAAAATTCACATCATAACAATAATTTGCTGGATCTATTTTTGACAAACGAACCAGATACTACGAAGACAAAAGTTGAACAACCCCTCGGAACATCGGACCATTGACTAATATCAGCAATAGTGCAATTTACATCACCAACACAATCTTCGTCGCGTTTGGAACTATAAACGCTCTGACTGGGAGGGACTGAGAAACTTTTAAGATGAAACACATTGGAAAACTATTTGTTGTGTTGATCAAGATCCTTGTACATCGGCAATAAGAATTTCTGAAATCATAAAAGACGGATTGCGGCGGTTTATTCCAAATCGATTAATCACTCCTAAAACTGAGCCTTGGTTCACGCGGGATATTGATGAGGCAGTGAGGAATAAACGCAGAGCATTTAAGACGTATAACGCAAATAAAACACCTGAAACCCATAGCCTCTATAAGAAATATTAGTAAATTCAAAATAGACTTGGACAAAGACGCGTTTATTCAGAAGAAAGCAAAGAAATTCGCCGAGCACCCATCTGGCTCACGTAGTTTCTTTCAGGCAGTTAAATTAGTCCAAAGTAATTTCGCTCGACCCTCTATTCCAACCTTAGTTCTGAATGACATTCCCGTGAGCTACTCGAAAGAAAAGACGGATCTTTTGGGTCGTATTTTCGCAGAAAACTCAAACATAGTTGAACCTCCCCATTCTCCTATACTCATTTCCACAATTGTAACGAAAATGAAACCAATTATTTTTCGTTGCAATATTGTACGGAAAATGCTTCTTTCTATCAATATCAACAAATTTGCTGGCCCCGACGGTATTCCACCCCTCATTCTTAAAAACTTTGCTAGGCAACTAGCTCCAATTTTAACAAAAATTTTCTATTTATCTTATAAAACCGGAATATTTCCCGATTCTTGGAAGCTGCCTAGCGTTCAACCCGTATCAAAGAAAGGCAGCAAGATAGACCCTAACAATTACAGACCAATTGCAATTCTATCGGTTTTAGCTAAAATATTTGAAAAATATGTTAACTACAATTGAATAGATTAATTGGAAATGTCGCGAATTATTAATGATAAACAGTATGGTTTTCGTAGAAGTCATGCAACAGGTGATCTGTTAGCCTACCTATCCCATCTCTGGAACAAGTCGGTATTCAGTATTTCACTTGACATCAAGGTTGGCAAATATCATGATATTTATATAAATATCAAAATATCCGATATATATCAGATATATATCCGATATATATCAAGTTCTGATATTTATTTTTAAATAAGTTGGTTATCTTAAATATTATACAATATATGGCCCTTTCCACACTTGTATGCAGTGCAACGCATCACGCCCTCGTTTCTTACCTATTTGCCTATAAATTAAATTCAAAATGGCAACTCTAATTTAATGTATAGGCAATCAAGCGTATTTCTTTATTTCTTCGATTGCACAATTCCAAATTACGAATAACCTTGCTCGCTTTGTCTTATTTATTTAGCTAAGTTGCTTCATCAATACCCATACAAAGTCGTACTACTGGTCCAGTAACAGTTCATTACTGGGGCCCAGTAATGCAGCAATGGCCGAGTACATAACTGGACCATAAACGTAATGTTACTGGATGATAACTTCAAATAATAAATGACTGCCATTCAAGGGCCAGAGAATAAAGCCAGCAGTGGTCCATGCAAGGTTATACAACTGGTCCAGTAATGGTCAATTACTTGGGACGAGTAATTCAACAATGGCCGGGTACTGGCAACCATCACCCATAGCATGGAGGGATCAATTTTTTATATTGTAAATTTTTTTATTTTTGATCTACGGGTGTGACAACTCCGTTGACTCCAGTCCCTGCTATTGACATACGAGCTAACGTGAAATATCACATACCACTGACAAAAGTAGTGAGATATCACTAACTAGCCAAGGTGATATCTTAGGGGTGCTGGTGGATGAACCCTATTCGGTCAACGGTAGCACCCTCAATCATAGTTATTGAGCATTACCTGTTGATGCCACGCATTACCTGATGATGATTGCTTACTCAAAGAATCGAGCCTTTATATAATTCTTTGTATGGGCTTTAATCATTGAGGAAGGAAGTGCGTCGCATGAATATGCCACTAGCTGGATTATTGGCAACCACATTTTAGTTTTGTTCCTGCAAATTGTTAAAACAAATTCGCTGTTTACCTTTTAATTTATTTTATTTTTTCTAGAATAGAATCATGAACCATTGGCCTATGTCATATTTTTTCAATAGGATTTATTGTTTAGTTATTCCATCTATAAAAAAAATATCCGATATATATCATTGATATATATCATGCCAACCTTGCTTGACATTTCTAAAGCATTTGATAAAGTGTGGCATAAAAATCTCATAGCTAAATTAAAATCTTATGGCATAGCCATAGACCATCTTACTGTCTCATGGATTCATAGTTTTCTTACATGTCGCTAATTTCATGTTAATTTAGATGGTATCACATCCAATATTTTCACAACCAATGCTGGGGCTCCCCAAGGTTCACCTCGCTAAATCTGCAATGCAAAAATTAGGATTCTTGAGTCGATGTAAAAAGTATTTCAATCCCGAGCAAATTTTGCTAATCTTCAAGTCCTTTATTCGTCCATGTATGGAGTACTGCTGTCATGTTTGGGGAAGTGCTTGTCAGTCAACAATAAAATGTATAGACTCTGTACAGAGAAAAGCAATACGGTTAATTGGTAATACTAAACTAACGGACCAGCTTGATTCACTCCAGCACAGAAGAAATGTGGCATGTCAATGTGAATTGTCAATCTACTATAATTATAACTTTAGCGAATTCTCCTCTAAGGAAATTCAAAATATCCTTCCATCGTGTGCGCAGTATAATCGACAAACAAGAGCTGCCGAGTTATCCCATCCATTTGTTGAACAAATACCTCGTTGTAGAACTATGTCCTTCCAGAACGACTATTTTAATAGAGTGGCCAAATTGTGGAACTCAATGCCCTCCTCTGTATTTCCCGATGAACTTTCCCCTCAGGCATTTAAAGAAAATGTTCATCGTCCATTTAAAACAATTAGTATAGTTATCCCTATATCCCCATTCCTTCCATTTTTCTCACCTCCTTCCTTTATAGTTCGTATCTTCTGATATTCAAAGAGTCTGAATAATGAATATTTCATATTTAGTGTGCTAAACATGTCTAACTGTTAATAATAAAAAAAAAACATTGGCGACAATTAGTGTCCATTTTTGAAAAGTAAAAGATTTAATCGGATTTGGAAAAACTATTTGTCAGTACATCGGTTGTGATAACTGATGAAATTAAATAATGGTCATAAATTCCAATACTTTGCTTACCTTTGTTGGCATTGCAATAATAATTGCCTTTCAAAGCGTGCATACAAGGCTTTTTTTTACAAAGTTATTAGTTTATTTTTAGAAAAGTCATGGCAATTTCTTATTTTTGTTCCGGAAAGTCATGGAAATTTGTTTTGAAAAAAAGTGGACACGATGCTACACTGAAAACCGTTTTCTCCCGATATTTCTTTGCAACTTTCACCTGCCAGTAACCGCTCCGTGGATCCAATGTTGAAAACAATCTTGACCACCCCGATAATGTATCCAGTATATTTTATTTTTTTTTTCGACCTCGAAAGTTCCATATTTTTTGTCAACTAACACAACATGTGAGCACCAGGGACTGTCTGATGGTTCGATTACCCTAGTTTCTTTCATATCGCTCACCATTTTATCAGTTACCTCTCTTTTAACCAATGGCAATCTACTTGGTGCTTGGCGAATCGACTTTTCTGCTCCGGTGTCAGTACGACCATATTGGTTTGGCTCATTCCTTCAGGTGTCCCGCAAAATACAAACTTGTGCCCGTCCAGAAATTGACGTGATTCATCCACAATATCTACTACAATCACTTTATGTTGAAAGTGAGTATGGACCGATTTCTATGTTGACTATTTTGTTCCCTTTATTACTTGCACTTTCCTTAACGTTTGCAATTTGCAGTCGGTATCACCCTGCTGGTTTTATTTTCCCTTTCACATCTGTGCGGACAATTTCATTTGTTGCTCCCGTAGCTAATGTGATAACAGCAAGGCTGTCACCACCTCTTGTTAATCTCGAATCTAAATGAAGGTTATGGGACTGTCGATAGAAGCCAGTCTCTTTAGACTGGATCTTTTTAGTTTCGCTGATGCGATACTGCTCCATCGGTCTCTCAGCGCCCGTTCTTCTGTTGGACGCCGCTGCATTGGTGACATCGACCTTGCTTCTTTGCATTATCTTGGAATGTGCCCTAACAACCTGCCATATAACCAACATCGAATTCTGTCTCTGCCAAAATTCTTATGGTTTTGTATTTGGTGTTATCATCAGCTACTCTACCCAGTGTATTTTAATAGATGTTTTTATGATACTTGCGCGGTTTTATTTTCCAAGGCACAAGCCATTGTTTAAGCAAATGTTGCAATTGGCGACATCACAGCTTTTCTTGTTTTAGGATCATGAATACCACCAGTAAACGCAACGATCTTCACATTCTCCATAAAATACGGCAGAGTATTTGAGTGTGCCAAATGAACAGGCCATTCCGTTGCAACCGATCTTTTAGCTCAATCCTGTATAACTTTTGATTTAAGCGCAACTATCAATGCAGTAAGATGATTTTCAGCTTTCCAAACATTCTGTTGCTGTTACTGTCTCGAACTGAAGCTTGAGGATGCCGAAAGAAGTGGTACCATCATACAATAGTGGTTTCAATTTAATAGTTGCTATTTGTTGTCCAGCATGTGAAGTAACATTAGATGTTTCAACATGTTGCAACATCTTTTAAAATTATCAACATTCCTTAAAATTTCATGTTAAAATTTTTGAATTTCGCCTTGAATTTTATCGCCTTTTCCATCGAATTGCGTTGAAATTTGTAGAAGTTTTTCATCCATAATGTTTGTGTTTATTAATTCTAACTGTTGGTTGATGTTGCTACTTGTTATCGATGGTCATCACGGGTTAATTAAATTTAATCAAATTATTTTATTATTTTAAAAATTAAGCTTTTTTATCAATTTAATCAACCAAAAAATTTAATATAAACTAACAACAAAAATATTCAATAAATTGTAAACGTCAACAAATGTCAAAAAATCTTAAACAAATATGTTGTAACCGCAGTAACTAGATCATGACAGGAGATCAACATCAAATGCTTGATACGCTCAATGGTAGATGTCACTAGTTTGAAAATTATAGAAAAATATAGCGCTAAAAGTTGACATTATTGACAAACTGAAAATATTATTTCTTTTTAACCGGAAAATTCATCCAACAACATCAAAAAGTAAACAAATCTTAAAACTGTGAAGTGAATTAAAATTAAATTCACTTCACAGTTAAAAAAAAATTGTATATTTTAATAATTAAATTGTATATTTTAATAATTTTAAAATACAAGGAGCACTAAAGTAAATATTTATTTAATTCTATTTTAGTTGTATTTACTAATTTATATTACTATATGTAAAGGTTATAAAATAGTTTATTTCCTTATTATGTAAATGCCAAAAGTAATTTATTTGTATTGCAAATTTCATTTTAGGAAATTTGAAGTTCTTTTTTAATAAAGTGCTCTCGAATTAAGCTGCCGAAAAATATATAGTTTATTTACTTCGCAACATTCTTCAAATTTCTTTACTATTGATTTAATTTTAAAGAAAAATAATATTAAAGAAGAAACCATCTTCAAAATTATTATCGAAGAAGAAAATCAATTAAAATGAGTGACCTGTCCGAGCATGACGTCGACGATCACGATCCATTTCAGGGAGGGAACCTTACCCATCGTACACCGTCAAACAATGCAGACGGCACACAATTAGATTTTAATTGTGGTTTATGCCAGGAAGAGGATACAAATGAAATGGTTTCATGTGACACATGCCAGAAATGGTTTCATTTCCAATGTGTTGGTGTAACTCAAGCTGTTGAAAATCTAGATTGGGACTGTAGCAAGTGCGCTGGTATTCAATCATCCATGTTACATTTAGATGATCCTACAGCCGCTTTATCAAACAATGATCAGCAACCATCTGCAAATAGTTTACTGCAACAACCAGTACAAATAACAGAGGCAATCGTAGAGACATCTAAACCGCAGCAACAACAACAGCAGTTACAGCAACAACAGCAGCAACATAAAAAACAACAGCAGTTGCAGCAACGACAACAATGGCAGCAGCAACAACAACTACAGCTGCCGCAGCAACAAAAGCAACAGCAGTTGCAGCAACAACAACAGCAGCAGCAACAACAACTACAGCTGCCGCAGCAACAAAAGCAACAGCAGTTCCAGCAACAACAACAACAGCAGCAGCAACAACTACAGCTGCAACTAAAGCAACAGCAGTTGCAACAACAACAACAACATTTGCAGAAGCAGCAGCAACAACGATCACAGCTGCAACAACCATCTATACAATCAACACCATCGATTGCTAAAGCTAAACCTGAGGATCACAAATTCAACCTGGAAGATCAGCCCAAAATGGAACCGTCAAAATCCAACAAACAACAACTGAAACATGATATAACTATGTCTCAGAAACCAAGATCACTTGGTGCAATATCGAAACTGCTACCAGCAACAACAATGACTGCCGGTCTACCGAACTTTGCAATGAATCAATGGAGTACTATGCGACAAGAGCTGCCAACATCAGCAAATATTACTCATCAGTATAGTGCAACAGTCGTAAAGCAAGCCACCACAACGGCTAACCAGCCGTCAGCACCATCCGTAGCATTAAGTCGAGTCTCGAGTACTAACAGACGCAAACAGCTGGCGCTGGATAGACTTGAGGAAGAACGCAAGCTGGCTGAAGCAAGAGACAAGAAATATATTGAAGAAAAATACTCGATTTTAGACGATATGTGTTCAAGCAATAGTGGATCTCAACGAAGCGAAGCTAGTAAGCGAACGCGTGAATGGGTGCGTACACAGATGGAGCAAATTCCTCTGCCAGCTACCATCATACAAACAAATGAACCAATTCAAACTGAACCAACGCATCAACCACATCGTACAACTTCACATCTACCATTGCTGAGCACAACAATCAAGAACCAAACAACGCATGATAGTCGCAACGAAGATCGTCGCACCATAAAGAAGTTGTCTACTGATGAATTAATAGCACGACAAGCATATTTAAAGGATTTACCATCCTTTAATGGGGATCCGGCAGAATGGCCACTTTTCTATTCCGCATATGAGAGATCAACATTACGATGCGGGTTTTCAGACGAAGAAAATCTAGGACGTCTCCAACGATGTCTAAAGGGCAATGCATTAGAGGCAGTGAAAAGTAAGTTGGTGCTTCCTGAAACAGTGCCGCAAGTTATAAACACTTTGAAAATGCGGTTCGGAAGACCCGAGCAGATCCTAAGAGTGCTCACAAAAAAGATTGTAGCAGAACCAGTGGTGCAAGAAAACAAATTGGAAACAATAATAAAATATTCACTGTCAGTCCAAACATTAAGCGACACAATTTTAGCATCAGGCTTATGCAATCACCTAAACAATCCGATGCTTTTGCAGGACCTGGTCGAAAAGCTATCACCAAATTTAAAACTAAACTGGGCAATATTTAAGAACTCGTCAGACAACGTAGATATTTCAACGTTTAGTAATTGGTTGTGCCAAATTGCTGAGGCTGCAAGCAGTGTAACTTATAGCGATATCTCCTTTTGACATAATGTCGAAAATAAAAGGCCTGCAAGACCATTACCAAAACGAAGCTATACACATGCAGCACATACTGAATATATGCAACGCTTAGACAAAAAGGTTGAAGAACTGGTGAAAACTGAAGAAAATTTTAAACCAAAATGCTATAAATGTAAAGAACTCGGTCACTTCACTAGTACATGCCCACAGCTAATAGCATTAAATGTAAAAGAACGCTGGTATTTTGTAAAAGCGGAGAATTTGTGCAGAAGATGTTATAGCAAACGACACTACACGTTGAGGTGCAAGCGCTCAAAGTTATGCGATGTAAATGGGTGCAAACATAAACATCATCCAACACTGCACGATCCTAGCATCCATACAGTCAAGGAGAACTCAACAGCAGAAGGTATCGTCGCCACTACCAATACATTGATGGAACCACAACAATCTCGGAGCAGCAGTCTACTTTTCCGTATTATTCCAGTAACGCTGCACGGTGAAACAAAATCATTGGAAACCTTTGCCTTTCTAGATGAAGGATCGTCTCTCACGTTATTGGATGAAGAAGTTGCCGAAAAATTACATTTAAGTGGTCCAAGGGAAAATCTTTGTTTAAAATGGACTGGCGACACAACAAGAATAGAAGATGACAGCCGAAGAGTTTCATTGGAAATATCCGGGACTCAAGATAATGCCAAAAAATTCCGTATATCCGATGTGCATACAGTGAAAGGCCTAAATTTGCCAGTGCAATCATTTCAGCAAGGCGATCAAAACCATATTGTTTACAACCATCTAAAGAACCTGCCAATACAAAACTACGAGAAAGCTATTCCTAGAATTTTAATTGGTCTTCGGCATTGGAGTTTAGGTCTTCCGCTTGAAGTGCGAGAAGGTCAATGGGGGGAGCCCATCGCCACCAAAACCAGACTGGGCTGGGCGATATTTGGTCATCAAGCAACATTAAACTCATCAGAAAATGTGCAGTACAGCCACTATCACATCTGTGGTTGTAGTTCGGACACTGATCTGCACCAACAAGTTAAAGAATTCTTCACGACAGAAAATTTCGGTGTTATAATACCTGAAAAAATTCTTGAGTCCAGAGATGACCAACGAGCTAGGGAAATATTGGAAAGTCGCTCCCGAAGAAACAAAAACAAAGATGAAACCGGGCTGCTATGGCGTTATGACCACAACAATATGCCAGATAGTCTTCCAATGGCGAAACAAAGATTGTATTGTTTGGAGAAAAAAATGAAAAAAAATCCAACGTATGCTAAATTCCTTCAAGAACAAATAAAAGGTTATGAGGAAAAAGTTTACACTCGTAAACTCTCATCCGAAGAAGCGCAAATAATCGGTCCTCGCTCGTGGTATTTGCCAATATTTACAGTGACAAATCCGAACAAACCAGAAAAAATACGATTAGTGTGGGACGCGGCCGCGTCTGTAAATGGAACATCATTGAATTCTATGCTATTAAAGGGTCCAGACATGTTAGTGCCATTGGTAAATATACTATACAGATTTCGCGAGCATAAGATAGCAATAGTGGGTGACATCCGAGAGATGTTCCATCAAATTCAAATCAATGAAGCCGACCAGACTCCCAAAGATTTCTCTGGCGCAGCAATTCATCCGAAGATATTGAAGTGCATGCTATGCAAGTGATGACATTTGGAGCAACATGTTCTCCGTGCTCGGCTCAACATGTGAAAAATATAAATGCAAGAGAATTCTCACACACATTTCCGAGAGCAACACAAGCTATAATTGACAACCATTATGTTGATGATTGGTTGGAAAGTTTCGACACGGAAGCGGAAGCTGCAGAAGTGGCCCACCAGGTCAAACATATACACGCACAAGCTGGATTTCAAATAAGAAATTGGCAATCCAACTCGAGCTATATTCTAAATACTCTGGGTGAAACTAACCAAAGCAACAAGAAGAGCTTCAGCACAGACGAGGTGGCAACTGCGAAAGTACTAGGAATGTGGTGGGAAATGTCAGCAGATGTTCTCTACTTTTCAATAAATTACGAACGGCAGAACAAAGAAATCATCAACGGGAGCCGTCGCCCTACCAAAAGAGAAGTTCTTCGAACTTTGATGATGATTTATGATCCGCTTGGATTAATTGCATTCTTTCTCGTCTACGCAAAAATACTCATACGTGAAATTTGGAGTTCATCAGTAGATTGGGATCAACAGATTTCCAATGAGCAGTACCTCAAGTGGTTGAAATGGGTTGAAATATTACCAGAGCTCAAAGAAATCTCAACCCCCAGATGTTACACCAGTGAAACAATCAAACCACGAGGAGTTCAACTTCACCTATTTGTTGACGCCAGCGAGAATGCTTTTGCCGCTGTTGCATATTATCGATTCGAATACGATAACTATAGCAAAACAGTACTCATCGGAGCTAAAACCAAAGTAGCACCACAAAATCCACTGTCGATTCCTCGGCTAGAGCTGCAGGCAGCTGTTTTGGGTACTAGATTAGCTAAAAGTATTGAATCAGCACATACAATCCAAATACAGCAAAGAATATTCTGGTCTGATTCGCGAGATGTTTTGTGCTGGCTCCGCTCAGAACATGGGAAATACAAGCAATTCGTCGCACATCGTATTGGCGAAATACTGGAAGAAACAAATGTAAACGAATGGAGATGGGTTCCGACGAAGCTTAATGTTGCCGACGAAGCCACGAAATGGAACGCGCCACCGAAGATATCTGATACAAGTAGATGGTACCTGGGACCAGAATTCCTTATAGCGCCAGAACATAAATGGCCCACTGAATGCGTCTTTTTGACCAATACTCGACTTCGAGTATTGGTAAAAAAGACGCATTCAAGTTGTCAGCAATGCAAGAACGAAAAAGCAGTGCCGAAACCACCGGAAATGGTGGTTACCTCCCTGTAGCACGAATGGCCAACTATAAATTACCATTTTCTCACGTCGGAGTGGATCTTTTTGGTCCCATGGATGTTGTCGTCGGACGACGAGTTGAGAAGCGATGGGCGATGCTCTTTACGTGTCTAACCATAAGAGCCATTCATATGGAAATTGTGCATTCATTAAGCTCTGATTCATGCATAATGGCGTTGCGAAACTTTATTTCAAGACGTGGCACACCACTAGAGCTGTACAGCGATAATGGAACTAACTTTCACGGCGCAAATAACGAACTGAAAAAAATAATTGAATCAATACTGCCTGAAGCCGTTCGCACATAATTTGCAACAATCAACTGGATATTCATACCACCTTCTAGTCCACATATGGGCGGGTGCTGGGAAAGAATGGTGAGATCTATAAAAACTGTCCTGTCATCAATCCTTCCAACTAGAAGACCAAATGATGAACTATTGAGATCCTGCCTGATAGAAGCTGAGCACATAGTGAATTCCAGACCACTAACATACGTTCCAATTAATCCAGAAGACGCAGAAGCTATCACTCCAAATCATTTTCTTTTAGGCTCGTCTAGCGGTGCAAAACCATTTGGAGAATTTACGGATGAAGTGCTTATACTAAGAAAAAACTGGAAGATCAGTCAACGACTAGTTCAGCTATTCTGGAAACGGTGGACCAAGGAATATATGCCAATGATATCTAGAAGTACAAAATGGTTTGAAAAGGTAAAACCTATTGAAAATGGAGATGTCGTTGTAATCATGGATGACAATCGTCCGAATTCTTGGATGAAAGGCGTCGTACTGGGAACCGTAAAACACGGCGATCAAGTTCGCACTCTCACCATCAAAACGACAAAAGGAATTTATACTCGCCCAGCAGTGAAAGTTGCAGTACTTGAAGTAAAAAACGATAGTAATTAGAATTCGGATCGAATCTAATTGCTGATTTCATTCATATTTGCACCGAAGCTTTGATTCACATTTAAATTCATCTTCTGTATCGTAGCCATTAACTGCGTGAAATCCAAGTTTGCAGGTGGTATAAAGTTGTTGTTTCCGCAACAGAACTTCTCCTCGTGAGATGCTATTGAATCGCAATTTGTTGTAACTATCCCAAACTATTCCACTGGCTTCCATTGTTTCTCCAAGACGTAACATAAATTCATTTTTGTTTCCGGTTGTTGACGATGTTCTTGTTCTAGTTCCTTCTTTAACTTGGGAGACTTTAACTCACTTAAGAAAAAATTACAAATCCCACCGCTGTCACCAATGTCGTTTTTCTACTTTCCTTCGAATTGGTTTACTCTAAAGTCAATAAACATAATTTCCAAATCACCTTCTGGATTTGATCACTGATTAGTTAGTAATACAAATTCTTCCAATAACCTTACAAGCTCCAACGGTTGATTGTAGAAATTTCCACTATGTTAAACACACAATACTTAAAACTTTATATACAATAAAATGATAACTTTTGTTTTCAAGCTTTTGTTTAGGGGGTTGGATTGGGGTCGCCACTAAAATCTTTGATGTATAGTGATTGCCTGATACAGGTTAAGAGAACTAACATACAAATACGAATCTGATGTTTGAATTTAATTTAGCGTAAAATTTTTGTTTTTAACTAATAAATTTTTTATTTTGCTTTATTTCCAATGAGGGTTAGTGGGTTAATTAAAAATTGTTTATTTATTTTTTCACGTCGTGAATGCACAATTATTATAAAGTGAGACAGAATTTTCGTTTAGACAATTAAATCATTTACCTCAGTTGTCTACAAGTTTTTCTGATTGTTGCTCAATTTTTTCAAAAAAAAATTAAATTCAGATACCGATGATGAATTGAATTGAGTGAAAGAATGGTCGAACGAATCAATCAACGAAAACACATGTTAATTGTATTTTTTTTTATTTCTAGGGTAAAGTTGCACGATCAGATCTTCCCGGGCGTCCACTTGAACTCTTCATGTGTTCGGTATTAAAACGACAGGGATATGGTGAAGGTTTCCGTTGGTTGGCACAGTATATTGATTAATTTTTAATTTATTTTATATTACAAATCAAAAAATAATTATACAAAGCAAAAAATGATTATTATAAAATGGAAAAGTAAATAAAAAAAAGAAAATTGGTTGGAAACAAAATCGAAAGAAACGAAAAACAAAAAAATCTTTTCCTCCACAGTAACAACAACAAAATGTTCGAACATCTATTAATTTTGTTTTTAAAATTAAATAAAGAAACAATCAATTTCTTCAAAAACAAATATCGTTTTATTCCGTTAATCCGATTCGGTCAAAGGTTAATGGTCAAATTTAAATTTTGTTTTTTTTTATGATAACTTAAGAATACTGATAATTGAATATTATTGGTAATTGTGATATGTCCAGCTTTAAAAAATGTCAAGGTGAGAGAATTTTTTCTATATAAACTGAAAACTGGCGGCCAAATTTTAAAATTTAAATTTATATGAAAATATTTTTTTGTTGATTTTAAATACAAGTTTTAATAGAAAAATATTTAATACAATTTGTTTTTAATAATAATTATAGCTTTTTAGTTTGGTAATCACATTTTCGATTTAACCGTTTCAATGGTTTTACTTGGTTCGCTCCTAAAATACAATTATTAGTTTTTATTCTACTTACATATCTAATAAATGCAATAATTTTAGTTAACATTAGAAAATAAGCAAAAAAAAAAAAATATTTACAATTTGAGTTCATCATTTCCGCTTAGTTTTGAGAAGAAAAATCGAACTCGTTCTTCGGTAACATCTTCAACTTTTCTAGGATCCCATCTTGGTTTTTGATCTTTATCGATCAATAAAGCGCGAACACCTTCTTTGAAATCAGAACTTTCTAGCGAATGTACAGCCATTCGAAATTCCATTCGAAGACAATCGTTGAGTGATAATGTTGAACCAATTTCTAATTGACGTTGTGTCACTTTTAAACTGGTTGGTGACATTTTTGATAGAAGCTGGAGAAAAATTATTAATTAATATTTTTTTTTAAATATCAAGAAACATTTTATGTTTACCTTAAGGGTTTTTTCAGACCAGTCACTTCCATCCTTTTTTAATCTTGAAATTATTTCCTCTATAGTTTTTCCGCTGAATGTTTTGTTGATATTCGGTAAGTATCGTCGGAGACTAAATTCGTTTTCAACAGGAGGGCAATGTTTCTTTAAAACTGTATCAATTTCATTCGATGAGTTTGTATTTAAGAGTTGAGATTCGAGTTCTGGCAAATTGTTACTGTCGATGTAATGTGTAGCGACACCAGCTCGAACAACATCAGTTCCTTTTAACCGATGTCCCGTTAATCCCAAATACAAACCTAATTTTCCTTCTAATTTCGGTAAGAAATACGATCCGCCAACATCCGGAAATAAACCAATTGCCGTTTCCGGCATAGCAAATAATGTTCGTTCGGTTGCGATTCTATATTTTCCATGAACCGATAATCCAACACCACCACCCATTGTAATTCCATCCATTATCGCAATATATGGAATTTTGTAAGATCCAATCAAAGAATTCGTTATATATTCTTCACGGAAGAAATTTTTTGAATCCTCGCATGGACCAGCTTCAACAACAACACGAACATCACCTCCAGCACAAAATGCTTTTTCACCAGCACCTTTTACTATTACCAAATCTTTTGTTGATTCCCATTTTTGTAATTGAATCAACATTAATCTGCGTCACAGAATATATATTCTAAAAAAGTTACCTCAAAACAACCAATTGAAACTTACCTCACCATATTCAAATTTATCGCATTTAATGCTTTTGGACGGTTTATTGTAATAACACCTTTATTATTTATTTCATCACAAATAATTAAATCGCTATTCAAGGACGACATGAGTCTGAAATTTTTATTTGTTTTAACGAAATTCAAAATAAATTTTGATGTGTTGCTTACTGACGCCGATAGCTTATTGAATAAACAAAAGGTTATATTAATATTCAAAAAATATGTAAAACTTATATTCTATGATTACCATTTTTAATTAATTTTTATATATATATATAATTTAATTTAATCACCAAAATACAAAAATACAACAGGTTATTATGTAATGTACAGCTGTGCTATTGACACGTTTGACAGTTGTCGTTTGAAGGGGTAGTTCGTTTTTTAGAAGTTTACATTATTCTATTAGAGCTTGATAACCTTTCAGTCGCGAAATCAATGTTTTAAAGCGGAAAATTAAATTAATTTATAATGCCCGATTCATAGTCGGTAACTTTAACTTAACGTTAACTTAGCGTAAAGTACAAATCTATGAAAATGCACTAGAGTAGAATACGTAATTTCTTACTAAAAGAACTAAAAGAACTAATTTCGTACTAAAAGAATACGTAATTTCTTCCGACTATAAATCAAAATTTTGTACTGTCTTAAGTTACGGTTAAGTTAAAGTTAACGTTAAGTTAACATTACCGATTATAAATCGGGCATAACTCGGGCAAGTACAACCTCTAACTGTCCAGTTGTGTTGTGTGTCTGGTCAGAAGTTCAAACAGTCAGAACGAAAATAAAACGAACTAGTTCGTATAGATTTGTTAGTGTTCTACGCTGCGGTGAGTTGTATATCTGTATATGGTAAAAGATGTAAAACTCTTTTAAGACTAAGAAGGCTTCTTTTTGGGTTTTGTCCATAATGATGTAACTTCCAGGTTGGTAAAATACTATAGGCCTTTAAGCAAATGCCCGGTATTATATAATTCTAAATTACAACTAGAGCAGACATTAGTTATGCTGTTGTCTAATCTACACAAATAATGTTAAGCAAACGGCAATGTGCCAACCAAAGTTGGGACTATGTAGCTTTTGTCAATCTGGGTGAAAGCTGTTTCGACGAATTTTCACCACCTGCAAAAAGCTATACCTGTATGGTGTTGGCTACTGATTTTTGTGTAGCTGATCCTTTCCTTTCATTTGTGAAGCTCCTTCACTTCCCAGTATCAGGCCTTCCTTTTCCGGACAGACAAATTCAGGAAATTTCTGATGTTTCTAGACGCAATGCTGTGTCACATTTCTAGGGATATGTTGTAATTCTTGCGGGAGCTTAGAAGGTTGGACGACTAAGCAAATCGTAATGCGTTTTCACTGGCAGAATTTCTGTTTCCACATGTTAATTGTCTTGCTTTGCCATTGAATAACAGTCAATTGCGACATGACGTGCAGAATTTTGTATTGTTTGCAGTTTTTTTCATTATGTCTGACATAGTTGCGGTGATCAAACAGGTACTGCATAATTTAGGATGGGAGAACCAATTGCTTTGTACGTTGTTATAATTTGTCACTTTGTCTTTACTCCAGCTACTATAACTTGTTGCATATCTATTTTGAGTGGGAAGAGAATAACAACATGTTGTCGAAAATCCCGCCCAGAATCCCAGAATGTTTGTGTACTGTTTCCTGCCTCAATATGCAATATTTCGTGTCCTTTATTATTCCAAGTCGTGAAGAGCCACACTGTTAATTTTTTTGTTGAAAGCTCTAGATCTCTTAGACAGCCGCTTTATGATTTGCCAGTTTTCATCTCCTGTAATAAATTCAGACTGTTCAATGTGTTTTTTTCACTTATCGCGTAAATGTTCATTAACATATTCCAGATTCTTTATTTTTGTTGTCGCTGCCAGTATTTGTAAGTTGCTTGTGTCTGTTTACCGTAAAACAACTCTTACATTCACTAAAGGCGGTGCATTGGTTGCTAAATTTGGTCTCATCTCCTTCCTGTTGGAATGAATGTAAGCTTTTTTACGATATTACATAGTACGAGTTCTTTATTGTAGAGACTAGATGAAATATGGTCTTTCTCAAGGTTGTCTTCAATTCAATTCTGTGGCCAGATAGTCCAGACGATCCAATTCTTCGTTTACAGACTCGTTTAGGATGTGAAGGGAATTCATGAGTCGATAAGTCTTCCCATCTGATATCGAATGTTGACCAAACAACAAATAATACGGTGAGTATTGAGTGGAGCTACGTGCTTTGTCTCGCAGAGTGTGATAACCTTTCACATACCGATCTATACACCTTCTCCTCTCTATTTGCACTCAGAATTGCCGCAAAACACTAAAGCTCTGAAACCGAATAGTTCCTTGGAGCTTTGTTCAACTTCTTCGACATGAAGGCTATCGGACACTCTTGTCCGCATCGTTATCAACCTGATAAGAGACACTACCGATCGCTGTTAGGCCAGCATCACAACGAATGAAAAATTCTTTACTATAATCGACACAGCTCAGAACTGAAGCTGAAGTCAACAGAGTTTATAAATTTTTTAAAAGATAATTGGGCTTCTAAAGTCAACTTTAGGTGCTCGGACCTTTGTTTAATAGGTCGGTTATTGAAGATCGATCAGTCCCTATTGGGCAGAGAACTAACACGCTGGCTACTTATACACGAGCATCAGTGGCGTTGAAGACGTCGAAAATAAGTTTTATGGTATTCTAGTAATCTGCTAAAAGCTGATTTCTTTACTCCTTCTGTTGTGACATGTCCAGTTCGACCTGTGTGCCTATATTCTTCTCCAGGGTCCTCAGTTTTGCTTTGTGTTGAATCGAGGTCACCACTTCTGGTCTCCGTCTTCTTAGTCTGTAATTTAGATCCGGATGTTATTCTGGACAGTTACGACATATAACATCTAGTAATCGTGACATCGCCATCAATGTAATTTAATTTGTTTTTGTGGACAGTCAGGTGCTCAACGTTGCATGAGCAAAATCCTCCACCCTTGGACCCAGCTGTTGATATCTTGGTACATCCGATCGTTCCTGATGTCTTTGTTGTGGCTGATTTAGGAGTCGAAAATCCCGCAAAGCTTCTGTCAAAGACCGCATTGATATCCGTCCTAATCTATCAACTGGTTGGAATGGTGGTGATCTGCATCAGGTGGTTATTACTTTGATGATAACAATTTTGCTTTCATCAGTTCAAATAAAAAAAACCGTCCGATCAGATCAGAAACAGCTACTGGCACAATTAATTTAAAAATTAAACATCTTGTTTTGTGTATCCAAAATAGTTTTTTATGTATTTGCTTGCGGCGACGTAAGAAGTTTGTTCGCTACAGTTCTACGCAGTTTGGCGAAAACGATCCAAGCAATAATATCCATGAAAACTCCCAAAGCTATTAACCCAGATGGCTTATCACCAATTATTCTAATGAGCTTAGGCTACTATTACATGCCTGCTGTTCCACTTCATTTTTATTTTTATTCATAAAATGTGTTGTGTTCTAAGAATTGCAACATGCCTCACAACACCACATAATATCCTTTAAGGACAAAGATGCCACAATAACATGCGTTCTAAGGTGTTGATTAAAGCAATGTTTTTTAACAGTTTAGTAAGCCCGAATCTGTTAAACGTTTGTCGGTTTATACTATTATTAAAACCTGAAGAAGTTGTTGGCCAATCTAAATCATACAGGTCGATTTTTTATTTTCCTCTAATATTGTCCTCTAATATCACACACACCCTCAACTCGCGATCGTCTAAGTAAAGCTACACGCTATAGGTAGTGACACTGTAATTTAACTACTTTCAACCGAATCAGTATAATTCTGGTCCCCAAGAAAAAAACTTTTGCCAAAATATAACTTAGTTCAACACCTTCGAATCTGTGGAGAGCTAAAAGATACATTTCACATTTGAAACAACAATGGAAAATCGAAACAATAACATCACCCATCTGCGTGTTCATTTGTTCAAAAGGCGTGTGCGGCTGCATAATGTATATACACATATACTTTAAACAACTGGTTTACTGAAAAAGAACTTCAACTCCTTAGTTTCTATTTGCTTTAGCTTCTGGATGTCGTTTAAGGCCATATGTTGACGTTCTCTATCCACGGAAAGAGTATACGATGTAACATCTAGACAAACAACACGAAATAAAATTCTGCAACACAACGTTCCAATTCTTTAACAATATCTTCATTGCTGTTATAAAAACAATCAAATCAGACGCTTCTTAACCTGTACCTAAAGCCTATTCCAAATTTTTTAATATCTCATTGTTTTTCAATAAAAATATAAATCCAACCGATTATTATTATTACAAATAATGCCCATTTTCAAAAAATATCCATAAATTTCTCTAATAGATCTAAAATGTATTAATTTCATCTGGTACTACTGTACTAAAACATCGGATTAATATTTTTTTTTAGTTTTTAGAAAATGGCGACTACACTCTATAAATCGTGCTTTGCTCTCGTCTGACGTTCAAAATTTAACAAAAAAAAAAAGTTTTTTCGTCTTATATTATTTTATCATATAATGATATCATCGGGGTAGGGCCCAATAACTTTTACAAAAAACTTTTTATTTAATTTTAAAATATTATTTCAAGAAATAAAATATATATTCAATATAAACGTTTGAAAAGTTCATAAAAAAAGTTTTAATTATTAAAAAAAAAAATATTAGTGGTTTGAAACTTAAAATTAAAAAATTAAATAATTTTTGTGCAATATAATTTATTTATTATATTATGTGAATTTTTATCGTGATTAGTTAAAAGAAAATAGTGTTATTTACAGTTGTATAAATTCTTATTCAAGAAATAAGAACAAAAAAAGCTTAAAATGGATAATTCTTCACGTTCCTCAGGTAAATCGTTTGTAAAATTTTTTTTTGTTATTCTTACGTCTTTTTTGTCAACATGGCAGTAATATTCTTAATTATAAAAGATTATATTAAAAGTTTCGATAAGAAATTTTAATTTTATTTTCATAAATCGAAGATTTAGATAAAAGTAGTTCATACACGAACAATGGGTGATTGACATTTTTGAGATTGTAAACAAAGAAATAAAATTATCTTAAATTGAAAAAAATTAAAACCTATATCCTAATTCCTAATCAAATGTCTAAATTTTATGTTTACATTTATATAATTAAAATAAAAATTACATAAAAAAACTGTAAACTTGATTTTCAACAATTTTGTCTTGTTATATTGCAAAACTCGAAAAACTATAAAAGCTATTATAAAAGAGAAGGTGTGTAGGGTGGACAAACAGTGTAGTGGAATAAGAATCAATTATATCTTAAAATTTCTTGTTGAGCTTTTCTTATTTGAATTTACAACGCCAATGGATTAATGAATTTCTTTATGTGTATATAAAAATTGTAAGGATCTTGTTGAGATGAAAAAATAGGTCAAGTTTAGTTTTATGACGCATATTCAACTGACATTTTTATTTGTTTTGTTTATTTTTTTACTGCCTTTTTGAGAAGATTGATTTGTGTTTTTTTTTTGAAGTGTCATAATGTTAATTGAGTTAGTTGGTTTAGTCAATTAATAGTTGGAGTTTGTAATTAATTTGATGAAAGTTTTGAAGTGATAGGATAAATATTTGTAGTTGGTGTTGGGAGTTGGCTTCTAATATGGAAGGATTGAAATTTTTTGAACGGCGTTGAATTTTAACACAGAGTCGTGTGCCGAACTGATTCTTGTAATGAGCCGTCGAGGTCACCAATTCGGCTTCAACCCTTTTGTGAGGGGTCTAAATTTATCGGGTTCGGCACTAACGTACGTCTTCTTGGGCAATTCAACTCGAGTCCAACTAACTCGATGAATGATCTATGGAGAAAGATTAGGAATATCGGCCTGATCAAGTTCCAAGAGAACTATGAGTACCTCAGTGAGGCTGAGCTAAATCAGATTAATAAGTCATTTGTCAGCTCAAATCAATTTCCTCCTCTTGTCAGGTTAGATATTGCTCTCCCCGCCCCTGACTGCTCTTTTCTTTTTCAGTCTGTATCATATGATGAAGTGGAGGCGGCTTTCTCCATGATTGGCTCCAATGCTGCTGGTCTTGACAATATTACTCTTAAATTTTTAAAATTAGTTTTTCCTTCTCTAGTTCCCCATGTCTGCTACATCTTTAACTATTCTATCATGGTGGGTCGTTTTCCAGCGGCCTGGAAGCTGGCTAAGGTGCTTCCTATTCCCCAAAAAAATAGTACTGATTTTCGTCCCATTAGCGTCTTGCCAGTTTTGTCCAAAGTTTTTGAGCGGCTCATTTACGTACAAATTTCTGATCATATAGCTAAGTCTAACCTACTGTATAGTAGGCAATCTGGCTTTAGGAAGCGGCATAATACAACCTCGACATTGTTGGATGGATGTCTCTGACCAAATAAGACTCAACACTAATAAGGAGGTGGTGTCTATTCTTTTGCTACTTGACTTCAGCAAGGCTTTTGACTCGGTGGATCACTCTCTTCTGGTGGCTAAGCTCAAGACTCAATTCTTTTTCTCGTCCAGTGCTTGCAATTTGATGTATTCATACTTAACAGGGAGGTACCAATCTGTTTGCTCTCTGGATGTTATCTCTGATACACTTCCCATTGCTAAGGGTGTTCCGCAGGGTTCCATTTTGGGACCCCTCTTGTTCTCAATGTTTATCAACGATATTGCTAAGTCCTGTCGCTTCTCTATGGTTCATATTTTTGCTGATGATGTTCAGCTTCTTCATGCTAGGCCCCGGTTTCATTTACATGGCTGTATTGAAGAAATCAATAGTGATCTCAAGTCTATTCTGGTGTGGGCCCTCGAAAATCGGATTTCGTTGAATCCTACCAAGTCGCAAGTATTGCTCTACAATTCCTGCCTTCGAGCAGCTACCAACAGCCCATCTATTCAGATGGGCCGCGATGTTATACCCTTCTCATCTCAAGCAAAAAATCTGGGAGTTGTTTTTGATGACAGGTTGGATTGGAAGCCGCATGTAAACTCACTTGCTGGTCAAATAACTGGTGTTCTAAGGAGGCTACGTAGTGTGAGATGTTACTTGCCATTTCATATAAGGAAGCAGCTGGTACTGTCACTAATACTACCCCTTGTTGACTATGGTCTTGAAGTTGTGTCTGGTTTTACGAATGATACCTTCATGGTACTGCGGCGAGCCTTCAATTATGCTACTAAATTTGTTTATAATTTAAAGCCTAGGGATCATGTATCCCCCTTTGTCCACGATCTTCTTGGGACTTCCTTTGCAGATCATGCCAGTGTGTGACTCCTTTCTCACTTCTATCGCCTTGTCAAGTTTCAGTCTCCTTCGTATCTACTGAGGTGGTTTGTAATGGGAAATTCTAGACGGCAGCACTATTTTGTCATTTGTGGTACCAAGGGTGTGTTGTGATCTTTGGGCAAAGTCCTTTTCTGTAAGGGTCATCAAGCTTTTTAATTCATTGCCGCAGTCTCTAAAGAGGTTTAGCTTATCCCCGTTTCTTTTCACAAAGCGGCTGATTGACCACCTTAACTCACTACCCTTGCGACTGTTTAAACTTACTGTTGGATATCGTTGAATTATGTTGTGTTATGGTGCACTGTTGTTTGACCGTCTGCCTGCCTGCTGTCTGATGTTTGTTTCTACTGGGACTCCAAGATCCTTAATCCTCTCCTTTTCCCCCCTCTCCCTCTCGTTCTCCTCTTCCCTCCTCTATATCCTCTTGCTCCTGCTAATTCAAATTTCTATTTTACTCTAAACCTACCTGAGCCTTTTCTGTTATAGAACTATCTCCTCTTAATATCTTATCCATTTTTTTCCATTGCATGACGCCTATTTACTGGTTCCTGGACTTTCTGCCTTGTCTATTGGTTCAAGTTGAGGCTGGTTGCTTACTATGTTCTCCTGTGCAATATTGTGGGCCATGGCCTTATTGCTAAATTTCACTAAATTTTACCGATTTATGCTTCTTAGCTTCGATGTTATGCCTCCAACTTCTATGCAGATCCAGTATTGTTCAGCATAGGAACTTGCCAGTGGTGAGCTTATGCACTATTTAATACTAATGAATTTATGCTAAATCGATAATGATTGAATTATATTTATTTTTCTTTAGTTTAGTTCTCCTGTACATTGTTATGGGCTATTGCCTTATATGTATAATATTGTAAATAAATAAATAAATAGATAAATTCTTTAGCCAAAATTCTAACTTCACCTCTCACTCTAATTTCGTCTCACAACTGAACATTTTAAAAACTTTCAGAGTTAACTCAAAATTCACCATTTTCGAGTACTAAACTGAATCGCGCAGACGAAACATCGTGTTTTGCAGATAAGGTCCATTCTACTCCTTCGGACATTCTCCTTCTTCCTTTTGCGGAAACGAAGAAATACATACTGACGCTACTGTATCAATTAAATTTGATCACGTTCCTCAACAACGTCTATTCCATCATCAATCCACAATTACACGAGCCGAAAGAACAATTCCCGCTCGCTTTGTTAGTGCTCTTTCACTAAACCTTTCCTTGGCTCTTACTTTTATACTGTCTCATCTCCAATAGCACTAAGGGGGGGGGGGGGGGGGTGTTGTGGCGAACATTTTTAATATTTTTTTAAATTTAACGCTTAATCCCCTATGAAAATGGGTTCTTTTTCACTAGTGTAAAAAGAATAACAAATTGTAGTTGCTATGGTATCTTCATATAATTTTACAAAGTTTTTAAAACAAAGTAACAATGAAAAAATAGAATATGAATTGTAAATGTTATTATGTCAATTTCTAATAAATATCGTTTATATATTAACTATCATAAAAAAATTGCATTTCCTAAACGAAATAAAAACAGTTTACGTTCATGAAAAGCAACGTTTTCATCTCTTGTAGGAAAATTAATATTTTATTATTCGTAGTTTTTTTCAGAACTTAAAGTTCCTGAATTATTTTTGGCTTTAAAAATTTTTTCTGCAGAAGCTGGGTTTAAACATCTGACTCATTTATTGTTTTAGCTAATTTGTCAGTGGACAATTATATGTGAATTTAATGTGAACCGATAACCGTAAATTATTTGTGAACCGATTACCGATTTCCATATTTTAATCTTGTGATGAATCATTATGTCATGTTATCAGTAAATTTTATAACAAAATCATTTAACTTATCGAAAACTATTAATTTTATCTTAACCAATATTTTATGAATTTGTAATACCATTTATTGGGTACAATTCACATCATGTGAGTTATGAGACAACTAAAAATCAGGCATTTTGCTGCTTATTTATGCTCCTTATAGAAACAATCTCTAGACTAGAAGTTGTTGAAGATTGCAACCTGACGGGTGGTGTCGATATTGTCAGAACTTTGAATCTCAAATTAAGGTGATCTCTCGAGCTAAATTACGTGATATAATACCAACGTCAGAAGGGGCTCAGGCTCCCACTTCTGATTAAAAGTGTGAGACAATTAAAGAAAAGAGGTCAAGTTTAAACGCTTTTTCGTGAGGATTACAAATATACCGGTAACGGTATCTTGTGTTCAAATTGCAACGTTGCAACGGATCACAGCATTCTCGCAGAGTTCCTGACGCATCGTCGTCAATCTTTAAACATAAGTGATTAAACCAACCTAGAAGCACTACACTTGATCAGTTCAAGGCCTAACTGTAAGGGAATCTTCTTGACGTTATATGCATTTCTGTGTGCTGGTTAAAATCATTTGTTTCTGGTGCGCCGTTTCATATTAACGAGTAAAGAATTCCAAGGCATGATAGACCTAACTTAACGGGGGGTAATGTGGCACTGTATGCTAACGGAAAGCTTCCAAGTAAAATTGTGTTATCGTGCTCTGCTATAAGTGGAGTTATTTATTTGCCTCGTAGGCATTTTACTAAGGTTGAGGGTATGGTACAGGAACTCTCCTCGAGTTTTAGCAATATAATTACTATGGGTCACTTCAACACGAACATACTCGTAACCATACATGTGCTAATTTGTAGCGATGTCTGTAGTAGATTATGTTTGAACATCTTTCACAATGATTTGCCAACCGACTAGACTAGATTTCTTCCACTTACCAGTTACACGTCTAGTACGGCGTATTAGTGAGTTCTGGTTCGGCATTTCCCATCATATCATACCTTTATCTTTATCTCTGTTGTGCTCCTGTTATTAGTCTCTATTTCGCTCGCGACTTTAGAAGCATCGACTCAGAGTTCCAGGGTTATTTTTTCTGCCATACACTCTACTGGTAGTGTTGGTTTATTAATACTCAAACTTTTGTTTTAAATAGTGTCTTCATTTCTTTGCATGAAAAAACATTCCATCTTAAAAGACGAATCAGAAATTCCCCTAGCAACACCTAGTTTCCTCATAAAAATCTACGTGATTTAGCCTTCAAGACGTACTTCCAGCTCAGATCCGAAGTCAATTGGAGGACATGCTGTGACCATAGGAATATGTTTATTTGTGAAGTTAGAAGTTAACAATCAGTCGGAACCCGCGAGCTCGAGTCTGACCTCTTATCTAAGGGGTTGTGGGGCAAACTTAAGATATTGGGTCCTAAAAATGAATCACAAATGCTAACAATGAATTAGTTACTTAACCTTTTGTAAAAATAAACTCAACTGCCTGAATTGCTAGTCCAACTCTGCTAATATTTTTCCTGTGGTTCCATGGTTTGTTGCGTGTATTCCCTAATCCCTAGACTGTTGGCTTAGATGGTATATCCTCAGATTTAGTAAAGCTTATCCGATTTAATATTCAGCTTCACCTACTTCATATTTCAATTTTTGATACTTTCTTGATGACGTCCACCTTTCCGTGTTTGATGGAAGCAGATTAAGGTCCTACCTATTCAAAGAAAAATACTCCAAGACGGTCGTTCGTCCAATCAGTATTCTCCCTTTTCACTGTTTTGTTTAACGTTGTCGAGAAACTGTTGAATATGTAAGCAGATTGTTATGCACCTTAAAGACAAAAACTTTAGGACAAACAATCCGGTTTTCCTGAAAACCATAATATCATGTATACGGTTATAAACATCACGGATCCATTAGATCCAATACTGATAGGAAAATAACTTCCATTTTGCTGCTGCTTGATTTTAGTCAAGCGTTCGATGAAATTGTCCACAGCATAAATATTGATTGACAAAATTGTACTCGCGTCTCGCCACCTGCGTGAAAATTGATTGATTATTCCAGTTTTGTTAACACGGCGTTTCATATCTACCACTTTGCCAGGCGTCCTGCATTATGAACTACAAAATCCTAGTGAAACAATAAATGTAAAAAGTTTATTTTTTCCTATGATCCTGAAATTCGTGTTCTTGAGTGAGCTCCGTTGTTCTTGTTTTGGTTGTTCGAGGTTCAATGCTGGCAGTGCATGAATGCATCTCGAACCACGCCGCGGACCTCCTTTGTGTGTACAGGAAGTCTACGGCGTAAACGGGGTACCATGTAGGCTGTGGCTTCGGAGTAAACACGCATTCTGCCTCCAGGAGATAGAATGACGAACACTGCTTACTTGCTCTCGTCAGTATCCACAACTCAAACATCCAAGCAATTACCCTTCCGCACTTCACAGATTCACACCGTTTCTGCGATTCACACTGTGTCAGAGCTCAGATATCCATGTAGTTGCCAGTTTCGGGAACATTGTACATTATGTGCTAAGGTTCCCTGGTGTGTTAGCCACAAAAACACCCCATCGTGAGATGAAGTCTTCAAACTTGTGACCTCTGCTATCGGTGAGACGATCGATCCACATAACTGAATGTGCGTTGAAGTCACCTAGAATGATTACTGAACCTTTTAACTCGTGTAAAATTGTATCAGTCCTCTGTGGAAGTTACCATTGTGGCCAAAAATATGGTAAGCGTATTAAAAACTTGAAAATCCACGAGGGATCAACCTCTAGAGACAGCCGATCCATCTCTGTAGAGATATTGGGCGAACAGAACTGTTATGCTGCATCTCTCGTGATGGTAACAACAAAAATAATTTTAATATCAATGCTACCAATTGGGAATTACTCACTCTTAATCCGCATCTTAATATTAAGCGGTGGCAACACGAGCCGAAGATACTGACTGTCCTGCGGACTGCGAATCGGATGTGTTCTCCTTTAAGGATGTCATACCAAAAGATTATGAAGACGCCATACCACGAAAATATAAATGCATAAAAACAAATGGGGCAAACTAGTGGACCAATGATCTAAGTCATCTCAAAAGTGAGGTAAACCGGTTAAAAAGGAAATACCAACAAGAAAGGGATTTAAATCTGAAGCTACAAAAATAGGCTGCATATCGTAACCTTCATAACACAAACATACAGTAGGTTAAAACAACTAAAGGTGAAAGCTTCAGGAAACTTGTAACGGAAGTAGGTAACAAGGATCCATGGGGCTTTATATACAAATATCAACGTAGTGTGCAGGGTACCGACTACCGTCTCTTCAAACGGAAATAACATGCACTCATGGAGTACCTCGAGCAAAGTCTTACTTGACACATTGCTACATGATGATACGGAGGACTCTCCCAAGCACGCAGATATCAGAACGATAGCTTTGCTACCTTATGACTCTCGTGGTGAATCAAACTTCACAGCCAATGAAATATGGAGGAGGCTTTAATGAGTTTGAAACGTGGCAAGGTTCCTAGTTCTGATCAAATAAAAGTAAAAGCTGTACAGCAGCCCTAGAATCTTTTAGCTCCTGCTTGCCTAAAACTCTTCAATGGCTGCCTCAGATTTTGGTGTATTTCCAAAAAAGTGGAAATTGTTCGAGTCATTATAATTCCAAAAGCTTGTGATAAAGATCCGTCAGATTATTAATCATACCGTCCAATATGGCTTCCGGCAGGGTCGTTCTACTGAGATGACAGTCTAAACTTGTTGACATCGTCCAATCAACCGCTGAAAAGTACACTCAGGGCATTTTCATTGATATATCGGGCGCTTTCGATAATCTTTGGTGACTTAGCGTTATGACCTTGAAACGAACTACGCAAAGCATGTTTAACAGTTATTGGTTCCGTTCTCCTTAAGGCTGAGTATCTGGAAAGCACGCGGGGAAGTCTCAGATACGGGAAGGCATACGTATCATTATATCAGCGAAGGTAGTTATAACCGATTCTATGGTTTAGTTTATCACTGGACACGGCAAATTTAGAGAGTACCTGACGTATTTAAATTTTTCTTATATTGATGTATTTGAATTTTTCTGCCATGATGCACTTGAGCCTTTGACGAATAGAAATCAGGGTAACCGCTCAGGTTAGAGTTGGGAAAAAAACATGACACCAAGGACCACTACTCTACTTCTCTAGAATTTGATGAAATTTAAATTTTAAACTGAGTTATCATTCGAGAACGTAGTTTTAAAATGGGAGGTGCACCCCATCAAACACAATTTTAGAGGAACGTTTGTTTGTTTAACAATGTCGCCACAGTAAAAGTTTAGGGATCAGTAAACGAACTTTAGAAAAAAAAAACCAAAGTACGAATAGTTGCAGTTCTGTTCTGATCATTAACAAGACATCCTGATCAACGTGATAACTTTCAGAAATTTATTTGTGGTTAGTATTGATGTTCGACATTTCCATCTAGTTAATATAGTACTATAATGAAGTTGTATATCCATCCATTAAATGCGACAAGGTTGGCTATGGCATTTTTAAGTTTATAACGTGGCTATCCCGAGTTTTCGTTGGAGTTCTGATTTTGCTTGAGATCTGGTCCTTTTTGACTAACATCGGCATGGCCGGTTCACTGCTTGGCAAAAAGCAAAAGCCAAAAGTCTTTCTAACGTTATATAGTTATCTATTTCCATTTTGAAAATTTCCTAAGTTTTGGCAATCCAAGAAAGTCTCATGACTTTATTCATCTTACTATTAGTCAGCAGGCCCTCACCGGTTTCATTTGATGATTACCACATATTTTATACTTCGTGAGGCGCCTGTCCTGGACGAGTCTGCCAATTTTTGTACTTTCCATTTTTCTCATTTCCGCCGCTTTTTCGTTCGGCAAAAGCCGAAAAATTGCGATTGCCTGAGGATCTTGTAAATTTACTACCACAATTTTTTTTATTAAGGGGGTGGACATTTGTTTTAGAAAACGAGGAAATTTATTTCCTATTGTCGAGCTCGACAATTGACATTTTTGCATGTTTGCATTTTGCATGCCGGACTCGACAATATCAGACAAATTTTTGTCGGACAAGGTTACCCTCGTTTTCTAAAACAAATTCTACCCCCCCCCCTCTCTCTCTCTCTCTAGCGTTTACATCGCATGCCCCATGGAGAGATTTCGCCGTCTGTGTAATCAGCTTCCAATCATCTCGTTCCATGACTAGTTGACTCCAGTTTCGACATTCTATATCACGAAGGTCTTGGATGATGTAATCACGCCAGCGTTGTCTAGGTCTTCCTGGTTGGTTGTTGTTGGGGCACTTTTTCTATAATTCTATCTAATGGAGCCCTTTCTACATGACCAAACCATCTAATCCGGTTGGATTGAATGAAGCTGTTTACATCGCAGCCTTCAAGAAGCTGTCTGATTTAATGATTCATTCGGATTCATTCGGATTTTCAGCAACTTTGCATAGACCATAAATTGCTCGTATGACCTTCCTCTCGAATGTTGATAAAATTCTGCAATCGGAGGAAATCAGTGTCCAGCTTTCACTTCCAAATGTAAGCACAGGTCGGATTAATGCTTGGCAAAGTGAGAGTTTACACGACCACGAAAGATTTTTTGAGTATGCGTATAAAACTCTGTATGCGGCAGAGACACAAGCTTTGATATTCGCACGTTCCAGATTTCGTTCCCATTTTTAAATCGTAGTCCGTGTAAAGAGTTCATAACAAATAATTTTTTTACGGAAATGGGGGTTAGCCCTTCGCCCAACCCAAATTTTCGTGAATGGGTTCGTTCTGCATCTAAAGGTCACTAGAAACATCCTTTTTACACGTTTATATAGCGAGCCGCTTGATCCAAGACAGACGCCCGCTCCAAGCCTCCCCTAACATGGAGAACAGACGCTTGAGTTGCATTGGTTTTATGGCGCCAATAAAATCGACATGGTGCAGAATCATTGAGTATAAACAGTATTTACTCTGCCTCTCTACACTAACCTTAGTCTGTTAGTGTTACCCAGGTAGCATGCCGTGGACGTAGAATTTCGAAATTTTCGCTGCCGGATGGTGGGGACTCTCCCCTTAATAAAAAAATGGTAGACTTGGTGGCTTTTGCCGAACTTAACTTAAATGCAGCCGAATCGACAAAAATAACACATACAAAAGTTGTCGGACACGTCGAGGACAGGCGCCTCACGAAGTATAAAATATTTGGTAATCATCAAATGAAATCGGCGAGGACTTGGTGACTATATGTTGCAAGTTTCAAATTTGTATTGACTGAGCCGCAATAGGGAGTGATGCTACACATTATTCGTCACGACTATGAGCGCCTAAATTTATTTTTTTATTACTAAGCTCCAAAAATTAAGAGAAAAATGTTCTACCAAAAATTTGTAAGCTTCTTGGTTCACGAGATATAGGCATTTGAAAAAAAGGCTAATATAGGGTATATAAGGGTAGCTCGGATCGTGTCGAAAGTGGTATCATTGGAAAGGTCTTTACAAGACAAGTTCAAATCAAGTTCAAAAATTTTCACGGTCTCATTCCTGGAAAAAGTTGTTAGTGTTTAAAGTTTAGCTTTTTTGATGCATTCTCAATTTTTCACCTAAGTAGCTTTGTTTTTCATGTTTCATTTAAAGAAACGAAGAATTATTTCTTCGACCTTGCAAACCTTCGATGAAAAATAGCCACCGCATCGGGGGTTGGTTGGCGAGGGGAAGGGGCGGGAAGGGAGGGGCGGCACCGAAAAAATGCATCAAAAAAGCTAAACTTTAAATATATTTGGTATATATTTCCAATATATTTGGTTCAATACCAACTGGCAAGATGGATGTTGGTGAGAAGAAGTTGTTAAATTTTTACTGTTTGTCATACACAAAATACTTGAAATTTTTGATCCCTAAAGCATTTGTGTAGCATTAGTTTTATACATACATATTTCATCTTACAGTAATCACTTGACATAAATTTGATAATTTTTTTTATCTACACAAGAAAATAAACAAAGCATTTTCTTTTGTCTAACGATGTGCACTCATATTTTTTTTCATAATCCATGGTGCATGTTAAGCGTGTCTATCGCATTTTTTCCGTGAGAATATATTTTAAATGCAAATTTAATTTGAATTCAATCAAACAATTATTGTTTGGTATAATCTCTGAATATTGTCTGAATATGAATGGTAAACATTGTCTAGACTGGAAAAATAAAATCTGAACTACAACAAAAATATTCGATTGGTGTACTCTGTAGCAACATGTTATTCAAGTGTGTATATCGGGTAAGTAAACAACTAAAATTGGAATTCGTTTTGTGTTAATAACCACAAGAAAAACATAAGTTGCAAAATGTTATTGATGTCTTAGAAGTCTGTGACTTTGTAAATTTGCATCGTGAGCTTTTTCTTGTTGGCGTCCATCGCAGAGCAATAAATGATATGCCCGGTGGCTCCCAAATATTAGCTGATCTTTATTTGGAATGGAATATTTTCACCGATATTAATTTTTTTGCTGATCGATTTATTTTATAACATAACAACAATAACTCCATTGCTTAAATTCTTAACTGTTTTGTGTTGTCATAATAGTCACTTATTCATTTCTTTTTTGTTGCAAAATGTAAATAATCTGTTCTAGAAAATTGGTACCAGAAAGTTCGATTATCTTTGCTATAATATAAAAAGTAAAACTTTTATGATAAAAGAGATAGTAACAAGAGAACAGTCGTAAGTGAAAGTAGAAGTTTTCAGTATACAATACAAAGAAAAATAGTTGTAAAGAAACTCAATTTGAAGATAGATGTGTTAATATCTTGTCAATATTATAGTTGGATGATCACGATGATCACGACTCCTTCACAATTAAAGAATTTTAAAATTCTCTTACCTTATATGGCGACCTTGGCGACAACGACTAAACCTTAAGAAAGATTTGGATTAGTAGTTTTTTTTTTTAAATTGAAATTATTAGCCATTACCCATTTTGCCACATAAATCATATCAGCTTACTTAAAATACAGGTGGTTCGGAAATGAAAAGCGTGGTTTCGAAAACCACAAATAATTTTAGTTGTTCCAACTCACACACTAAATTTTACTATTCACATTTTCGCATTAAATCTTTCTATTTAAATTTATCAAACAACACTTTCCCTTCTTACATTATTCTTAATATATTTTTAATACAATATATTTTTCCATGATTGTTTAAAAAAAATATTAGTCATTTAATTTCATTGTCATTGTTAAATTTTATCACATCCAATTCAACTATGTGTGATCCACACAACAATATCTTCCTTCAATTCGTTTTCAAATAGAAATAAAAACGAAATAAAATTTCACTTGTCAAGATGTTTTTATTTAATTAAATGAATGATTACTAAGCTAAATTAAATTAACTTAAATCGTGTATCTAAGCTAAAAAAGAAATTAAAAAAAAAAATTAATTAAAATGTTTCAGCATTGAAATTAATTCTTATGAAGATAATCACAAAAAAAAAATATCAAAATGTTTTGATACAATTAATTCCAATGAATTAGTTTTATTTTTATATTTTGTTTACTTAACACAAGAGCTAAGATTAAGATTTGTCAGGATGTTGTTGATTTAGTTTTTTATTTCCTTTTATTACATTTTATTGTACTGTGATATTCTGGAATTTTTTTGAAATTCTTTTATAATTAGCGAAACGAATTAACGGTTTTGTTATTCTGCCTATTAAATGTATTAAACAATTTTGAAATTAAAGCCGCTGTTTTTTTGTGTAGAATAAAATTTTTGTTTTATTTGCAAATTAATCGTTTTTGGGTGTGCAAATATGTTGATTTTTCTGGGTGTGTGGCGTTTTTTCTTTCGAGTTGTTTGTTGTTATTGTTGTGTATATTTAAATGAGTTTTCTGATTAAATGTTTGGTTACTTTAATCGATTAGTTTTCTATGGAGATTCTGGATCGGTCCGTTAGAGAGTTTTGGTTATTTCGGATTATGTAGCGTACTAAACGAATTGTGGGTGATCTAAAATTTGAAATCAAACCATTGTGTATTTTACACACAAGACAATTTTGGTCCTTCGAGCCGGATATTAATTGATCGAACAGTAATAACTAATAAGTAACAAGTAGTTGTGAGACCCATTGCCAGCTATGGGTCCCTTGCATGGCTCTCAATAACTTTTGTTGGGAATGCAGCGAATCTGCAGGTCTTATTAGGGCTTCCTCTCTTGCATATATTTGTAAGTATGGAGGCATTTAAGGCTACAAAAAAACTCGAAATCCTGGGAAACACCGTGGACTGTAGGAAAAATCATCAAGCGCTATGGAGGAATCTGGAAGAACACCTGACCGATTTGTCCATGCCGACTGATGACACAGTACCTCTAACTGCCTTTCAAAAGCAGTATAGAGTTGTAATGCCAACGATAGAGGACCGGTCCTCAGCTGATTTGCTATTAGACTGGGCGGCCAACACGTTGGACATCTACACAGATGAATCTCTTCCTGAAAATGGTGCAGGAGCTGCGGTTTACTTCAGTAATGAAGATATAGGGCTGCAATTTCCACTTGGCGACGACTGCACAGTCTTTCAGGCTGAGGTATTCGCCATAAATGCAGCATCGAGGCGAGCGACGGAGCTTCAGTGGTCTGGAAAGATTATTAATATTTTTACTGATAGCCAGGCTGCTCTAAAAGCTCTGGGGAACTACACTATTAAGTCAAAAATAGTGCATGAATGTTCTGGGTCCTTGTATTATCTCAGGCTCAAGAACAGCATATCACTGATATTGACACCAGGGCATTGTGGGAATCTCGGGAACAAAACATTTATTGATTTAGCAAAGAGCTCCACAGGGAGGCTCATAGATCCTGAACCAGCAATCGGTATATCGAAAGGTAGGATAAGATCGCTAATCGAACAAGTTATCTTGCGGTTCTGTAACTCAATGGAGGAGCACAGCAGGCTGCAAGGTCTCCAAGATGTTTACTCCAGAGTTGAGCCTGCGAGTTGAACCACCAAATGCCTGTTAAATCTAACTCGGTCAAACTGCAGGCTAATGGTAGGACTACTAACAGGTCACCATAATGTGAACAAACATATGGTACGGCTTCGAGAAGAAAATGATCCAACAAACCGCTTTTGTCTTGAAGAGGATGAAACAGTCCCTGACATTGTAGGAGAATGTTTGGCTCTCTCAGGGCTCCGAAGCGTCATAATAGGATTAAACTATCTAAGGATAGAAGATTTGTGCAATGCAGACCATTCAAGGCTGTTGGGTTTTTTCCAAAAGGTCTATATGAGGATGGCATAAAGGACTTAGCAGTCTACATGTCACGCTATGACTACATGGTCGCCTCGCAAAAAAAAAAATAACAGTTAATACTTTAACAATAATTTCATCTTTTTGATAATATTTTTCTGAAATTAAGAAATAAATAAATTATTTATATATTTTGTAAAAGTATCGGTGATAAGCAGAAAACTTAAATTAGCGTCAAAGAGTAATATTATAATTTTTCGATTTAGATTTGTCAAACGATGGTCTAAACTTAGTCAAATGTATCGAAATACAATTGTCAACAAAACAAAGGACAAGCTTCTGTGGTAAAAGATAAAAACAGAGAATCAATTATTGGGTATGGGCTCGGATTACATCTAGAGATTAACTTTTAATACATTAGAATAAAAAAAAATTAAATTACAAAAAATATAAAACCATAATCAGTCATAATTAATATATTATTGGAAAAAACCCGACTAATCTAAAAAGTTGTATAAAAAATTAAAAAACGGTAAATAGAAGTCGCTTTTATTCCAAATAAATTTTAATTTTATTTTCCAAAATTTGGAATTTTGGAACAACAGAAACAAGACAATAAAATATGACGTATGTCAGGTATGACGTCAATTTTATAGCCGCTCATCACATCCTTAGGGTGCAGAACTTGTAGATTGTAAAATAATAATTATCAAAAGGACTTTATAATCTCATGGAATTCACAAGTACGTGGAATTATGATCTTGTTGTAACAAATGTCACGTATGGGTTGGGTGTCCACTTAAAAAATACATCGATGTTTTTATTCGATGTAATTCGATGTTTTCCGATCCATCACTTAAATAACATCGATATTTTTCCAGCATCGAATACTTTCCGCAATAGTTTGATAACATTCTTTTCGAGTTAAACTGAAAAAGTTGATAGAAAAGCAGTGGAAAGTGGAGGAGCAAAATATGCAAGGAGAAAGGGGGAAAGGAAAGAAATGTGTAAGGGGGAAGGTAAGACTGTTAATTTGAGAGAATTAGTTTCTTTATGTTTAACTTAAATTTTTGTAGGTTGTAACTAAGCGGAAAAACAGTGGATTTTAGAGAATTCCGTGAAGAGGGCATTCGTAGGAAAAAAACGAGACTTCTTCCGTATGGAGAGATAATTTTTTTTATTTTCGATCTAAAGCTGTGAGCTGTGACAACCCCGCGTACTCCAGCTCCTGCTATTCACATACAAGCTAACGTGAGATATCACATACCACTAGCAATAGCACTTAAGGGTGCTGGCGGATAAACTCAATTCAGTCAACGGGGCCACCCTCAATCTCAGCTATGGAGTATTCCTTGATGGTGCCACGTTATTGCTTATTCGAAGAATCGAACCTTCATATGTATGGGTTTTGATAATTTTTGGAAAGAAGTGCGTCGCATGATAAAGGAACTAGCCACTAGCTGGATTATTGGCAACCACATTTTAGTTTTGTTCCTGCAAATTGTGAATATAAATTGGCTGAAACTGGCTGATCACGTGCTAGTAACCACGTTTCTTTTCGAGCGTTCAAGATGTGCGATCCTTTAGAGGTGCATACATTGGAAGTGACCACTTCCTTGTATGTGCTACGGTAAGGTTCCACTTCCCAAATCCAGGTATTCCAAAATTCAATCAACGGAAACGTTTTAACATCTCATCATTAAGGAATGCTGAAACGGAAGAGAGATATCAAAACCATATTGGATAAATCAGAAACCATTAATGGAGACGTCGATAAGTCATGGTATTTGCTCAAAGATGCTGTTTTAAGCGCTGCAGATAAACATTATGGGCATCATGTAACAATGCCCTTGACCTTAGTTATTATTTTTCGTAGGACACTGTTGTATGCGCTAATGTTTATTACCAAAATCAGCCACAGCCAACAAATTTTTAGCTTTCGTACAATTTTTAAATGGAAAATGTGGAAAAATTAATAAAAATCAAAAAGCTGGCTCACACTTGCTATAGTTATTTTTTATCGATTCGATGTTTTTATAAAAAAAATCGATACATCGAATTGAAAAATTCTTTAAAAAAACATCGAATATATCCGATGTAAATATATCCGAGTAAATTACATACATCGATGTTTAGTGAATATCTCTAATGTCACGGTTTCCAGGTGAAGCCAAGTTTTTGTTTGCCGAAAAAATATGTTTTCCTCAATCGAAGTTGAAATTCATAATTATTTAACTTAGTCTGCGTTGCTGATTTTTGAAGTGAAAACTTCTTTAGCCGCGTTATGCAATTTTGTAGGGAGTAAAATTTATATATTCGCGAACTCATTTTTAAGAGAATAAAATATTTTTAAATAAGAAATACATCTATTATTTTTTAACGCTTCAAATTGCGATGTGGATATCGCGGTCGACTGAGGTTCTAAAGTGAGTCGTGAGTTCAATTCCTGGTGTGGTACATTTATTTATTGTTTTTTTCTTTAATTTTTATTAAATACCCATTAAAATTATTTTTTTTTATTCATGAATTCATAAAAATAATAAAAATTTCTTTTTACGAATTTTAAAAAATGTATTTTAAAAACTGCATTATAGATCAATGAAAGTTGTAAAGTTATATTGCTTCTGTCTTTTGCAATTTGCATTCGAGTCATCATGCTAAATAAATATTGCATATATATAAAATTGTAAGTATGTCTGTTTGTCCTTTATGCATTAAGGGTTTTAAAGGCGAAAAAAAAGCATAGTTTTGTGATTTTTTTGCGGCGACATGAGTAGTATAATTTTATTAAATTTAATTACATATTATTGTACAAGTATGTCAGAAAAAAATTTCAATTAAAAATATTGATAAATCAGCCGGTGACGTTGAATCTCCAGAGGCGCCTTGAAAAAAAGTGGTTTTGCGGTGAACATTATAACTCGTTACCGGATCATGTGAAACAAAAAAATTTATATGCGTTTTGAAGATGATGTATTTTTCGAGGTAATCATGAAGAGTTTTTTTTTTCTATTTTTTGCAGCACTTGGAAGTGAAAATTACGATTTTAGCTCAAAATATCGCGTTTAATTTGTTATTAAAAAATAGAAAAAAAAAAAACTTTTGCTGATTACCTGTTGATTTATGTGAAGAAGTAATGTTCAAATTTTCAAAAGGATCGGTTCAGTAGATTTTGAGTTCTAATGTTCACGAACTTCAAAAATGACGTTTTCGGGCAAATGGGGTAAAACGGCAACCCTGTTGAAACGCTGTAACTCCGTTAGTTTTACTCGGATTGATTTAAAATTTGTACACAATATTCTCGACATATTGTTCATTCAGGAAAAAAATTTAAAAGAAATGCAAAAAAAAAATTTTAAAACCATACCCTGGGGGGGTGGCCACCTGTTGAAACGCTGTAACTCCGTTAGTTTAACTCGGATTGACTTAAAATTTGTACACAATATTCTCGACATATTGTTCATTCAGAAAAAAACAATGCAAAAAAAATAATTTTAAAACCTTACCCGCCCCTGTTGACATCCTGTAACTCCGTTAGTTTTACTCAGATTGACTTAAAATTTGTACACAATATTCTCGACATATTGTTCATTCAGAAAAAAATTTAAAAGAAATGCAAAAAAAATTATTTTAAAACCATACCCCCCCCTTAATACATTAATCATCATGAAAATTTGGGAAATTTTTTGTGTACACTTAATTTGATTTCCATTTAACTATCGTTTTAAACGGTAGTTTGCTTCGATCAGTTTTTTTTGTTGAACATAATTTTTATGAAATTAAAAATAACGTAAGAAAGATAGTATAACCTGAAACAATTACATTTGTATATCAAAATTATATGTATTGGAATTTAACACATCATGATGTTAGAAATTTTCTCATCTTCACCAAATATGTTGTTGGTTTGAAATTGTATGTAATACATGTTTCTAAAATTAAGTGAAGACTTAATACTTGTAACTTGATACTTAATAACATCGATTATATCGATTTAAAGCTCACAATTACGAGACGGAAATCGCATAAATTCTATACAAAGAAGCATAGCTTATGTATGATTAAACATGGATGGCAATCATGATAAATAAACTAATTAAAAATGGTTGCACTTAGCCGATAGTGATTTGCAAACGGCAACAATGCGCATTAATACCAATGAATTTACTTAGCTTTCCGCAGGAAGATTTGTAAAATTTAAAATTTGTTGATCTATGGGTGTGACAACCACGCGTACTTTATTTCCTGCGATTGGCATATGAGTTGAGCAATAGCAATGCAATCTCATTAGCCAAAGTGATATCTTAGGGGTGCTGGCGGATGAAGTATTTTCAATCAACGATACCATCCCTTACTCTAAGTTATGGAATATTCTTTGATGATATGCTATTTTTTTTTTTAAATAAAATGTGTTTCGTAGTAGACATTATAAGGTGTGTCACAGCAACACATAAAAAACTTTTAAGAACCAGGTCCCACAACAACATACTTTCTAAGGTGTTGATAGACGCAAATTTTTATATGATATGTTTTAATTATTTTAAATATAAAAATGTACATAATAGTTGCTTGGAATGCTGATAGATGTGAAACCCAGAATAATTTTAATGATTTTAATTTAAACATTCTGAAATTTTAATTTGCAATGCTACAATAATTGCAGGGCTCCCGCTGAATCCATTTTTTCCATTTTTTCCATTTTTTTTGGTTCTTTCCATTTTTTTCCATTTTTTCCGTCATTTTTTCCATTTTTTCCATTTTTTCCATTTTTTTAAACATTTTTTTAAAATACATATACACATTTTTATATTAATTAAAAAACTTTTCCATCGTTATTCATCAACTAGTTTTATATATAATGCAAATTCAGGGAAATAGTAGGAGAATATGTGAGCAAATAATTAATTTATCGATATAAACCTCGATAACCTTTTCGTCGATCAATTAATAGTTTTAGTAATTAAACCCAAGTAATTAAGGAAAAAGTAATTTGAATTATGCAATTCAAATATTTTGAAATTCGAATATGTTCAACTTTTGTGAGAGTAAAACTCCATTTCTCTTCTATATGAAGCGATGCTATTTGACGTTGAAATTTCATCATCATTTATCAGATCTACATAAGTTAGACATTGTTGTTTTTATTCAATTTTCAATTCTAGTGTATATTGTTTAGTTTGAAGTTTGCTCTACGAACACATATTTTACTGTTTTCCATACTCTACTGATCTACGAGTTTGGACGACAATCGACATTGAGATGGGCACTAAACCAATTTATATTCTAGATTTTATTTGAATGGATATTTCTGTTTATATAAAAGACATTAGCTGCATTTCATGAAACCGTGTGATCCGGATTCGCATAAGTTTTACATGTAAAATGAGATCCAACTTTGTTTTTGGATCTCAGTTTACATGTAAAACTTAAGCGGATCCGGATCACACTGTTTCATGAAATGCAGCTAATGTTTATGTACAATAATATGGTAATTAAAAGTTATAAACATAGTTTTAATTCTAATATAGATGTCCATGTAACATTATCTTTGTTTACAAGTTAACAGAATAATAATTAAATTTTAAGCACTTTTGGTGCTTTTTTTTAGATGCTGTCGTTTTGAAAGTGAAAGAAAATGAAAATTGTTTCTTTGCTCTGTCCAGCACCAGCAGCCAAATTCTGTAATTGTGAAGCGGTGAAATGATAAGTTTTTTAATGAAAAGAAACGAAGAAATTTTTATCACTTCACCGCTTCACAGTTACAGAATTTGACTGCAGTTTTGTTAATTTTGCCTTAATATATAAAGAGCAAAAGCCGCTACCGAAACGTTGGCATCCAAAAACACCGACAAAGTCGACAAAAAGTCCCTTATTTATTATAAAAACGCTAAAAACTTAAATTAAAATATTGTTCTGTTAACCTGCAGACAAATGTAATTTTGCATGGACATTTATATTAGAATAGGGTTGGGTTGCCAACTACTACAAAACATAAACCCGAATAAATCTAATGCAAACCCGAAGATTTCATTAAATATCATAAATTTCGATAAACAATCTCAAAGTATTTATAAAATATGGACTTAAAACCTCCTACTCCGATATATCAAAAACTTTGGTCTGTGGGAAGGCCGAAGGGTTTGGTATAGTGATTGATGAAGACTGAAATATCTGTCGTTTTCAATTTTCCCTAAAACATTTCAATGGCATACAGACGGACATTTTTGTTTGCCCAGTTAGACTGGTTATGATCCAAAACGTTGAGAAATGCTTGTTCACTTGTTGAGAAATAATTGTACACATCCCCAACCTCAATTTTTTTGAAGTACCTTTTATTTTCTCCACAAACGAATCTTTGTGGCCTTTGTTGTGTTACTCTATTTCTTCCTTCTGGTTTTGGTATTTGTTATTTCTCCTATTAATCTGTTTATTTAGCCATTATTTAGCTTCGTTCTCCAACTTCGTAATCGATATCATTAACATCCTTGGTATCTCAAAAAACTTTCTTGGCATCCAATACGATCTCAACCAAAACAAACCTCATTTACTTGAGCTAGGTGAAACACAAGTTTCAAATATCAATAATGTACGATTCGGCTGTAAAAATCATTCTCCAGAGCTCTAAACACCGTGTTGTAATGATATACATATATACACAAGGATTTTAAACATACAAAGCTCCCCCAGTATGAAACAAGTAGTATTTCTGTATTCTGCTTTATCTGTCTCAAAGTCATCGCAAATAAACATGACATCTATTTGTGTTATTTACACCGTAGTTATCCTTACCACCATAATCACCCCATTGGACGCGTTTAATTCTCTTAAAGACACAATTGATAATATCTTCATCACTGCACCTTATCCAGTCCTCACGGAGAAATAGGGTGTAGCAATTCATGACTTTGGTGAGTCTCATAACATTTCCCTTGATATATCCAAGGCGTTTGATAGAGTTTGGCATCGGCTCTTATCAACAAATTAATTTTATTTTTAGTCTTTTTATTCCAGAGATCTCTTAGTAGTTGGTGTTGTTTCGGATAATTTCTCAATTCAAGCCTGCATTAATCAGGGTTCGGTTCTTTCGCCACCCCTTTTTCTGATCTTTTTTAACGGTTTGTTATCTAGCACCACAAACCCAATATATAGCTCTTCCGAAGTTCTATCTAACATTCATATATTAAGAGAATGAAGAAGAAAAGAAGAAACAGCCATCTAGTCTAACTGCTAATTATACTCGTAGAAAAATGGTTCAATCCTTGGATCTTAAATCAATTCTGGACTAAAATCTAGATCTTGAATCAATCGGAACTGGTGTATACTGAACCTTATGACATTTAATTCTAGTTTTGTCCTATAAAACCTCACTCTATAGCTCCTGTTTTGAAAAGTTTTCCAGACTAGCATTATTAAACTCACCTGCACTTAACTATTTCGTACTAATATAAACCACAAACGAAAATGGCATGATCACATTTGTTCTGTGGCGAAATTAGAGTCCCAACGACTTGGCTTCGTACGTTGTAGTCAAATTTTTGTCTCCATCTGAAATAACTACGATGTATAAAGAATTTATACGACCAATCCACGAATTCTACCCCAATTTATGGGTTGCAGTATACCAGAAACATCTAAATTTTGTCGACAGAGTTCATAGGCGTGTTGAAGCCGATCATACAAGAGTTGTTGGAGCATTTACATTATACTACGCTATGCTCTAAAGAAATTAATCACTTAATGCCTCCATTACGTAGATCTTCACGAGCCACAAGCCAATCTTGGCATTCTTATAAGCATACCTTATAGGTCTCATATGTGGAAACATCTATTTATACCAATTCCTTCTTTTCTCATTTCGTATACTGGTGGAATCGATTAACGAAAAATGTTTTCAAAATGGCTTCAATTACAACTATATTACATGATTATATAATATGAACAATTATTAAATCCAAATAACAGAAGTGATTCAAGTGCTAACACGCTTTCCTTTTAACACAAAACAGCGGCGTTCGATTTACGGCGAAGGTTTGGGAAACATAAAATGGATCTTAGTATTTTTCTAATTATTTAATTAATTAAAAAATTATCCATGAGGTTTGCAATACTATTGCACATACAATAATATGTTATTGTAATTCGGCGACCACTAAATGTGCCGAATGCAACCACTAAATGTGTAAATGAGAACAAAATGTGCAAAGAAATGTATTTTAAAAAGCTTCCGTAATATATTTCCATATGCTTCCTAGTGGAGTACGGTTCATGATGATGATGGTAAACCAGACTTGCAGTTATTACTTTCACTTCGTATAATATGCAGGTGTGAAACTGCAAGCTAGTAAACTCCGAACTGTGTGAAGTCCAAGACGATAGAAAGCCTACGTGTTATATTGATCAACTTATGCTAGATTTAAATAAATTATTCATAATTAAAAACATAAATTTTCACCAGAAAAATACTAAAAAGAATATCGTTCCTATTAGGAACAGTTTATAAATAAAAAGTTTATAATTGTATGCCACTTGTCGTGACCTAAATTATTGACAAGTGCCTCGCTTTGTCCAACACGATGAAATTTTTTTTAAAAGACTGTGTTACATTGTGGTATTTGATCTTTGTAATTAGCGTTTCTATGATGAAGACAATGTTTTCTGTCAGTGAAATTGAACGAGAATTAAAACTAACTAAATTCCAAGGTACCGGTACAATGATATATAGAATTAATAATTATATCGAACTGAATCGACTCAATTCAAAAAATATATTTTGCTGTAACTTATTTGCATGAGAGTCTGAAGCAGCAAATTGATATTGTAAGAATGATGGTATATAGAATGGTGATAAAAACAAATCACGAACGATTACCTGTTTAATATCAATCTATTTGGGACATACTACTGCCGAAAATTTGTAAGAAACTTTCATATTATGCATTCCATGAACCAATACTTGGATTCAAGTTTCGATGAACGGAACTAATGTTAACTTAAAATCTATTTGACATCTAAAGGTGGACTTAGCACATGATTCGAGTAATAAAGAAATTCTGAATCTGGGCAGCTGCGGCTTACGTAAAATTAGTAATGCATTTAACGCTGGAGTTAAAGCAACGAATTGATCTGTGGTTGAATTTGTATGATCTGATTCGCTTATAATTTATTTGCTTACTTTCAACGCTCCTAATCGAAAAGCCGATGAAAAATATTATATATTAAAAATATTAAAATATTCCTCACGAAACTTTGTTCAAAATGGTTGAACAAGCCTCTTTACTCTCACCTGGTTTTAAGAAATATGTTAATGAAGTTACTAAAACTAAAAATTTAGTTCCTGAAACACTTAAAGATGAATTATTGGATTAAAAATTATCTGTTTTTATATTGTTTACTTATGAGATGCAATGCAACTATTTTGTACTCAGATTCAATCAAATAATCTTTTAGTTCCATTTCTTCATAAAAATAATTTAACAATTCATTTTATTTCAATTTTAAAAACAATATGTACGAGAATCGTTCAATCTGAAATTTTCGAGTCAAGGTTTTTGTTATATTAACGATTAAAAGTGTTAACAAATGAATAAATGTACACTTTTATTAATTTTTCTATCAATTATAAAATACCGTAGTTTAAACATTTTCTGAAAAAATTAAAAACCGAGTCTGGATAACCTGAAAAAAAACAGGGATTTTTTTTACCGTAATATTCTAAGATACCCTATGTATTACACATTTTAAATTGTTTGTTTTCCATTTTTTTCCATTTTTTCCATTTTTTTAGCGAAAAATTTCCATTTTTTCCATTTTTTTCAATCTGACTTAAAAACGGGAGCCCTGTAATTGGGGGATACAAAAAACACAGCTATTTCACAGATTTAAGTTTTCACTTCTGTCGGCAGTCCTTAACACGCCTTCTTTTTTTTGTATCGGTTTGTAGAGGGGGTTACAAAATTACTTTTCACTACCGAAGACCACCAAAACGCTTTCTTCGCGCCTAAAATTAATTTTCTTTGTTTACACTATACACTTTGTCCAACTTATACTAACTTTAGTCCTGCAAATGAAATTCCTGAAATACAATTTAACTTAATTTATCGATTATACGAGTTCAATTTTTTTTACAAAGAAAACTCGAGAAATTCTGAGAATTATCGACTTATTTATTGTTTTTGTTTTGACGACATTTTTGTGGGAAATATGTTGATACATGATAACAGTGACGTAAAGGATTTTTGTTTTTTTATCGATATTTTGTTTTGTATTTCGTTGCGATTCTCACATTCCTTCCACAGATACTCTCAGGATTACAAAAAAAAAAACGAAGGACAAAAGGCTGTGTTGCAATTTTTTTCAGATGATTTCAAATTCAACAAACTAGTAAAAACGAAGTTTGCAGACAGACTGAATGTTAACCTTCTCTCGAGAATGTCAAAAACAACTAAAATCGAAGGTTGTGATTTTATGAGTTACTTTACTGTAGCGTCCCTTTGTTGTGATGATCCCAAAAATTTTCTTTGTGTGTTGGTTGGAATTGATTGGGTACTCGCGTGTTGTACGAGATAGATTTCGTTTTATTTAATTTAGATTATGTCACGAAGGAGTTTGATCAATTGTTTTTTGTTCATGCTATGTGCAGGCGGATTTTTGGTTACTTGGTTTGGTGTTACCATTAACTCTTTCAATTCAATTTCAAATCAACACCTCAGAGCCAATGTTGTGTTGGGACCTATGTTTTAAAAGGTATCTATGTGTTGTTGTGACACATATTGTAATTCCTATAACACATCACTTTTTATTAAAACAAAAATTTAAATTTTTAGCTAGATTGTCACGGTAGTAATTCCCACCTTACGTAATTTAAATAATTTCGATTTCTTTTTATGTATATTCCACTATATCAACTATTTTTATGTATTACAAATTACATAATTATTTATACATTTACTAACCTTCTTTTAAAAAATTATCATAAAACAAAAAATTCATGATAATGAAAATTTATGATAAAAACATTTTATATTTTGTTTATCAGCTTAAAAAAGGTTTTATTATATTTTTATTTATATTATGATTATTATATAAAAGATTTATTTTAGCATTTAAATTGAAATGTTATAAAATAAATGATTCATTCATTTTTTATAAACAATGTGTTCATTCTTTAGTCGAATCGATAAATTTTTTTGTATATATACTTTCACGAGTTATTTATTTAATTTTTTATTGGTGTAATAGATTTTATTAGGAAGAGTAGATAAAAAAAAAATAAATTTTCAAAATAAATTTAGCATCGAATGCTAAAAACTGACTTCTCTGTATTTAACCAACATTACAACAAACAATTATTTCGCTTTGTTTCAAAATTCGTCATTAACCTAAACAAATATCTATTATATTATTAATATATGCAACAAGTTAATGATAAACTTGAACTCGCGCTACGCTACATAAATCAAATGATAATGAACTAATTCGAATGGAACAATATTTCATTGTAAAGGTTTTGAGCAATTAATTTGTTATAGTTGGAAATGGTAATTTTAATTTGATTTAACCAAATAATTAGTGTGATATCTATATTGTTGTAATTGTTTACAATATTTATTGATATCAAGCAACTTTTTATATTAAAGAATTTCTGTTCGAGTTCTTTGTTGGGGGCTTAAAGGATCTCGTTTTGCAAGCTCCGCCCCTCTCGTTTATTTCCTTCGATTGTACGGATCAGAGTTGCATTGTTTTAAATCTCAACGGTACTCCAACCTAACTCCATCTAATACCTTTATACCCAAAGTTGTGATGGATTCACCTCAAACCAACCAGTTCAGGAACAATTATAGTATTTTTTCTGCTGAAAAATTAAATTTGTTGCACGATACATTTTGACTTCATAACCGTTAGAATGGGTATTTGCATCCGTCCCTATCAGAAATCATACCTGATTTCACTAATAGGACACGTCCTATTTGTCCTGATCTGGAGCGGTGCTTTCACTTATGTTCCACTTATACCTGAGCTACCTAGAGTTCACAAACCAGTATCACTATCATATACAACGGTACTAAAAATAACATAGAACGACAAAGAATTAAACTAACTCCGCAAAACTGCCGGAGTTAAAAAAATGATAAAAAATAGCATTTCAAATGGAGTATTAAAGGTCAATCGATCACACAAAAACCAGATCCAATTATGATTCGGTGGGTATAAATCCTAACCAGCTAACTGAGTAGAATTTCCCCAGAACTTAGTGACAACTGTTTCGTATGGGATGACACAACGTATAATGTTAGCCACTTATCTACATTTTACGGTTCCGACCAAGGTGAGAGGGGAGAGGGTCTTAATTTGAAAACGACTTTTAAAGAGTTACGCTTTGAGCGTTAGTAGAACAACAATTCCTAGCATTTCAGTGTGAAAATCTAGTATCAAAATCTAATTCTAGTTTTCTACTTTTCTATATAATTCGACCATTAATACAGGGAATGGATCTTTATTTTTTATTCTCTTAACCCCAAAACTGAATCGCCACACATTCCCCACCTAAGCCTGTTTGTCTGAACATTATCAAAAATCTTCTTTCCTTTAGATTATCGTTCTGTTCCTCCGACGACATTTGCCATGATAAGTTGTACTAGGATATTTGACTGTTCAGGTAATTCTGTGTATCCTGACTTTGAAGTTTAAAAAACCATGCCTGATTAATTGGTACAAGAGAGGAAATAACGACATTGAAGTAATTAGAGAGGAAGTAATTGACATTACCCTCATTAGCCTAGTTTTGGTTAAAAGGGTTCGAAATTGGAGAATATTGCAAGATATTCTCACGTCAGACCACAATTGCATAAATTTTGACTTTGAGGTCGATACGGTGGTAAAAAACAATTTTTGAAATCCCAAATCTATACTGATTAGGACATGTACAAACTACTTCTTAACCAATTGCTTCTTAACTTTGATCCGCCAATCAAGTGTACACAAGACATTGAAAATGTTGCGAATCGGATTCAAGAGTGAATGGTCAAGGCTTTTGAATAATCTTGTCCACATAGGGGTTCCATCATGAAGGAAAATCACCTTGGTGGTATAGAAAACTGAAAAAGCTGAGATCCACAGTCAGGAAAGCCAAGCAAACAAATAATACCGATGACTGGATCATTTATCGTGATAGTCGGAGGGAATATAAATACAGTATTCGAAGTGCTAGAGAGAGTGAGAATTTGAGAGTTATCCTGTGTGAGTTAATCAATTGAGAGTTATCTGTGGTAGCTAGGCTTCACAAAGCACTCTCAAAAGAGCCCAAACACCAACCAGGCTTACTGCTTATGCCAAATGGTAGATACACAGAATCTGTGGAAGAAACAGCCCAACATCTGCTTTGTTCACATTTTTCGGGTAGCAGTGCCACTTCTGAGGTGATAGAACAACTAACTGTAACTCCAAATAAAGATAGTTGGATCTTGGCTGAGAATGTGGTGAACATAAGATCTCTGAGATGGGTCATAGATTCCTTCAACCTTGATAATACCACGAATCAATCAGGACTGTGGCATCGCTACATGGAATTAGTAGCTCGATCTCGAATTTTATTGTGTCTATATTGAGCTGTCGCATTGTCTTTGTTGAAATGGGTAATACTACTGTTTCAGTTCCCGTCAAACGAGGTTGTCCACAAGATAGAGTTCTCTAACTTTTTCTGTGGACTTTGGTATTTGATAGTCTTCTTAAGAGACTGAATTAATCGGGACCCTATTCTCAGGATAACGCTGATGATATAGTCATACTGGTATTTGGAAAAGACCTTCGCACTCTGGTGGATATGATGCAAAATTCACTGAAGATGGTTGAAGAGTGGTGTGGGAAGCAAGGACTTTCAGTCCATCCTTTCAAATCATAGGTTGTCTTATTTACCAACAAGAAAAAAGTGTCTGCAACACCAAGTTTGTATGTTTTCAGTATGTAGTTAAGCTACTCAGATGAGGTTAAGTTTCTAGGCATTATTCTCGACAAAAGGTTAAATTGGAATACTCATTTAACAAAATAGATTGATAAGGCTGTCATTTCTTTTTGGCAATGCCGTCAATCCTTTGATCGTTATTGTGGCCTTAGTCCCAAAATTATTCTATGGATATACTTTGCAATAATCAGACCAACACTTGTTTTTGCATGTGTTGTCTGGTGGTATAAGTCGGAGAAACAATACGTCGGTGCTAGATTAAATAAAATACAGAGAATGGACCTACACATGCCATTCTCTGTATTAGCAGAAGTAGTAGCAGAATGCGTACCACACCAACACAGTCGTTGGAAGGCATGTTGGGTCTGGCTCCTTTAGATCTACATGTAGAGTACATGGCTAAAGGAGCTGTCCACAGACTGCATGTGGCAGGAACGTGGGTACACAACGCGACTACGAAACCTAGACTACGGACAGATTGTTCCGAAATAGATATGAATAGTGACGTCATGACCAAAGTATAACTTTGAGAAGCCCGCTGAACTGGCCATCTCTAGAGAGGAATGTGAGGGAACTTGGTCCGAATGGTCGTCAAGCGAGATTTATGTTTTCTATACAGGTGGCTCACTGTTGAATGGAACTGCAGGAGCTGGCGTATACCGGAAAACAGACAATGTCATAAGAAGCAAGAAATTTCCACTTTGACGGTTTTGTACTGTTTTTCAAGCGGAGGTATATGCTATCAATGAATGCACCCATGTAATAACTCGTCTGCGTCTACAAGGGAAACAATTCTGCATCTGTTCGGATAGCCAAACAGAATCGAAGCACTGGTAAACCCGGAGACTACTTCCAAACTCTTCAATGAGTGTTGGAAAAATCTTTGTAGGATAGCGCAGTACAACAATATCACTTTGCGGTGGGCTGCAGGTCATAGTGGCATTCCGGGCAAAATAAAGGCGGATGAACTTGCAAGGGCTGAAGCAGGCATGAAATACTCAGGTCTAGAACCCGCCTTAGGGTTATCCAAAACGTTTGCCTATTAAAGTTGGATGCCGACCTCAAGATGAAGGCCTTGTGGAATGCGTCATCAACAGGCAAAGTAAGATGTTTTTTAGCATTTCAGGTAAAAATGTTAATTTTCTTTTAAATCTGAAGAAGAAAACTCTCAGCACTGTGGTTGGTGTCCTTACAGGACATGGACATCTAAATAAACAACTTTTTACCATGGGACTTAGTGAAAGTCCTGTGTGTGAATGTTGTCTTGAAGAGGAGGAGGACTCGGAGCACTTTTTGTGTGTATGTCCAGCCTTTTCTAGTGTCAGAGCTAGGATTTTTGGCTTTGAAACTGTAGAGGCTGGCACAATCAAACTGTCGCCAATACAGTTGGTTTTAGATTTTATTAAACTTACAGAAAGGTTTGTGGAATAGTTGTTACGAGACCAAACTCGGACACGGCGCTATGGACCGTAGAGTCTGCGTGCCAGGACGGGTTCTGCCTCGTGCAACGTGTCCAACCCTTTCTAATATAATCTAATTGGTACAATCGTTATCGTTGATACCATGTAATTTGCTTTCGTTTTCAACTTCCAATCTTGTTTGCTGTCCACTCCATTGCCGTTTATAATTGTACATAAATTGCTTACAACAAACTTTTTTACAGATCGACCTACTGAAAGAGGTAAATTTTGTTAATCATTGAATGATAGTCAGCCCTCTCTCAAGAAATATATTGTTCCCTAATTAAATAAAGTCGATCGTTCAAAACGTTTTCTGTTAAATAAAAAAAATTAATTTGCGTTAGATATATGCGTTTTCAGTTTAACCGTGATATAAGTATTAGATATCCTTTGATATTTCATATCGCATACCAATTTCTTTGATTAAAATTACTCACTTGGTGAACACTTTCATCAATTACACTATTATCAAAATAAATTGATTAAAGTTTGTACCACATAAAATACCAAAACTTTTATCAAGTCAATTGTTGATAAGTTTTTGTTATCCTAAGGCATATTTTATTCTGATTATCGTCATCAAGTGTATAAAAATTAAAGAGTTTGTACACTGAAAATTATCTAACACTTTCTTTAAATTACTCTCCACACGAGTGCCCAAAATTATAAATTATTTAAATTTTCATTTATTTCACTGCAATTTTCTATTTTTTCGAATGTCATTGTAATCTGTGTTTGGTGTACTCGTAATTGATTTTTATTCTGACATTTTGACGTAGGTGGAAGGAAAAATAATACAAATTTTCTTTTTTTTTTTAAAAACAATAATGTTCGCGTTACATAGGTCTGTCTTAATCGTATAATTGATTTTCAAAAATGTCATTGGGATAATTAGAAAATATTTGAGTGCTGGTTTTTGTTAGTTATGTAATATATCTGTCTCTAATATTTTTTATGCAAACAAGACATCATTGTTATGTAATCATCATTATATAAACTTGCTGGAGTGAGCATCAGAGAAAATCTCGTATTAAAATACATAACATACAAACTGTAGGTCATGAAATTTAATAACAACGTCATATGATTTTCATTCAAATTAAAGAGTTGTCTTGGGGATTGATATCAAATTATTTGATTGTCTTTATTAATATTTTTTGTTTTGTTGTTAACTCTTCAGTAATTTTTTGTACAGAACACATTTCTACGAAATTGACCTACATGTAGAGTAACTACTTCTTCTGAGAGCATCATCAGGCTCTTTTATGAACCTTTCTCTAACCTACCCCCTTGCAATTTAAAAAAAAAATCGAAAAGCCTAGCAAAAAATAACAAGCAAAATCAGTTACAAGTATTTCGCCACGAAATACGCATACGTCTATAGACTTATTTTTGAATTATGGGCTGTAAAGAGAAGGGATGTAAAAAATAACAGCTCTCTATTGGCACCAAGCTTTTTGTTCGACGATTATTAGCTTATGAGATATTTGCTTTCAAAATGTGACACACATCTAAATCCAATTTTACCCCATTTAATAATAGTTTTATTTATTATTTTATTATATATCGATATTCCATTGGCAGACTCAAGACTGTCTATCGTTCCTGGGAACTATAAAAAATATAACGGTGTTGTAATGAAACTGTTATTTATATTGTATTTTTTTGAACCATTGAATATTTTAGCATCAATTTACTATTCGATATCTGAGCTTTAAGTTCTTGCCGTTTTTTGTGTGTGAAAATGAAGGATATGTATATTAAAACATAAATTAGAGAAGAACATGTCATTGAAAGTTTTGTCCATCGCTAGCGACTGTTTTCTTCTATCATTCTGGTAGCATACGAATACCATATCGAAAGAACGACTCATCTTTAAGAAGTTATCAACGGTTCGAGCCATTTTTAACATTCATTTTTAACATTCATTTTTAAGAATGGCAGTTGAAGCACTTCCAAGTAGGTTTTGACCAGTTTGCAACATTTTAAAAAATTAAAAAACTCCGATTTGATTTAAATCAGATTTTGTAGATTTTTATAAAAAAAATCACCTTTTTACGCAACTTTTGTTGTGAACTTCCCAATAAATATATAGTAGGTTTTGACCAGTTTTGCAACATAGAGCCGAGGGTTTTTATTGTTAAACTGTTTTAACGTATTTCTCCTTCAATTAGTATTTCAAGAAATTCGAGTTCGACACAAGTTCAACTACGAACGTTTGACACAAGTTCAACTACCAACGTTTTAACCGCAACAACTTTAATATACGCTATTGGAGCTGGAATTACCGCGGCTGCTGGCACCAGACTTGCCCTCCAATTGTTCCTTGTTAAAGGATTTAAAGTGTACTCATTCCAATTACAGGGCCTCGGATTGAGTCCTGTATTGTTATTTTTCGTCACTACCTCCCCGTGCCGGGATTGGGTAATTTACGCGCCTGCTGCCTTCCTTAGATGTGGTAGCCGTTCTCAGGCTCCCTCTCCGGAATCGAACCCTGATTCCCCGTTACCCGTTGCAACCATGGTAGTCCTAGATACTACCATCAATAGTTGATAGGGCAGACATTTGAAAGATCCATCGCCGGTACAAAACCATGCGATCAACGTGTTATTCAGATTCATATTAAAAACGATACAGTATGCAAGTATACCTAATGTATCGATTGATTTTAATCTAATAAAAGCACACGTTCCTTGCGGATCGTGATCTGTTGCATGTATTAGCTCTAGAATTACCACAGTTATCCATGTAATTATGAATACGATCTAACAAACCATAACTGATATACTGAGCCTTCTGCGGTTTGACCTTACAAGGGTGTGTACTTAGACATGCATGGCTTAATCTTTGAGACAAGCATATAACTACATTCAGGATCAACCAGAATTCTATTTATATTTGTAAATATTTGTGTTTTAATTATTAGTGAAATTGCTTTCCACTTATATAACTTTATTACTTGGAACGATTACCTTTCCAATAATAAACTATATTCGGTTCTATTTTTGTTCTATTATATATAAGAATTTTGTTTTCTTTTATTTTATTCAATAAACATGCCCCATCATGTATAACATAATAAATGTCTTTACAAGTATATTCAATAATCCAAACAATGAATTACATTCAATACATAAATATAAAACTTATTTTATATTTTTTCTTTTGATCGACTACTCTCATATAATACTTTTTATGTCATAAAGTAGTGTAAAATACTCAAAAAATAAAATCACATCTTATTAAAACAATATAAAATTACAAAAGACTACCTTCGACTTCACTTAAAACTTAAAATATGTAAGGAAAATTTTAAAAAATAGTTCATAACTTCTTCTAGGTCATTCCTAGAGTAGTTAAATGTATGAGATGGTATTATTGATTTTTTATTTCCAACATTTCTTCCGAACATACTTAACCCCTATCTGCCTCCCTTCTGAGGGTTTTCATACAAAAAAATCAAAAAATTAAAAAAAAAATGTTAAAATATATTTCATTGCTTCCTCGGTGTGATCACTGGAGGAGTAAAACGTATGACTAGGTCCTATTGGTTTTTAATTTCCGCTATTTCCTCCAAACATACCAATCTTCTATCTCCCTCCCTTCTGGAGGTCTCCATACAAAAGTGGATATATTAATTTTTTATCTAAATTCGGTGTGACTGCCCCAAAGTGACTTATAGATGAGGCAAATGTATGACAAGGTCCTAATAATTTTTTAATCGTAATATTTCACCCTAAGTCATCCACACCCCATCTGCAACCCTTAGGGGGGCTCCCATACAAAAAACTCAAAATATGAATAAAAATTTTAAAAAATAATTCATAGCTCCACCGTGATGACTTTTAGAGGGGTCAAATGTATGAGGAGGTCCATTTAATTTTTTATTTCAAACATTTCTTCCAAATATACCTATCCTCTATCTGCCTCCCTTCTGGACGTTCCCATAGATAAGTGGAAAAATAAACTTTTTTGCATAAATTGGCTGTAACTGGACCAAAGTGACTCCTAGATGTATGACAAGGTCCTAATATTTTTTTAATCGTAATATTTCACCCGAAATCATCAACACCCCATCTTCAACGTATGAGGAGGTCCATTTAATTTTTCATTTCAAACATTTCTTCCTAATATACCTTCCTAAAAAATTTTCAAAATGAGGGGCCAGAGATTGTGTACCAGCACATATTGTCGACAGCAAAAATTGTCGCAAATCTTGGAGAATGGTATATAAACTGAAAGATGGGTCCAAAAGAGTACCCGTACTCAAGTTATAGCCTAATTGGAATGCGGGTTTAGCCGGAGCACAAACTTTTGTTTCGTTTTTAAAATATTTTGATTTTCGATATATGGCCTGTTTAAGGTAGCAAATCTGGTATTTTGACTAATTTCGCTTAAATGACATCTAGAGATTTCCGCCAGCACATTTTGAAACTAATTAAATCTGTAATTTTTAATTGGTAGCAAATATAGTATTTTAACTAATTTCGCTTAAATTGACATTTAGAGATTTCCGCCAGCACATTTTAGGACTTATAAAAATCAAAAAAAGTTAACAACAAGCAGTGTTCCCAAGCGGTCACCCATCTAAGTACTAATCACGCCCAATGTTGGTTAACTTCGGTGATCAGACGAGAACCGGTGATTTCAACATGGTATGGTCGTTAACATATATTTGATAGTTATTTTTATATTATAACTGATAACTACAACTTTTTTCTATATGAGTTGATGTCTTCATACAAATTTTTAAAAATAATAATAGATCTCAATAGTCGAACAATATTCGAGAAATAAAAGAAAATTTTGGAATATTTATAGATTAGAAATAAATAGAATTGGGTTTCACTCGGAGATTTAGGCCGCAGCTTACCTTATGAAACCTATATAGAGACTTCGAGAGTCAAATAAAATGTCGAAACAATGTTTGGATTCCTAGCTTCTGCAAAAATTAGTTTAACTTGAAGAGAGTGACGCATTTCAAAGCGTTGGAAAACAATTCATAAAAGTGTGACATTTTTATAAGCTTTTCAGTTTTTTACTCAATAAGGCAATATACTTCATACTTGGAGGTTTAACACCACTCGACACTTTTAATTTCGGTAAATCGTATCATTTAAATGCTGCTCTAACATAGAAATGCTTCCGATTTGTGAGTATACCCGGTATGAGAATATATTTAAAACATTAGACAGTCATCACTCATGGTACTTTTTAAAAAAATCGAAGCCTCACTCCCCAAGAATCTTTTATAAAATGTACAACTGACATAAATTTAAAATTTTTCTCATTTATAGAAGAACATCGTATAGTCTAAGTAATATATAGCCCTTATAGGCACAATGCATTCAATTTCATTTTAGCCATTTAGCATTTATTGAAATTAGTTTAAATCTCCTTCTACCCTCTATGTCATCGTTTTATAATTATATAACGACCGAAATCATTTACTTTTTGCAAACCCATGTAAAAAATCTTGGTTAAAAAACGTGTGACCCACTACCAAAACTGTGATGTTGTATATTGGTGTGTTTGGGAATCTGGGAACTCTGTTAAGTGTGTAGATCGGGTTAAGTGAAATGTTGATAGGTTTGGTACAGGGATGGCAGCGATTTCTCCTAATCGGTTTTATCCACTGGATTTTATCCGGGTGGCTTATTCATTTTATCCTGGATTTTAGCCGGATAAAATTAATTCATATAATTTTATTATCTAAAAGATGAAAGAAATGTTTTTTTTCTTATTGTGATTTCTCAGGAAGTGATTATGACAAACAGAATCATTTTATAATTGATCTCAAATATACTAAATTGTTATGCAATTAAAAAGATAGATAACCTAGACCAGTGATCGCAAATACGTGGCACGCGTGTCGGACTTGACACGTTTGAAAATTTGTCTGGCACGGCAAACATTCTGAAATTGTGTCCAAAGTTGGCTTTAAATTCGCGTTTTAGGAATCATAATAAAGAAAAGATTTTTTTAGATATTTTGTAATAAGTTAAATATTACTGTTAGTCCAGTAAACGACGGTAACACTAGTAGGGAACCTCTGAATTCTTTGAATCAGTATCGATTTGCCTAAAATGCCTGAATCGATTTGCCTGAAATGCCTGAATCGATTTGCCTGAAAATTTGAAATTAAGCTCAACACATCCTCCATTTCAAAATCTACCCTTAGTGCTTTTATTTTTAGGTACACAAACTACCCCTTATTGTCAAAACTTATTAAGCTACAAATTAAATCTTAACAGATCTAAATAAAGATCAAAACCACATATCTCAACCCTTAAAAACCACCCAATATTATGATTACATTAAAAAAAGTTATTACGGGCGACAAATTTCTTTTCTTTTTTTAATTTAACTACATTAAATTTTTAAATATTTAGAACATGGTATCCTCATGAGAACTATAATGACTGTCAATCTCCTCCTTTTATTGATCTAAAATCGGAGCACTATTATGACAGATTTTACCGGAGCATCCACTACAAGTTGCGTTGCAAAAAAGTCCAACTTTTCGATAGTTACATAATGCACCACATTCTTTTTTGCAATCACAGAAACTCATTTTTAAAAGGTTTAAATACCTCATAAGAATACATATGAATTTTTTGCATTCTGATGGACTGCAAAGATAATTCTTATGAGGAAAACTTTTGTGAACGACGGTTTATTTCTAACACCTTCATATTTTGTTAATAGTAACTATCAAATACAACAGTAATATTATTACCGAAATTTATTCTTAAATAAAAGAGGTATTCTCGGAAAAAAAGTGTCATTTAATTTTATACAAAAGAATATTTCAAAAAAGGTTTATGAACATGAAATGCAATCAAATAAAATTACTAAATATATACTAAATCTTCTAATAATATTACCGCCGCAAGTTTCAAAGTAGCAAGAGATATTGCCAAACATGGCAAAGCATTTACGGATTTATTAAATCAATTCTTATAAGTTTTGGTGGAACACTTTTCAAAAATTTTAAAAGCAAAGATAAAATTCTCACCCGTAGCCAAAGTATGCAGTTAAGTGCAAATACCGTAAGAGATTATAAATATTTTATAAAAATACGTGAAAATATTTCTAAACAGTTAAAATCTGATCTTTATGCGGTTGAAGTCTTTGCATTGGCAGTTGATGAGAGGACAGATATTAACTGCGATGCCAGACTGGAATTTCTTTGCGTTGTGCTCCAGTTGGGCAAATACGGCAAATTTCTAAAACTAGAAACTTTGCAGGAACAAATTTTTATTTACACATTTTACGTCCGTGAAATTGTCTCCTTCGACGCTAACGCGTCTCGTGAATAAAAGTGTCACTCACGAAAAAGCAACGTTTTCATCTCTTGTAGCCAAATGTACTTTTTCATAATTGGATTGGCAGGCGAAAATAGCGATTATTAGAAAAAAAAATTGTTTTGGCACGCCAATAAAATTCACTTGCGAACCCTGATCTACACTCTAGAGTCTAGAGAAAGATCTAATTTATTAGAGGATAAAAAACTATATGAATAAATGGTGCTGTGTGCTTTTCGAATATGACAAAAAAAATCTTTTTTTATACAAAAACAAATTAACCGGCTTTTTTAATATTATACGGATAAAACCGGATTTTATCCACCAGGAGAGGTCAAAATGAAAAAAGCCGGCTTTTTAACCATCCCTGGTTTGGTAAATGTTGACAGTCGGTTGTTTTTGTTTGATTCGTATAAGCGATTATTGCAGTATGAAAGCTTTGTATAACATTACCTTTGAATAATCAACAATTAAATCCATCAAAAATGTTTTACTCTGAAAAATGCTATAGATGACAGATGCACTTCATATATGAAACGACTCTGACAAAAAAAACCAGTAAATATTTTTTACTTCATCTGTGCTAAATTATTTTGATGAACGGTAAATTTTTTGTTTTGATTGAATCGCAGAAAAAAATTCATTAGAATTCATAATTTTTTAAATCCACACCCACATTTATACCATATGTAGACTAACAAATATGAAAAAAAAAAACATAAGCAAATTTTTATTTGTATTGATGGTTTTGTTGCCAAAATTCAAAATTGATTATTGTGACACTAACTTTTATAGCTTCCATAAATTCTATTACGATTAGAGTCTATTAATCATTTGTCAAACAAAAAATGAAAAAAAAGTTCTTAGTTTAAAAATCTTACATCATCATTAAAGCTGAGCTTTCTTGATAAATAAAACGACAGTGAATCATTGTTACTATAACCAACTCTTAAGTAAAGTTTTTCAAACATAATAAAATAGAAATATAATTATTATTATGATGTGTTGATTTAAAGAAAAACTAACTTCTCTAAACCTTTCTTTACTTCTGATAATGTGAGTAACAATGAATTCTCTTCTTAGATTACAAAGAAAATAAAACAAATATGATTAGATAAGAAAACAGCAAATAAAAGCTTAAATTAAATTTTCATAAAGATAATAATCACCACTGATAAATATTTAAAATTTGTTAAGAAAATTCTCTATACATAAAAATTTATCGTCTTCGTTTTGTACGACGACACAATAAAAAAAAAATAATTTGAAATCATTAGCATTTAAACTAAACTCATTCATATTGTTTTTGTTTTAAACAAAAATTGTTCCATTTACATAATTTTACATATTTCAATTTGCCAATTTTTTTTTTCGTTGACATCATATCATATCATCTATAAGGTAAATGTCTTAAGTTTTCCTCTCAGTTAATATTATATGTATTGGAATAACTTAAGAAAAATAGAAATATGAGAATGGAGTTCAAATTGAGTCATTTAAAAAAAATTGTTTTAAATATAAAATCAACAAAATATATTTAAGACATCTAAAATTGTGTATACGTTTAACTTACGTTCTAAATAAATAATACGTAATAAGTAATAACAGAATGAAGACAAAATAATAATGAAAGTAAATAGTAGTTTTATGCGATGTAGCGTTGATATGTTTTTGATGTTAAACAGTGAAAGACAACAGTTAAATAACAGTGTTTTGTTGTTGTATTTCTCTCTCTCTTTTTTTATATCTCCCTCCCCTCTCTCTCTCTCTGACTCTTTCCTCTGTCCCGCTCCTTCTCTCTTCTCAGTAATTAGTTCCCAAAGAAGAATTTAACCGCCTGTAAAATCAGCTACCATTCATCTCCTATAACCCTCATAGGGCCAGTTAGTTGTTGTGGAACATATTTTATAACTTGTGGTTGAAGCTTTTATATGAGTTGGTAAGCCGGTTAGAATTAATGAATCCGATTACTTCACAGTCTCCAAGGAGTTGGATTATTTGGCCATGCATTCCAATCTGATACCCTAGAATTTTTTATGGACCATAAATGATTCGCATGATTTTCGTATAGAAAGTTGAATGAATTTTACAGTCGGCGAGGGCAGCCAGTGTGTAGCTTACCTTAGAAGAAGCTAGTGCGTCACATAATCAAAGAATATGCCGCGGGATTATTGGATTATTAAATTAATAAAATAAATTAAATAAATTAAATAAATTAAATGAATTAAATAAATTAAATAAATTAAATAAATTAAATAAATTAAATAAATTAAATAAATTAAATAAATTAAATAAATTAAATAAATTAAATAAATTAAATAAATTAAATAATTAAATAAATTAAATAAAGTAAATAAATTAAATAAATTCAATAAAATAAAAATAAATTAAATTAAAAAATAAATAATTTAAATTAGTTAAATTAATTCAATTATTTAAATTATTTGAATAAATTAAATAAATTAATTTTAATTAAATCAATTATATAAATTTTACTTATGGAATGGATCTGTTTTTGTTTATTTGTAAATCTCTGATCTACGGGGAAGCCAGTGTGTCACATAATCAAGGAATATGCCTCGGGATTATTGGATTATTAAATTAATAAAATAAATTAAATAAATTAAATTAAATAAATTTAATTAAATAAAGTAAATAAATTAAATAAAATAAAAATAAATTTAATAAATTAAATAAATTAAAAAATAAATAAATTAAATTAGTTAAATTAATTCAATTATTTAAATTATTTAAATAAATTAAAAGAATTAATTAAATTAAACGAGTTAAATCAATTATATAAATTTTACTTATGGAATAAATCTGTTTTTGTTGATTTGTAAATCTTTGATCTACGGGTGTAATAACCCCCGCACTCCAGTGCCGGAGTTTGGTATACGAGTTAACGTGAGATATAACAACATACGGGGCATTCCACGCAAAGCGGACAGGTTAAATTTTTTTATGTTTGCGATTTTAGTAATATTTGATTATGTTATACCTATATACAGGGTGGGCCAAATGTCACCATGGGGTTCAAAAATTTAATAACTTTTTTTTTAGATTATAAAATATACAAAATGGAAATTTTTTTACACTCGGCATGGAAAACAATGTTACTTAAATTACCCAGCAACTGTTTTCAGCAGTTTTATAGCATTTTCCATAACAGCTTTCAAAATGCTGTAGCACTCGAATTTTTGCAATAATATTGGCCTTGAGTTCAAGAATTGTATCGAGCTTGTTCACATATACTCGCTCCTTCAAATAACCCCAAAGAAAATAGTCGGGTGCCTACAAATCTGGCGAACGCGCTGGCCACTTAATTTCCGAATTTCTAGAAATTATTCGTTTATCTGAAAAAAATATATAAACGAAAAATTTAATAAATTTTTAAACTCCCTGTATGTCCCCGATACAGAGGCAAAATATTTATGCAGCATAAAGTCTGGTTAACGAGCTAGAAGACTTTAAAATTTGACTAAACGGCACGTATGCGCTTCTTCGAAACCCATTACCCACATTTAAAAAGTTACAATAAAATAAATAAAGCAGTGCAGTTTCATTCATTTCATTTCATTTAATGAGCTTTTTTAATTCATTTTTGGATTTTAATAGTAGTTTATGTAACAAGTACGCAAAATATGGTTTTAGCGGACGAATCGTAATGTTTCCTGCATGTTTCTTGCGTACCTAAAAATTTGATTTTTGAACAAAACTTATCAAAGCAATTGTGATTATAATTTGAAAATAATTATAATATAAAATGAAAACAAATTTTGAATCCGCTAAAGTGTTGTCATACATAACGACTTTAAGTACTAGGCCGCTAAAATACAATTTTGCGGACTCTAAACAGTTCTAAAAGTATTCATTTTTCGGAGCTAATACTAAAAATTATTTTTTTGAAAAAAAGAAATGTATTTAAATTTTAATAGTTGAATTTCACAAAGTTAGTCCCATTTATTTTTTTTTAAATAGATAATCCTTGCCAAGTTTTATAATGGGCGTAGAAGTCATTTAGAAACAATCCCCACCATAGGGTGCCAGTCGGTACGATTTAAAACTTTATCTGGTGTAGTTGCTAAACGACTTCTGCGCCCATTATGAAACTTGGCAAGTATAATCTATTATTCTATTTAATATTAGCTGTTTTTAGAAAAAAATTGAAAATCATTGAAACATCAAAATTTTTAACCTTTCCTCTTTAAGTGGAGCCATACCATAGGTAATAGCAATGAGCTATCACTAGCCATTGTGAAATCTTAAGGGTGCTGGATTATGAACTTTACTCAGTCAATGTAGAATCCTTAATCTTAGTTATCGAATATTCCTTGATTATGCCACGCTATTGGTTGCTCGTAAAAAATGACCCTCTTTATAACTGCGTCACATGATCAAGGAACAACGTGATTCAGTCGCTTTTTAAAAAAAAATATTAAATTAATAAAACAAATTAAATTAATTAAATAAATTAAGTGAATTTAATAAATAAAATAAAATAAATAAATTAAATTTATTAAGTACAGTAATCCCTCCGACTGCGCGGTAGTTTCGTTCCAGAAAAACAGCGCGCAATACAAAACCTTGCAATGTGAACCCTATTTTGTATGAAAATGGGGGGTTCGGTTCCGAATTTTGAAAAAATTTCAAAAAAAAATAATTTAAAGTTATAATTAAACAAAAATGAATATATACAGCCTGAAAAACATGTATTACTTCGAAAACTCTTAAAAAGAAAACACTTCATAAGTTAACAGATAAATTAACATAAATAACATTTCAAAAAACAACTCAAATTAAAAAAACTAATATCAATAATATGAATTTGTTTAGATATATTCTACCCTTACTGGCTTGAAATTGAATTTGATCTATATTGAATGTTCCAGCCACACAGTTAAAAATAAACTGAATTTCTAATGCAAATTGCTACATATATGGATGGGTCTTTCTTTTACAAACCGAACACATTTTTGATTTGGCTGAAATTTTTTTTAGGGCTTTTATATAGGAAAATTCCCAAATTCCCATTTCCCAAGAAAAAAAGATATACGTGCTCGATAATTTTTTTTTTCGAAAATAAAGCGGTTCTAAATATCGAGGATTTCGTGATTTTTGCTGGAAGACTTATTTGCAAAGATTCATAACTTCGGTTCTGGTAGTGATAGAAATTTTTTTCTGTTTTATTTTAAAGCTTAAAGATGAACTTTAAAAAAAATTGTTATCTACAAAAATTATTAACAAATTCCTATGTGTAAACAGTTTAGCAATAAGTCAGACACTTTCTCTCTGACACCTGCAATTTTGCTCTCTCGTGTTTGAGTAGCATTAGAAATAAATTAATTTATCGAGCGTGGAAAGACAAAAAATTCCATAAATTTTTGTTGTCTCGCGCTGGATAAATTAATTTATTTCTAACAGTAAAACTATTTTCTCCATTGAACGTAGGATACGATGGTTATATCAAATACTCTTTATTTTTGTAGGGCAATCACTAAAAATCGATTCTAACATTTTATTTGTTTATAACAATCGGAATTTGCTAATAATTTTTATTGAATATATTTTTTTATTAAAATTTCATCTCTTAGCTTTAAAATAAAATAAAACAAAAGCTTCTATCATTAATGGAACCGAAGTTATGAATTTTTGAAAATAAGCCGTCAAGTCAAAAATCACGAAATTCTCGAAATTTAGATCGCCTCTATTTTCTAAAAAAGAAATCCTCGCATATTTTTTTTAATATCATACCCGTAATAGTAGTTTATGTAACAAGTACGCAAAATATGGTTTTAGCGGACGAATCGTAATGTTTCCGGACGAGGCGCTAGCCGAGTCTGTAATATGAAGCCATTTGCGTACGTGTTGCATACAACGTTTTATAGTATTAGCTCTTACGATTTTTTTTCTAATTTATTGCTTAATTTGTATTCTTGCGTACCTAAACATTTGATTTTTGAACAAAATTTATCAAAGCAATTGTGATTATAATTTGACAATAATTATAATATAAAATGAAAACAAATTTTGAATCCGCTAAAGTGTTGTCATACATAACGACTTTAAGTACTAGGCCGCTAAAATACAATTTTGCGGACTCTAAACAGTTCTAAAAGTATTCATTTTTCGGAGCTAATGCTAAAAAAATTTTTTTAAGCCAAATCACAAATGCGTCGGTCAGATTTTGTTTAAATCTGTTCGATTTGTAAAAGAATGACACATATGGCAAATGTAATTTTTTTTACGCACAAACGAATCGTAAAACACATTTTACATCCTAGTTATCGTGGCTGAAAGTTGAACTTTACATCCGTAAAATAAAATCCCGTTGCTATATGAAATATTAAGATATTTTTCTACTTTACCGCCCGCCCGTTAAATAATCACCCGTAAAATATTCATAAAATTAGAAAAAATAAATAAATTATTTTATGAAGTTTATAGAGAAAATCATGGCATGTTTAGCATAATTTTCAAAATGTCTAGCGAGTTTAAAAAATTCAAAAATTGATTTATACTACAATAAAGTTGTGCAGTTGTGCGTAAAACGTTGTACATACACTCAGGCTGAAAGGAAGATTACTCGCTTCGCGTCGGGCTTCAATATGAACCGCTGGCGTAATCTTCTAATTTCAGCCCTCGATATGTGAATAACTATTTTCATTTTAATTGTACGAAATTCAACTAAATATTCTAAAAAAAATTTTTAAACGTCGCGCAGTGTGAAATTTTAATCGCGCAGTGCGAAAATTAGTATTGAAAACTCATCTCGCGCAGTGGAAATCGCGCAGTTAAAACCCGCGCAGTCGGAGGGATTACTGTACAGTAATCCCTCCGACTGCGCGGGTTTTAACTGCGCGTTTTCCACTGCGCGAGATGAGTTTTCAATACTAATTTTCGCACTGCGCGATTAAAATTTCACACTGCGCGACGTTTTAAATTTTTTTTTAGATTATATAGGTGAATTTCGTAAAATTAAAATGAAAAAAAAATTAAATTTCCCAACAGATTTGAACAAAATCTGACCGACGGATTTGTGATTTGGCTTAAAATTTTTTTGCTGGTATGATATCAAAAAAAATATACGTGTTCGAGGATTTTTTTTTTGGAGTTAAGTTAAGAGATGGAATTTTAATAAAAAAATATGTTATAAACAAAATAAAAATTATTAGCAAATTCCTATTGGTATAAACAAATAAAATGTTAAAATCGATTTTTAGTGATTGCCCTACGTATTCTACGTTCAATTTTCAAGAAAAACGTATTTTTAACTAAGGGAGAAATTAGTTTTACTGTTAGAAATATATTAATTTATCCAGTGCGGGACAACAAAAATTTATGGAATTTTTATCTTTCCGCGCTCGATAAATTGATTTATTTCTAATGCTACTCGTACACGAGAGTGTTGTGTAGCACAACATTATGCTATGCAGCGGAATATATAAATAAACCTTTATCTTTCTAATTAACCTGAAATTATAAATACATTTAAATACATTTTTAGTACATAAGTTATTAATGTACTAATTAGATATTTAAGGAGAATTTTAATTGAAAAACATTCAGAATTGATCTGATGATCAAATAATAAACATCTCAAAATAAATATTTATTTAATTTTGTAACAATTAAACTTTTGAAAAATAAATTAAACAAAAGAAAGTTTTTATATAATAAATGTTTTATTATTCATTTTGTGAAACTATGGTTCTTTTGTGTTTTGTGAACGACGACCACCCACAACACTGGTGACAGCGGAAAAACGCTATAAAAATAGTTAAAACAAATGTTTAAACTAAAAATGCAATTATATAGTGAAAAAAACTAAAAACAATCTCTGTGTAAATTAAATTAAAAAAATTAAATAATGTACGTATTCTTAATAAACGTACATATTTCATAATTGAACTCAGTATAAGGTAAAACGTTTCCAAATTTTACCGAAATAATATGAACAGTTAAACTTAAAACCTAAATGAAATTATTTAGTGGTTAAAATAATAATTAAGAACCATTTATTCTACTACAAACATTCTTAAATACAACAAATAAATCAAATTTTGAAAACGCTGATTTTCAATACAAAATAATCCAGATAAATTTCAAAAAATTATAAAATATAATTCTTTATTTTGCAATCACAAACATTAAACATATTTGATCAAACGGTCGTGTTAAAATATAAATTGTGATTCCTAATTATAATTATCTAAACTAAGTGAAAAAACTATTGAAAAATAAAATTTGTTAATTACAAAATTTGTTAATAAAAATAAAATCTATTACTATGATTTTAATTACTATGATAATGTGCTGTAAATATTAAATAATGAGATCAACAGTAAATTAAATAAAAAATTCATCCAAACAAAACTAAAATAATCATCTACATTGATAAAAATCACTCAACAATCAAATTATGTACCAAGGAAAACCAAGGATAAATAAACGGATAATTACGTCATCATTAAATTAAAATAAAACAAGTAAGAAACAACAGCCAATAAATAAATTTTGATTTATGTTAAAAAAAAGAGTAGAAATTATATTAAACAATTTTTCATAAATTTTTTATTCAATTAAATATTTTTCTCATAATTAGATATATATATTTTTGTTTAGATTTGTTTTTCTCCTATATATAATATAACGGTCACAGTTTTAAACAATTAAAGTCAGTGATTATTGACTTTGTTCAATTATAATGTTTTTTCTTTCGATTTTATGAACATTTTTAAAATTAACTGTTTTTTCAAATGTCTGATGACGAAAACAACCAATCTGACAATTTATTAAAACTAAGAAGTGGAAATACTATTAAAAAAGCATCAAACTTCGATTTTTCTTTAAACGTTGAAAGAAAAGAAACGGCAGAAGTAAACGAACAACATTTTCCAAATATGACAAATTTAAACATATCGGAAACTTTAAAACTTATTTCTCCATTTGATGGAACTCCTTCCCAACTTCATCAATTTATTCAATGTAGTAATTTAGTGTTTGATGAACTACATATTAATCAACATAAAAAATTTTTACAATTAATGAAAAAGTTATTGGTTGGTATTGCATACGATGAAACCGTTAAACATTTAGAATATGATAGTTGGACGGATCTAAAAAACGATTTAATAAACAGGTTCACAGAAATTAGATCCAAACTTGAAATTTTGCATGAATTAAATACAATTAAACAAAAACATAATGAAACGGTTAAATCATATGGTAGTAGAATACAGATTCTTTTAGCACAATTAAATGAATTGTGTATTGTAGAAGCAGGTAGAGATTCGAAGAAAACTGTTGAACTGTTGAACGGTCAAACAGCATTAATCGCTTTTCAAGAAGGATTAAACTCTAATATTCGAATGTTAGTCAAATCAATCAATTGTAAAACGCTTAAGGAATCTATATCTAAAGCTTGCGAAGAAGAATCACTTTACAACCGACATTATAATTTAGCTTTGGTAAAATGCCAACTTTGTGAAAAACTTGGCCATTTAGCGAATAATTGTTATAAATTAAAACTTGTGCAAGCGTCTTTTGAAAAAAGAACATCACATTCTGTTTCAGAAAATTCTGATAGACCTAAATCAATTCGCAATTTCAATATAAATTGTGCATACTGTAAAAAATCGGGTCATCATATAAACAACTGTTTTAAAAGAAAAAATGCTGAGATTCAATATAATAATATTGCACAAACCAATTCTCCGTCTTTAAATAAAATAGAGTTAGTTAAAACGGGTGATTCAAAAAACCTAATGGGGCTCAACCAGTCTACGTCGATGAAAGCTGTGCGAGCCAAATTTCTTTAATTTCTTCAAGTTCGACAATTTTTCATACTTTTTCAAAATACCTGATGACTTGGTTTTCATTTTTGACACATGACTTATTTCTAGGTAAGACTTCTTATATGCTGAAACTGAATTTTTTAAATATTTTACCAATTATTATGGTTTTTTTTATATTTGGTTTTCAATTTTTTTCTGTTTTACCTTCTTTTGTCATGGTTTTAATATTATTAATAATAATAATTTTTTTGAAAACTCGGGAAATCAGTTTTTCAATTTTTAATTTTTTTTTTGAATAAATTAGGATCAAAAAGATTTTACACTTTAATAGCATTAAATAATCTCGACATTGTTCCAATCAATATAAACTTGCAACCCGATCGCGAATTAAAATTTTTACTTGATACAGGTGCAAGTATTAGTATTATTAAAAAAGGATCAATTAATGGCGAAGTTTTATGCTACCCTGATGAAAAATGTAAAATCACAGGTATTTCCTCAAATCCTTTTTGGACATTAGCTAAATGTTATGGAGAAATTATACTTGATGTTGACCACAAGATTTCTCAGACATTTCAGTTAGTAGATAATAATTTTCCAATTTCTTGTGATGGCATATTGGGAAAAGATTTCCTTGAACAAAATCGTTGCATTATTGCTTATGCACAAAATTTTTTAACAGTATCTTGTAAAACAAAAACCTTTAAGTTTGTTTTAAAACAGAATACTCAATTGCCACAAAAATCTATTGCTGGTCGTACAGAAAAACTGGTCGGACTAGCCTTCCCTGGTATTAGTGATGGTGAATATTTTTGTCAAACCAATAAATCCTCTGAACCTTTATATTTAACCAATCCTTTAATAAAAATAAATAAACAAATTGGTTATACCTCGATATTAAATTCAGGAGATGATGAATTAATTTTAGAAGATATAGATATAGTTTTGGAGCCATTGGACAATTTCAACATATACAATTTTTCCCATACATGGGACAACACTTTAACAAATAGGTTGAATACTATCGAATCTACAATTTTAAAAGAAAACATGAATGATGAAGAATATTTATCTATGATCAACATATGTAAGGAGTATAACGACATTTTCCTACTTGATGGTGATAAATTGTCGACAACTAATGCTATTTCTCATTCAATTCCGATTCATCAAGATATTAAACCAATATACAAGAGGCAATATAGGTTACCAGAGTCAGTTAAACCTGAAATTGATAAACAGATAGACCAAATGTTGAGCGATGGAATAATAGAGCCATCTAATTCTCCATGGAATTTTCCATTATTAATAATCCCAAAAAAATCGGATGATCAGAATAAACAAAAATGGCGTATTGTTATTGATTTCAGAAAGCTTAACGAAGCAACGACGAATGATGTATTTCCATTACCTAATATTATTGATATACTGGATCAATTAGGAAACTCAACATACTTTTCATCAATAGACATGGCAAATGGTTACCATCAAGTTCCACTCGATCCAAAGGATAAACCAAAAACAGCGTTCAGTACTCAAAAAGGTCATTACCAATATTTAAGAATGCCACAAGGACTAAAAGGGGCACCTGCGACGTTTCAACGTCTCATGAATAATGTTCTGACAGGTTTGAATGGAATCAAGTGTTTGGTTTACCTCGACGATATTATTATTTATGGAAGAAATCTAAAGGATCATAATAATAAATTGATACAAGTTTTTAACAATCTCCGGTTATATAACCTAAAACTAAATTTGAGTAAATGCCATTTTCTAAAAAAAGAAATCAGTTTCCTTGGCCATGTAGTTTCCAATTACGGCATTCGGCCCGATCCAAAAAAAATTGAAGTTGTAGTTAATTATCCTGTTCCGAAAACCGCAAAAGATATTAAATCATTTATTGGCTTTGCGGGTTATTATAGGCGGTTTATTCCCAATTTTTCTCATATTGTGTCGCCACTTTTACGATTGTTAAAAAAAAATTCTACTTTCAAATGGGATGCATTTTGTGACCAAGCTTTCGAAGAACTTCGCAAACTTTTAATTTCATCACCCATCTTGCAGTACCCTAACTATGAAAAAGAATTTCACATTACTTGTGATGCAAGTAATTTGGCTTTAGGCGCATTTTTATCTCAACTTAACAATAATATAGATCTACCCATAGCTTATGCAAGTCGAACACTTAATTCAGCAGAAAAAAATTATGCTACAGTTGAAAAAGAGCTATTAGCGATTGTTTGGGGAATCGAACAGTTTCGCCCTTATGTTTTTGGCAGACACTTTATTATAATAACTGATCACAAGCCACTAAAGTGGCTGTGGAATATTAAAAACCCTTCATCACGGTTAACACGTTGGCGATTAAAGTTGGAATCATATGATTTTGAGGTACGTCACACTCCTGGTAAAACAAATAATGTTGCAGATGCACTCAGTCGCATTTCATTGGACACTGATAAGAACATAAATGTTGTAACTCGTGCTCAAGCTAAGAATGAAGATAAAATGATCGATATATCTGTGTCGAATGACGAAATAAACGAAGATTTGCAAAATAATTCAAATATTGTAGAGATTACTTCAGAAACCGATATAAATTCAGCTATTTCTCAATTCCATGATGGACCATTTGGTGGACATCAAGGAATAAATCGTACCTACAACCGCATGAAGTGCTATTTCAATTTTAAAAATATGTTTAATCGAATCAAAGATTATATTAATTCATGTAAAAGTTGCCAGATAAATAAAGTTTCTAAAAATACTAAAATGCCAATGGTCATTACCGACACTTCATCACAACCATTTGAACGAGTTGCATTAGACATTGTAGGACCAATAAACCCCGTTACTGTAAATGGTAATTCTTATATACTAACGATGCAAGACGATTTGACAAAGTATAGTATCGCAATACCACTACCTAATCAAGAAGCCGAAACCGTCGCTCGTGCATTCGTTGAACAATTTATTTGTGTTTACGGTGCTCCGACATCGATACTGACAGATCAAGGTAGTAATTTTTTAAGCAAACTATTTACAAATGTTACACGTCTTTTCAAAATTAATAAAATGAAAACATCCCCATGTCATCCACAAACGAACGGAACTCTGGAAAAAAGTCATTTAAATCTTGCAAATTATCTACGTAATTACACAAATTTAGATAAAAACGATTGGGATAATTGGATTCCATATGCTATGTTTTGTTATAATAGTACACCACATAGTGTTACTAAATTTATGCCTTATGAATTATTATTTGGTCATAAACCTATCATTCCATCATCGTTTCTAAAAACCATTCAACCACTATATAATTATGATGATTACGTTAAACAATTAAACTTTAAAATGCAAAACTCTTTTGGCATAGCGAAATCTAATATAGTTAATTCTAAAGAACGATCTAAAATTTTATATGATAATTCTATCAACCCTATGAAATTTATTCAAGGTGAATTAGTTTTATTAAAAAATGAAAATCGTAAAGGAAAACTTTCTCCATTGTGGTTAGGACCTTATAAAATTAATGAAATCTTAACAGAAGAAAATTCAATAATTGAGATTGGAAAAACATTAAAAACAGTTCATAATAATCGATTGAAAAAATTTAAAAACGAATTCGATATTTAAATATGTACAGAAATAAAAAAAAACAAATTTGTACAAATTTATATAATAAATATATAATATACATATAAGAACTTTGTATTATATTTTTTTTTTCTCAAAATAAAAACAATTTATAATTGTCTTATAATTTAGTTAAAATTCATATAAGAAATATATTACTATTTTGAATTATTAGAAGTTTATTCTAGTTTAAAAAAAAAAAATTCATTTAAAACAATATTGATTAAAATAAATTTGAAATAATTTTTATAAAATGAAATTAAACTTTAATAGTTCTAGTTATATATATAATTTTTCTATTTCTATATAATCTATTTATATTAATCTTATGGGTGGAGGGGTGTTGTGTAGCACAACATTATGCTATGCAGCGGAATATATAAATAAACCTTTATCTTTCTAATTAACCTGAAATTATAAATACATTTAAATACATTTTTAGTACATAAGTTATTAATGTACTAATTAGATATTTAAGGAGAATTTTAATTGAAAAACATTCAGAATTGATCTGATGATCAAATAATAAACATCTCAAAATAAATATTTATTTAATTTTGTAACAATTAAACTTTTGAAAAATAAATTAAACAAAAGAAAGTTTTTATATAATAAATGTTTTATTATTCATTTTGTGAAACTATGGTTCTTTTGTGTTTTGTGAACGACGACCACCCACAACAAGAGAGCAAAATTGCAGGTGTCAGAGAGAAAGTGTCTGACTTATTGCTAAACTGTTTACACATAGGAATTTGTTAATAATTTTTGTAGATAACAATTTTTTTTTAAAGTTCATCTTTTAGCTTTAAAATAAAACAGAAAAAATATCTATCATTACCAGAACCGAAGTTATGAATCTTTGAAAATAAGTCTTCAAGCCAAAAATGACGAAATCCTCGAAATTTAGAACCGCTCCATTTTCCAACCCAAAAAAATTTTCGAGCACGTATATCTTTCTTTTCTTGGGAAATGGGAATTTGAAAATTTTTCTATATAAAAGCCTTAAAATTTCAGCCAAATCAAAAATGTGTCGGTCAGAAAGATGTTCGGTTTGTAAAAGAATGACCCATATATGTGGCAATTTGCATTACATATTCAGTTTGTTTTTAACTGTGTGTCTGGAACGTTCAATATAGATCAAATAAAATTTCAAGCCAGTAAAGGTAGAATATTCTAAACAAATTCAGATTATTGATATAATTTTTGTAAATCTAAGTTATTTTTTGAAATGATATTTATATTAATTTATCTGTTGACGTATGAAGTGTTTTCTTTTTTAGGAGTTGTTGAAGTAATACATGTTTTTCAGGCTGTATATATTCATTTTTGTTTAATTATAACTTTAAATTAATTTTTTTCCATTTTTTTCAAAATTTGGAACCAAACCCCCCATTTTCATACAAAATAGGGTTCACATTGCAAGGTTTTGTATTGCGCGCTGTTTTTCTGGAACGGAACTACCGCGCAGTCGGAGGGATTACTGTATATTAAATATATTAAATAAATTAAATGAATGAAATAAATTAAAAAAAATTAATTATAAAAATTTACATATTCCCCTCCATATCCACTGGATTATTGGATTATTAAATAAATAAAATAAATAAAATAAATAAAATAAATAAAATAAATAAAATAAATAAAATAAATAAAATAAATAAAATAAATAAAATAAATAAAATAAATAAAATAAATAAAATAAATAAAATAAATAAAATAAATAAAATAAATAAAATAAATAAAATAAATAAAATAAATAAAATAAATAAAATAAATAAAATAAATAAAATAAATAAAATAAATAAAATAAATAAAATAAATAAAATAAATAAAATAAATAAAATAAATAAAATAAATAAAATAAATAAAATAAATAAAATAAATAAAATAAATAAAATAAATAAAATAAATAAAATAAATAAAATAAATAAAATAAATAAAATAAATAAAATAAATAAAATAAATAAAATAAATAAAATAAATAAAATAAATAAAATAAATAAAATAAATAAAATAAATAAAATAAATAAAATAAATAAAATAAATAAAATAAATAAAATAAATAAAATAAATAAAATAAATAAAATAAATAAAATAAATAAAATAAATAAAATAAATAAAATAAATAAAATAAATAAAATAAATAAAATAAATAAAATAAATAAAATAAATAAAATAAATAAAATAAATAAAATAAATAAAATAAATAAAATAAATAAAATAAATAAAATAAATAAAATAAATAAAATAAATAAAATAAATAAAATAAATAAAATAAATAAAATAAATAAAATAAATAAAATAAATAAAATAAATAAAATAAATAAAATAAATAAAATAAATAAAATAAATAAAATAAATAAAATAAATAAAATAAATAAAATAAATAAAATAAATAAAATAAATAAAATAAATAAAATAAATAAAATAAATAAAATAAATAAAATAAATAAAATAAATAAAATAAATAAAATAAATAAAATAAATAAAATAAATAAAATAAATAAAATAAATAAAATAAATAAAATAAATAAAATAAATAAAATAAATAAAATAAATAAAATAAATAAAATAAATAAAATAAATAAAATAAATAAAATAAATAAAATAAATAAAATAAATAAAATAAATAAAATAAATAAAATAAATAAAATAAATAAAATAAATAAAATAAATAAAATAAATAAAATAAATAAAATAAATAAAATAAATAAAATAAATAAAATAAATAAAATAAATAAAATAAATAAAATAAATAAAATAAATAAAATAAATAAAATAAATAAAATAAATAAAATAAATAAAATAAATAAAATAAATAAAATAAATAAAATAAATAAAATAAAGAAAATAAATAAAATAGATAAAATAAATTAAATAAATTAAATAAATAAAATAAAATAAATCAAATAAATCAAATAAATTAAATAAATCAAATAAATTATTAATTTATTTAATTTATTTTATTTATTTTATTTTATATAATCAAATAAATCAAATAAATTAAATAAATTAAATAAATTAAATAAATTAAATAAATTAAATAAATTAAATAAATTAAATAGATTAAATAGATTAAATAAATTAAAAAAATTAAATAAATTAAATAAATCAAATAAATTAAATAAATTAAATAAATTAAATAAATTAAATAAATTAAATAAATTAAATAAATTAAATAAATTAAATAAATTAAATTAAATAAATTAAGGAAATCAAATAAATCAAATAAATTAAATAAATTAAATAAATTAAATAAATTAAATAAATTAAATAATTTAAATTAATTAAATTAATTAAATTAATTAAATTAATTAAATTAATTAATTTAATTAAATTAATTAAATTAATTAAATTAATTAAATTAATTAAATTAAATAAATTAAATAAATTAAATAAATTAAATAAAATAAATACATAAAATACATTGAATGAATTAAATAAATTTATACTATACTAAAAAAATTAAATAAATCAAATAAATTGAATAAATTTAATAAATTAATATTAAATAAATTAAATAAGTTCAATAAATGAAATAAATTCAATCAAATTATTTAAAATATAATAAATAAAATAAATAATAAATTAACAACGTAAATAAATTAAATAAATTAAGTAAATTAAATAATTTAAATAAATTATATAAAATAAATAATTGAATGTATTAGTTTATTCTGTGGATATAGATTATGGATTCAATAAATTTAATAAATATAATAAACAAAATGGGAACAAGTTAAAGAAGCTAACGTCAAAACTGCTACAGATGTGCTTGGATACCAAGACAAATCGCGAAAACCATGGATTAGTGATGATACCTGAAAGAAAATCGAAGAGCGTCGACAGCTCAAGTTGCAATTGTGTCACAGAACACAACCGAGATTCGCAACAAATATGAAAGTACAGCAAAACAAGTTAAAAAGATGGCAAGGAATGATCGTAGAAGATATACAGAAAGCATTCTCAAGACTGCAGAAACAGCAGCAGCTAATAGAAATATGCGTACACTACACAAATGCGTGAGAAAGGTCACCAACAAATACAAAAACACTCCACCAATAAAGGATGAATCTGGTCAAACCCTCACAACACATGAACAACAGCTAAATAAATGGAAAGAATACTTCGAAGACAACTACCAGCAACATGAAGATAACTTGCAGTCTCCGGATGACAACCATAACGAAACTATTAGCACCCATCCACCAACGAAACGGGAAGTTAGAGATGCCATACAGAAACTCAAGAATAACAAATCTGCTTGCACTGATAATATATCAACAGAATTACTCAAAGCAGATGTAAATACAACTACAGAAGCTCTAACACCACTATTAGCTGATATATGGAACAAAGGTAAAATACCAACCAAATGGAAAGAGGGTTTAACCATAACAATTCCAAAGAAAGGTGATCTAAGAGAATGCAAAAATTGGAGAGGTATATCTATGCTCAACACAACAATGAAAATACTAGCGCTGATCATTCTCGAAAGAATATCTCCATCATTTAACATGAAACTAAGAAATGAACAAGCCGGCTTTAGACCAGGAAGAAGCTGTACCGATCATATCAAAACAATCCGTATCATCATAGAGCAATCAAACGAATGGAACTCACCACTGTATCTCCTCTTCGTGGATTTCGAACGCGCCTTCGACTTAATCACAGAAGCGCGATATGGAAGACACTTTGTGAAATGGGCGTCCCGAAGAAAATAGTTGATCTAATCAAAGAAATGTATCGGGATGCTGGAAACAGAATACAATACAAAGGACAGCAAAGTGATAAATACTACAACCACCGAGGAGTGAGACAAGGCTGTGTACTATCCCCGCTACTATTCCTAATAGTACTAGATAGTATCATGAGAAAGCTTGCTGATGCAAGTCCAAATGGAAGCCAATGGAACACAACAAGCCGGCTCAATGATCTAGACTACGCAGATGACAGCTGTCTACTTACACACACACATACGGACATGCAGCAGAAAATACAGAAGCTATCAACCCTTGCACATGAAGTCGGTCTCAACATTAATATCAGGAAAACAAAGTCTATGAGATTGAACACCAAAACGATAGCAACAATTACCATTAACAATACACAAGTGGATGAAGTTGACAAATTTGTGTACCTTGGTTGTACTGTAGCAAAAATAGGCGGGACTGAAGAAGATACCAGTCAGCGTATTAACAAAGCTAGAAATACGTTCAATATGATTTACAAGATCTGGAATGCATCCGTCCTGTCAAGAAAGACAAAGCTACGAATGTTCAATGCATGTGTCAAGTAAATATTGCTGTATGGGTGTGAAACGTGGAAACATACAAAGAAGATCACAAATTAACTACAGGTGTTTGTGAACAAATGCCTGAAAAGACTGATCAAATGCTTCTGGCCGAACACCATCAGTAACAAGGAACTTCTACGGCAGACAGAGCAGTTAGACATTGAGTCCGAGATAAAACAAAAGAAATGGAGATGGATAGGACATACACTGAGGAAACCAGCTGAAGATATAACAAGGATGTCCCTAGAGTGGAATCCACAAAGTAAAAGAAGAGTTGGAATACCACCCATGACGTGGAAGGAAACGGTGCTAGCTGAAGCAAAACAAATCGGCAAGACATGTGGTGAACTGAAAGCGATTACCCCCAACAGAGTCAGATGGTCCAGTCTAGTAGACGCCCTATGCTCCTAAATGGAGATAAAGGAAAAAAAAAATAAACAAAATATGCACAACAAATTAATTGATTTAAACAAAATAAATACTATTATAAATATAATACTACAATAAATAGACCAAATATGGATTGCATGTGACCTGGCAAAGAGTTTAAAAAATCGAGCTTTTGATCAAAGCGTTTGAAGCAAAAGATTTTTTGGGTTCAATTTTGTTTCACATTCGTATGCTTTGGCATCGTATGTGCAAATATTTTTATTCAAACAAAACAATTTTTCGTTCTGACGTTTCCTGTCTGCCTAACCCTGTTGTAATCGAAATTCAGTTTATAAATTTTCAACCCATTATCATTTTTTTAAAATAACTTTAAGATTTATTTGTATTTGCAAAAGAAAATCATTAAACAAATAAAATTAGCATTCAAATAATGTTATCATTAAAACCAACATGCATACACCAACAACAAATGATTATCAGAACAATAAAAATTCCAAAAAAAAAAAAAAATAAAACAAGAAAAAAAATTGTTTTTTATCACCACCAACCAACCACTCAATTATTTATACACGATACAATTATTGAATTGAATCAAATTTTTTATTATTATTATTATTATTATTATTATTGTTTTGGTTTCTTTAAGATAATTTTCTCTTTTAACATAAAAATAATCAAAAATAAAAAAAAACTATTCTAATTTGTCTAATTTACTTGTAATTTTATTGTATGTTGATGAATATCGTTTTAATCGTGGGTTGTGACAAAAAACAATATTTATGAGAGCCATTCATACATTTTTTGTTGATTTAATTTTTTATAAGCTTTGATTTTTTTTCCCCGAAAACAAACAATGAAGAGGATGGGTCAAAAGTGGATGAGAATTGTGCCAGTGATTTAGATTTTCTAATTGTACTAATTAACTTCAAAAGATCATCGTTTTGTTTTAATTAAATTAAGATTTAGTTTATTTTTTAATTTAATTTCAAAGGAAAAACGGTAATTCATTGTCATAAAATATTATGTGTATTCCCCATGAAATTTGTTATTATAATTATTTTAAGAATTTCGTTTGTTAATTAAGAATTTTAAGAGCAATTAGGGTTGTGTAAAATTTTGTTTCTAAAAATTTCGATGTTGTATTGTATTTCTTAGATAGTCGTGTAATACGTTTTTGAGATGTATGAACTTGTTGCATTGTAAGTTCCAATGTTTATTCCAGCTTTACCGAAATATAATTAGCGACATGTGCTCCTGTGAATTTACTGGTTGAAACTCTAGGTGTGGTGTTACATAATAAAAATCATTTGTAAATGGAAGATAATTTGATTTAGTTCAATTGTACAAATATTTTGTGTTCAGAAACTGTCATCCATCACTCAAGGCATGGGCTCATAACTTTAATTTTCTTAATTTTCTCATTCTTCCTAAATTGTTTTTGTAATTAATCAAATTAATTAGAGTTTAATTTAAAGTGGAGTTTTCTACCCTTAGGAGATGTGATGTTTAAACCGTTTGGTATTATGCTGCTGATGCATTTCAGAGAGCTCGCTGAAATAAATCATTTTCAAACAAATAATTTCAAAATAAAAATGGAAGAACATGAAAATAAAATAAACATTGTAAATCGCAATTAAAAGTCGTTTGAAAGGTTGCACGAAAAAACTAATAAATATAAAACAAACAAAAATTGATCTATTGAGTGTACTGCTGTGTCCTCGTGATAATTTTAAATTTCCATATGTTGTATTGCTCGTTTATTATCCAGTTGGGGTCACCAGTTATTAGGGGTAGCTTTAGTTTATTTTCCTTTTCTTTCTTGTTTGAAAGATGTTTTTTTTATCAAACTTTAGGTTATAGAGTTAAAATTCGCATTCAAATGTCACGACTGACGACTTATAGTTATTGATAAGAAATGCTAAGAAACAAGAATTGCATCGTATCTTTTTAGAGAGGTTTACAAGAAACCCACCGAAATTCCAAGTCTTCTGCTATAGACATTTTGTTGCGGTGTAATTTGATGTTGAAGTCTACGGATAAATCACAACTTCTATTTGTTTATATACCTCATTTAAAACCAATTATTATACACTAATAACGAGTCATGTTACTATATAAATTAGTTAATCATTTGTTTTCCAATTTCGAAATTAAATTAAACAAGATTAAATCTTATCCAAACAAAAATTATTGACATTTTTTACTTACTTAAATGTTTCTTTTCGTTGAAACATGGTCGTTTGATATTTTCTTATTATCAATATAAAAATAATATTTTCTTGATATTGATAATCTAATTAAACATTGAAATACAAAGTTTGTAAGGCCGTGCAATTATTTGAAATGTTTGTTATCTAAACATTGTATGATAAGTATTCGTATATAAATCATAGGTGTGGTAATAGATACCACAAATTATGGCTACTGAGTTCAAAATTTCTATTAATATTTAGTTTGTTGCGATTTAAATGTATGCTAAGATTTAGAAATCTCGATGAAATTAGTGAAATTTCAAATTCATCTTTAATAATCAAATTAAGATTAAGTTATGAGTGTAGAGGGTGTGTGATTCAACAAAAAATTTCTCCGACTAATGAAATAGCTTTGAAACTTTTATTTGACTTATTGAATTAATCTTGTTTAATACCGAAAATATTTTTTCTTTTATAATTTTGTAGTAATATTTGTACTGGCGCCAGTATGAATAGATATTTAGTATTAATTTAAACGTTTTCTCTTGATTTCTTGCATCATACCAATTTGTTTAAACGGTTTCGTTATGAAACAATATTTTCCCGCTCATTTCAAAAAGGGTTTGAAGGTTGACAAATTCAACACGTTTGCAATGATGTATTCTGATTCATTATCTTTGTTTAGTTATGTACATACTTAGACATCTTTTGTCGATTTTAATTTATTTGCAAGGTTGTCGACCCAACAAAAATTGTATTATTTTAATTAAAGCAAAACACACACACGTACATACGAGTATTGACTAGTTTTTGTAAATTTTATATTTCATTTTCCAAACGTAACATGTACAACCATTTCCTGTACTTTAATTTACGTATATATACTAGTATCTTTATTATTTATTTATTTTTTCAAAGATGTCAAGATAAAAATAGATAAATAAGTTAATAAAAATAACTCAGACATAATTTATAACGTGAGAATATAAGTAAAGGGGATAGAAAATATTTATGAATTAAAAATAAGAATTATTTAGGGAAAGAAGACTTAATATAGTTAATTCTATAAATAAAATAAACTTCAAAGGGAAAATATGTTAGAGTGAATTATATACATTTACAGCATACATAAACTACTAATAACTGAAAAATAACACAAATAAAAATGCAAAATAATTGAGTTGCAATTTTGTCATTTATTTAACGTTGGATTTAAATGTCCATTTACCTCATATGTGACTCTTATCAGACATTTAAAAATCGTAGAGACATCGAATATTTGAGTTTTCATTGAAATCTCTTCTCCGACTTCTAACGCACTTTATCTCATTGACATAAATCTTTCAGTTTATTACATTAAAATTTTTTCGTGTTTTGGATAGGATTCGAACTCCCTCATCCTTTCATCATCATATTTTTTTGGTACTAAAAATTATTTGCTCATTTCTTTGAGAATTATTTATTTTCCGGACCTCACTATGTGTGTTGAATTCATAGGCTGAAAAATGATTTATGCTGTAACGTTCTGTCAAAATCATTTTTGGGTTTCTCTGAATAAATTTTACATTACATTAAAAACTTTTTCGTGTTTTGCATAGGATTCGATCGCTCTCATCAGCAATACGATCAGATCCAAAGTGTTTGACACGATATCGACTGCGCAAAACTGTGTATACAATCGAAGAGAGAATGGCAAAAAAAGAAATTCAACACGAATAATCAATAATGTTACGAGAAAATAATTCAACTTAACGAAGTCTAAACCTCCGAAATCCGAAACGATTGCAGATTGCGATAAGACTAACTTCATAATTGTTTGCATTTCTTGTAATGGTTTGAAGAAGCGAAAACATACACGGGATTGGAACACAACCTCACATTTCTCTGCAATTATTTGTTTTTAAAAAATATTAGTTTAGGTTTTAGCAAAACTGAGGTATCTATTTTTTCCCCGATTAGATTATGATAATATTAGTTGGACATACCCGTTTATCAGTTTTTCAAATGCTTTAATCAAGTCTACGTGTTTTCCAAGCGACAGAATTTATAAAGACTTAATCTTCTTGACTAACTGGTGCTAAACTAAGTAAAATCATTATGCCGAGTCTTGCAGTTATCAAGTTTGCTGTGCTGGATCTGTTACTATATTAGCGCTTTTGAATTCTGTTCAAAAGCGTCCTAAACGAATTGTTAATTTAACATTAAATCGTGATATTAAATCCATACTACATCGTCACACTGTTTCTGATCTCGTTGTTTTTTTATAAATATCGTCACCAGCAGTGCTCGTATGAAATCGGATCCATCATGCGTCAACCATATTCTTTCCTCCGTTTTACTTGTCAATCGTAGGGCCGGGCGATATTTAAAAAATTATCGAACATATCGATATCAAAAAAATATCGATAAAACCGATATATCGATAAATATCGATATATCGATAATATCGATATATCGATAATATCGATAATATCGAAATATCGAAATATCGATATATATCGATATATATATATATACATATACATATATATATATATATATATATATATATATATATATATATATATATATATATATATATATATATATATATATATATATATATATATATATATATATATATATATATATATATATATATATATATATATATATATATACATATATATATATATATATATATATATATATATATATATATATATATATATATATATATATATCAATATATATCGATAATATCGATATATCGATAATATCCGTATATCGATATATCGTCTCGATATATCGATAATATCGGTTTATCGATATATCGATTTATCGATAATCTCGATATATCGATGATATCGATAGGCCCTAGTCAATCGGTTTGTCCAAACAGTCAAACTGTTGAGTTCACTCACTGTCATAGTGACAGAATGCAGAGATTTCTTTGTCCATGCATTGTTCAATTAGAATGCTTTGCTCGAATCAATAGTCTCGGGGCAATCTACAAAAGCTTAAAAATCGTCCATCAACACCTCAGAACGCATGTTGTGGTGGGCCCTAGATTTTAAAAGGTATATATGTGACAAAAAAAATTTCTTAAATATATTGCTATTTTTCTGGGAGCACGAAAAATAAAAATTAAGACAATAAATTATAATTTCATAAACTCGATTTATTTTATTAATTCAATATTTATGTAAAAAACATAAATAGTTCATAAAATAAAATAAAAAGATGTAAAACAGATAAAGGCCAACAGACAAGCAAGACAAAAGTCGACGAGCAAGTTCATGTAAACATCGGCATTCAATTGCATTTTTCCGTATTTCAATAGGAACTTTCTTTGCATCAAAAAGAGATTTGATAATATTATTTTCACATAACTCAAATAACAACATCTTTAGTTTACTTGGTGCTTTGAGATATCAACTAGATGTGTTTCAAATGCTAATTTCATTGTAAGAGTATGTTCTGCAAAACCAGAAAACCGATCCGTATATTCTTCAATTAATGAGTTCAAAACATTTATGTAATCTTGAAATATGAAACTACTAGGTTTCTGTTCATTTAATTTTTTTGCTAATTGCTGAAAATGTTCCTCAGAAATTTCCGATCGGGATAAAATAGTTTTAAAAAATAATAATTTTTTTCGAAATGCATGGATTTTTTGCCACATATCATAAATAAGGAGTGAAATTGAAAAAATCTTAACACACGTTTTACCTAATAATTTTTTTTGGGTGTAATATTTAAAAATTTCTTTGATCTAGTTATCCTTGAAAAATATGTCAGTTATTATTTTTAATGACAAACATGTTGATTTGTTGTTAGTTTGATCAAAATGAGTGAAGAAAAAGAAGTACGTCTTAAAATTATTAAAACTTTTCAAAAAAACCAAAGTGGTTCTACAAAAAATTGGCCAAAGAATTGAAGGTCTGCCGTCAAACTGTTTCCAATGTTATTAAACAGTTTCAGAAGAATTCGATCATCGATAAGAAACCTGGTTCGGGAAGTAAACAAGGACCATATGATATTGGGAAAACCAAGAAAATTGAAAGCATATTGAAAAGATCTCCAAACACTTCTACTAGAAAAGTTGCCCGGTTAGCCCAGTGCTCTGACTATTTGGTGCGAAAAGTTAAAGCCAATGCAGGTTTGAAAACATACAAAGTCCAAAAAGTTCCAGACAGGAATGCTGCAAAAAAATTTGACACCAAAAGTTGGGCTCGGAAATTAAAATCGAATTTCATACAAAAATATTCATGTTGTTTAATGGACGACGAAACGTATGTACTGGCAGATTTTACGCAGCTTTCGGGTCGAAATTTTTATGTTGCTGATGCTCGAGGAAATGTCGAATAACAATTTAGAATCCAAAAGCAGACAAAATTTCCTAAAAAAATTCCTGGTATGGCAAGCTATATGCAGTTGCGGCAAAAGAAGCAAGTCATTTGTTTCAGTGGGCTCTGTAAATACCGAAATATACATCAAAGATTGTTTGAAAAAAAAAAAAGACTTTCATAAGAGAGCACAATGTGTCCACATATTTTTGGCCCGATTTGGCATCATGTCACTACAGCAAGAAAGCTCTGGAGATGTACCAAAGTAATAACATAGTTTTTGTACCAAGAGAGACCAATCCTCCAAATTGTCCGGAGCTAAGTTGAGAGATATTTGGCTCTTGTGAAACGAAACTTAAAGAGCACAAAAAAGGTGTCCCAAAATATCGAAGATTTTAAAAGGAGATGAGCAAACTGTTCCAAAAATGTGTCTGAAACAACTATCAAATGTCTAATGGAAGGAAAAGGTCAAGGAGTTCGTAAATAGTGGTTAGAACTATAAAAGTTATATTTTTCTGTAATTTGTATAATATTATCAATTAAATAAAAAAAAAATAAAACTCTAAGATCAACCGTTTAAAAATTATTGAATTTTATGTTAAGATTTTTTCGATCTCACTCCATATGTCATAAATTTACCTTGGAAAGAAATATTTAAATCGTTGGTCTTTATCATAATATCACACAATAATTTGTCTCTATATAGTATTTGCTTAATACAGTAAATTTAGCACCAAGATTTTGTTAGTGCAATATACAATGAAAGGAAATTATTGTTTGTAAATTTAATTTTCTTTTTTTTTTTTAACAATTAAACAAATCCTTATTTTTTGCTTCTCATGGAAGGTGCACCATGGAGATGCACACACTCACCAGATTATTCAGATTTAGTCCTGCTTCACAATATATTTGTGGAAATTTATCATGGATATCTATTCCACGTGTTCTTCCAGTAAGCGTGCCCATACCGAGTAATATCTCATAATATTGAAAATTTTAAGATATAGCACGAATAAAATAAAATACCTGAGCCGAGTCTGTTTTACCAGTAGATTCATCTAACGAAAAATAATACATCCTTTTTTTTTAATAATTGTGCGAAGCGGTTCTGTTACATTGTAAGATAATTCGTGTTGTCTATCAGTAAAAGCCCTTCTTGAAAGAGGTAGTTGTTTATATTTTCCACATTTTCAGGATCTAAGCGACCAACTGCTTCAATAATGCATTATTCTCAACGTTTATTCCACAAATAATACTATATTTTAGTATAAACACCCACTGCATCGATAATTTAAAAGTAAAAATAGTATATTATTTAATTAGGAGCTTAAGTGCTCAAAAAGTCATTATTTTTTCGGCGATTTATCATCGTCAAGTTACGTCCAAAAAATTAAAAAACATTTAAATTTGTATAAATTATATAAAAAATTAAATTTTTCATCAAAGCAACCGTTCAATTCAACATTTCATAATCCACTCAAAATATTTGTTTATTTTTTGTTGTCATAGTTATACAATTTGTTTAAAAAAGTAACAAATATTTTGGTCAAAAGTTACTTCTTTTGAACCAATTCATAATCTCATGTTATCTTACTATTGCTGCGCCGTAAAAAGATGGAAAGAAATGGCGACACTTTTTCTGCCGCCGTAAAAATATGAAAGTTACTTTACTGCCGCCGTTAAAAAAATTTAGCGTTACGCAAGCGGCTGTAAAGTTAAATTTTACAGCCGTTTGACGAAAAACTATTTTTCGAAAATAGCAAATGAAAAGACTATTTTCATGCAGGCTTAAACCCCTTGTGAAAAGGTTTTTTCCACTAGTGTAAAATCATTTTCGTTAAATAACAAATTGTAGTTGCTATGGTATTTTCATGTAACTTTACAAAATTTTAAATCAAAGTAAGCGTTAAAAAAAATATTAATTTTGTGAATGTTATGTTGTTGATTTCTAACATAATAATTTATAATAAATATCGTTTATTATTTATTTCGACGCTCACGCGTCTCGCTAACAGGTTCTCACTGTCGAAAAAGCAGTTTTTTCATCTCTTGTAGCAAAATATACTATATTCTATTATAGTATTATACTATCGGCGATATAAACGTAGTATTTTTGGGGTTATTGACTTCGCTATTTTTAAATCGAAAACACGAAAAAAGTCGACTACAGAACTAGAGAAAATATTTTCGAGAAAAAAGGATTAAATATTTTTGATTAGTTGCAAGATGTTACGTTTAAAAATGTTGATATTAACCTGAGACAAGTAATTTTTCTCAACTTCGTTTGAAGTAAATGTGACTCACTTAAAAATTTGAAGAAATGTAAGATATTTCTGTTAAAATTTGCCATCTTTAAATTATTTCAAGTTAAAATTAGAACAACCAAATTAATAAAGAAGACATAGTTACTGCTATCATTATTATGTTTTAAAATGAAAAAAATCTTCAATTCAACTTTATTCATTGCTATCCACTAACCTCATTAGTAACATAACAAATCAAATCTTAATTTTATTATTTATATTCTCAGATCAGGTCGTTCAATAAGTCCGTAGGATAAGTAAGAAAAAAATAACATTTTGACAAAACTCGATTTTTTTATTCAACATAGTTGCCTTCGAGGGCGATACAACGAGTATAGCGATTTTCCAACTTTTCTATACCACTTTTATAGTACGATTTCTGTTTCTCGTCAAAATAGGCCTCAGTTTCAGCGATTACTTCATCATTGGACTTAAATTTCTTTCCAGCAAGCATTCTCTTGAGATCTGAAAACAGGAAAAAGTCGCTGGGGGCTAAATCTGGAGAATATGGTGGGTGGGTAAGCAATTCAAAGCCCAATTCATTCAATTTTGCCAGAGTTTTCATCGATCTGTGACACGGTGCATTATCTTGGTGAAACAACACTTTTTTCTTTTGCAAATGTGGCCGTTTCTTTGCGATTTCAGCCTTCAATCGATCCAAAAGTTCACAGTAATACTCGCTGTTGATGGTGGTTCCTTTTTGGAGATAGTCGATGAATATTATTCCGTTCGTATCCCAAAATACAGACGCCATCACCTTACCGGCCGACTGTTGCGTCTTTGCTCGCTTTGGATTCGGTTCGTCGACTGCTGTCCACTCAGCTGACTGTCTTTTGGATTCTGGTGTGTAATTGTGAAGCCATGTCTCATCCATTGTCACATATCTACGATAGAATTCCCTTTTATTGCGGTTTAACAGTGCCAAAGACTCCTCCGAAGCATCGATTCGTTGTTGTTTTTGGTCGACTGTGAGCTCACGCGGCACCCAATTTGCACAGAGCTTTCGCATACCCAAATGTTCATGTAAAATCTGCTACCTTTACAATGTCAGCTATTTCGTGCACCTTCAATTTGCGATCGTTCATAACCAATTTGTGGATTTTTTTTATGTTTTCTGGAATAACAGCCTCATTTGGGCGTCCACTGCGCTCTGCATCTTTTGTGCTGGTACGACCACATTTAAATTCAGCCATCCACTTCTCTACCATTTGTCTCGATGGAGCAGAGTTTGGATAATGTTTATCAAGCCATTGTTTGGTTTCCACTGTATTTTTTTTCATCAAAAAGCTATGCTTTATTAAAATTCGAAATTCACTTTTTTCCATTTTTTTTCAAAAACAAAAGTTGCTTCACACAAAATGCTATAACTCACGAATAAATAGTCAGATTGCTGTCAAATTTATACACGTATCGTTTGAAGGTTAGTACTAAATAAAAATCATATGGAAAAAATTCTAGTAACGCCATCTATGTGTCATCCTACGGACTTATTGAATGACCTAGTATTAATAATATATTGAGGAAGATAAGTTATATTTTAATAATTTCCCATTGGAAATCGTTAAAACATCCTACCTATCTCTTAGCATTATTTCAAAATCATTTTTTCATTTTCGCCAATAAATAAATAAAATATACCGAAAACACCGTTCACCATTCTGTTCATATTTGATGGCGCAGCCATAGAACACAACACCTAATTTTTCTTGTTTTTTTTGACAAATCCCATTTAGGGGAGTGTTTTGTCATGACTCTTCTAAATTAAATGTATTTCACTTTTTGGAATTATTTAGAAACTGTATTGATGTCACCTTGTTTCAAATTAACCAAAGATAACAACAGAGCAAATCAATTCTCAGTTCTCCTATCAGTTCTTCTATCTTCACTTCACCAGGCGAAAAATGAAATGCCTTCTCTTTGTCGAAGATTTAAACGTTTTTGCTTGTAATTATTGTTTTTATATTAATGAATTATATTTTGACATAAATTGAACTAAATATTTTATCAACAGCTGATCTCTGTCATTTTATTTTGAGTTGTTTTCGTAAAGTCCTACGAACTCTAGTTATTACCATCCAGAAAAAGATCAGGTAGAGTGAAATTTATATTGCTACACCGACTAATAAAAAGATCCTTCGTTTTATTGCTGTTAAGTGACAGTCCATTCCTTGAACTACAAAGCGACACCCTACTCAAATCGCTGTTAACGATATAGATCTGATTAAGTGGTTCAGATGTATAGAGTTGACCATCGCATCTGCATAGAGATGAAAGCTGGAGCGTTTAAGACAGTTAGAAAGATCATTCATATATAGAGAATAGCAGAGGTATCAGACTATATATATCCCTGCGGCACACAACTCACATTTCACACATCGACAGAAATCGATTCACCGACACGGACAATCTGAGTTCTGTTATACAAATAAGAGAAAATAAGGCAGACAGCAACGTCGGAGAACCAAGTTCTTGGAAAACAGCTTATGGTTTACCGATTCAAAAACTTTAGAATATAGTCGAAGACAGTTGGGTTGGGACTGTAAACAATGACAAATCAATAACTTTAAATATCATTAGATATTTTAAATAATGCAGTTTATGGTACTGTGTTTAGATTGGAACCCTGACTGAAGCAGTTTCATCAGATTATTACTACTTACTTAGGTATTGTTCACTTTACGTCTTTAAAATGATTTCAAAAACTGGGAAGATCCTAATGTGCATGTAATCTTGAACTACTATCTTGAATTTTAGACGTTGAAATTTGGTGATGTTGGAGTTGAAAAAGTATGTTCGACATGGTACAAGGATAGGTTTTAGCAACTTGACAAAATGCAAAGAAATATTATCAGCTCCAGTCACGTTAAACTTGATGGATTTAATAGCAGAATTGCGGCGAAGCTGAAACCCTCATTTGAATTGAAATTACTATACGGTAGCGCAAGCACTACTACCTTCATAACCCTGTTAGAAATATGATTAAGAAAATCAGAGGCGTTCATAGACGTTTCTAGACCGTTGGATGTATCCACAATTCTATTTGATTTAATATTTCTCCATGAGGTTTGAGGTGGTAGTTTCGTATCAATTTGGTCTCTCTAATAAGCTCAGTGACATAGTTACGCACAATGCAAAATATTTTCTTATCTCGTGGCAGTTTTGTTACCCGATGAAGATGATATGCGGAATTGTGCTGGGGAATAGCGAATAAAATCTTAAAACTCATCGACAGCGTTGAAAAATCGCGAAACAGAACTCTTTTTCGATAAAAACCCTTCATATGCATGTAATATTAGTGAATTAATTACACCTAGCTGATCGTTCATATTCGGTAGGTACCAACTCTAGTTCCACGAAAGCAGAGTACGGAGAATCGAAAAATTTGATTCTTTCTCACACGAATTTATCATGGACCAATTTTATTTTCGATTCTTTTACGAATTTAATTATTTGACTCTTCTATTCATAATATTCAGTTCGCGAACTGAATCGAAAATTTTGAGAACTAAAATTTAAATTCGTTCACGAATTTATCACAAACGAATAGTTCCGAATCAGAGATCAGATATTATACATAGATATTTTGTAGATGTTTTTTGATAAAATAATTTAATATTTTGGTTGTAAAATTGCTTTTTTTGAGAAATCCTTTGAGAGTTGCAAAAAATTTTCTTTTTGAGGATGAGCTTAGATCGAAACTAGTCAAAAAATTTTTAAGATTTTTATTAAAGTGTTATGACCGATTTATAGTCGTTAACTTTAACTTAACGTAAAGTAGAAATGTATGCAAATACACTAGGGCATTTATAGTCGGTAACGTAAACTCAACGTTAACGTAAAGTTCATTTCATTCTATCTTAAAGATTTGCTTATGGATTTTTTGACGTTTTGTGTAAAAACTAAAGAAAACTTACTTAAATTTAATTGAAAGTGTCCATAAAAATAAAATTTTATTCATTAAGAAATGTAGAGGATATAAAAAGAGAGACATTAAACCCAAATTTTGGCTGAAATTAATATGAAAATGAATTTTTTTATTTTAAATTTTTTAATCAAATGTTTATTTTAATTTCATTATTTCGCATTGATTGGCAACAATCAATAATGACTTTACACTCGTGACTTAGGATATTGATTAGAATGTTGACTTAGATGTTGACGAAATATTCTCTCATTCTATGAATTCACACATCGTAATATCTAGAAATTTAATACAAAAAATACCAAAGAAATACAATTTTCAATATGTAATCATAGATGAAAAATTCAACTTAAGTAAATATGAAAAATGATGAAGTTTCAATTTAGAAATTATCTGAACATCAAAATTAAAATATGTTTCGTCATCGCCGCTTTGGCTAAGTTGTGTAAGACACACGGGATTTGAACAATATGTCTCTCATGTATGTAGTTCGAATCCTGACACGAAACACAAAAATTTTTTTTCTAAAGGAATTTTAGAGAAAATGAAAAGTTATTTCGAATTGCAAAATTCAAGTGATTTCCAATATGTACTTTAGCTTAATTGTTCACAAAAAACAATCCGAAATTAAAAATTCCCCTAATGTTGTCTATATTTCCTAACCAAAAATATAACAACATATTGACTTTACGTCAGATATTAAGTTTCGCATTGATTGGCAACAATCAATAATGACTTTACACTTGTGACTTAGGATGTTGATTAGAATGTTGACTTAGATGTTGACGAAATATTCTCTCATCCTATGAATTCACACATCGTAATATCTAGAAATTTAATACAAAAAATACCAAAGAAATTAATTTCATTATTTTAAATTTTGATTTTAAAATCAGTTTGTTACTTTTAAGGAATTGATTGATTTATGAAATTGATTACAAACCCAGAGTTAATGTCAATTCAAACGTCAAAGAATACGTAATTTCTTACCAACTATAAATCAAAATTTTGTAGTGTCTTAAGTTACGGTTAAGTGAAAGTTAACGTTACCGACTATAAATCGGGCATTAGGGATATTTTTGTTATAAAAATTTTTACTAGACAAGTGTGTTTATAATCTGAAACATCTATACGAAAATGTGACGAAAACGGCATGACATGGTCAAGAGGCATTTGAAAAATAAAAAATAAATATTAATTTTTTTTTATTTATTTATTTATTTCATTTATTTTTTTTCCTCAACACATTTCGCTAAGATAAAAACAAAACTGTTATTGTTAAAAAGTGTATACTTCTGCTTCTACTGACTTTGAGTGTAGACAAAATTGCAGAATTTTTGAATCGTTTCAGATCATAAAAAAATTTAGTAGGCGAAGTTTAAGAGATCATATGGATGTTGCTCTATTTTACATAAAGATATATTGGTTATACAAAAAACCCAATATTCCTAAAGTTGTAAAACAGACTATCTAAAATATTGACTTATTTTGTTTTTATATTCTGTAATTACAATTATAATTAAAATAATAAGAAAAAAAGCCGGCCGTCACGGCCGCTCGGGAGTTGTGAAACATAGAAGTTGATAGTAGAAATGTTAAATTAATAAAAATCTCTAAAAATTGAGCAAACAAATAAACAAAGTCAAAAATAAAAATACAAAAAAAAAACACGAAAAAAGCATTAAAAAATTAAAAAGAAAATATTTCAAAAAAATGAAAATAAAAAGTAAATAATTTTTAAAAAATTTAAAAAAAAATTATGAATTAAAGAAAATACCAAAAAAATAAAATTAATTATTTTTATTTTTTATGAGGCATGACGGCATGAAATTGTCCTGCCATTCTTCGTTACTCCATATAATTCGATTTTACTGCCAAGGTGCGCCTATAGAAGTTTCACATCAAAAATATATTCATTTTAATAACGAAACTCTATTAATTGTTTATGATAGCAACATTTTACTCAATATTTCTTTATAGGTTTTTATTAATTATAAATCTACTATCAGCTTTTATGTTTCACAACTCCCGTAATGGTAACATTTTTATAGTTTGTAAGCATCAAAATATGAAAACATCTCAAAAATCAAATTGTGAAATCAAAAAAGCAGTATACGAAGAAAAATCAAATGAATCCTTTTAAGTTTTAACTTGCATTCATTCGTGAACAATAAATTTTATTTAATTCTCATCTCTCTCACAATCACAAACGAATACTAAAACTAAAGTATCAAAATTATTTCATTCGTTCCTAAACGACTTGAAAGTTTTAAATTCTCATTTTAAAATTCGCTCACGAATTTTATCAAGTTGTATTTGGCTCACGAATGCATAAAAAAGGAAAAGAACTAAATTTTCGATTCGGGTAACGAATTTTTCCGTACTCTGCACGAAAGGAACGACAACTCCTAAAAGAGTCAATAATTGTGGTGTCCTTGTTAATTGGTGACGCTCTACGATATTTTAGACCTAAAAAGATCAGGTCAGGGTCAGAAAAAACAGGGTGGCTGACCAAAATGAACTATTTTACAGGTTTCATGTCTAGGTAAGTTAAGGTCTAAGAGTGAATTTTCACGCGTACCCGGGTAAGAAAAAGCTAAGAGGCCAACCCGCCTCAAGATCGCGACATAGCTTTTGGGGGGGGGGCTGGGCCAGGCTTAACATTTTAAAACGGCGCAAGGTTGGACTGATATCCTGGAGTCAAGTCTGGCAAATAAGACTTGGGCCAGCAGCCAAATTCTGTAATTGTGAAGCGGTGAAGTGATAAGTTTTTTAATGAAAAGAAAAGAAGAAATTTTAATCATTTCACCGCTTCACAGTTACAGAATTTGGCTGCAGGTCTACGAAACCAATTTTTTTCCAGACCGCCTTTAAATGTGTGGAAAGAGGTTGTGGAAAGAGTAACATATATGAAAATAAAGGTAAACATAATATGCACATGTTTACAATGCATTAGACTAGTTAATAATGCGTAATATAATAAACTGAATCTTGGTCCAGTCTAGGCATTTACAATTGGCCCAGACCTGGACCAAAGCCAACTAGCCAAGGCTTGGCTCGCCAATACTGGCCCGAGATTGGTCCCTTGTTTAACATTGGCAGCTCCTACCCGGTTAGCACCAAACGGGACATGAAACAATGAAAGAGAGATAGAATTTTTTTAAAGGGCAACTATCATTTTTAGTTAAATTCAAGTCACCAATAATAACCGAGCGATTGTAAGTACCACTAAACCGACAAAGAATATAGTTAAGGCTATCAACATCTGCATTGGTGCTAGATGAGGGTTGTAAATGCAACAAACTAGAATTTTGCCCCCACAAATTTGAATCTCGATGAAAATGATTTCGATTTTAACATTAGCTGATGAAGTGAAAATTTCCTTGTTTGTGACTAATAGGCACAAATATGCCAGCATATTTGTAGAGAGCAGCAGGAGAGTTTTAGTTTTAAGTGAAGTTTCAGAGTCGGTTAACAAATGAGCTAACTCATCGTAGTGCTTAGTAATATTGGGACCCAATCAATCACAATATACTTATACAAATTCTTAATAATAAAAAAATTGGTTAAGTTGTTTAATTTACCATAATCTTTCCCTCTTTCCTTTTCCTTTTCCTCCCTCTTCATGAATACTAACATCCTTTGTTACATTTTCATGAAATTCTCTAGCTTGTAAATTTTAGATGTTGATAATGGTGGGACAGAGCAAATGAAAACAAACTTTCGTTAATATGTCAAAACCTCAAACCCAAATTTTAAATAAAAAATTGGCAATGTTGACACCACTCGATCGGATAAAAAAAACATTTGTTCATCAGTTCTCACTCTACAATAGAAATTTCCTCATGGAGTTTGTTAATTTTAAAGAAAATTCTTTTTCGCAATAAAAAAATTTTGGTTACCCTTTTTGAGATTTAATTTTTTTCTCATTTGGATAGATTTTTAGTGGATCCTTCTCATATCTTTCCTAAAATAAAAAAAAAGTCCTTTTGATATATTTGCATTTTATCTATTTTTCCATTATTTTTTGGGTCATGGACCTTAATCTCATATAAATTTTCTCTCATTTGTATAGATGCTTATTTGATCATTTGGATAGTGGATCCTTTCCGTTAAAATTTTTTATTTTCCAATATTAATACACTCTATAAGGAAAATATAAACTGGTGGTGTGAGGTGGTTTCATCTACTTTATACAAATTAGACTAAAACGGCAACCGTCGTTGTTCATTTCTTTCTTCAAGTATGACCAATATATAAATAGAAAAAATCGATTTTTATTCAATTCTCGCAAAAATGTCAATCATATTTCTTGAAACTAATGTTAACACAAATAATTTTCATATTATTATTTATATAAACATAACAGTAAAGTCAAACAACACAGAGTGTGTTACCCTATATTATTTACATTTACATTTTAAGTTTAATTTTATTTTTGCTCTCAGATTAAGTTATGAAAAATAATAATAATTATAATTTAAATAATAAAATTTTTAATAAAAAAACGCACAATTACATCAACCCAATCAATCTGATTGATTCAACATCCATGAGTCATTATTATGAATATTAAATTGATAGAAATTACTAATTCTCTCAAAACTAATTTTATTTTATTTATTTTTATAATTTTAGTGGCGGCAGTAGTTGAATACGATTATATAGGAAAAGACCCATATGAGTTAAATTTAGTAAAAGGATCAATTATAGAAAATATAAAAGAAGTTTCACAAGGCTGGTGGGAAGGAACAATAAATGGAAAAACTGGAATATTTTTAGGAACATTTGTAAAATTTATAAATAATGATGACAGAAACTCGGTGGTGCTGAGGTGAGTAGATTGTTTTTTATCATTCATAAATATATAAAATATATATAATTTTTTCTCTATTATTATTAATCATTAATAAAAATAGAGTAATCAGTTTATATATTTAATTCAATTTTAGGGATAAATCATCTACTGTAAATCGACGATGTAAAGCTGTTTATAGTTACACACAAAATAATGATGATGAATTATCGCTTGCTGTTGGTGATATTATAGATTTTCTTGAAGAAGTATGAATTATAAATATTGATTTAATTCTTGGATAATATTAACAATTTTGATTAATTTTTATAGGTAGAAGAAGGTTGGTGGCGAGGTAAATTAAAAAATAAAGTTGGTGTTTTTCCATCGAATTTCGTAGTAACAATAGAACCATCACCGGTTCTTGCCATTAAAAGAGGACACAATACACCTGCACAAACAAAAAAGAATTTATCGAATTCAAAAGAAAATTTAGTATCAGCTGGTATACATAGTGATAAGGATGCACCAGTTCTTCCTCCCAAACCAGGTTTGATTTTAATTAAAACAAAAATAAATAAATTTAGTTCATTTTTTTAACACAAACTTTTCAATTTGAATTTTAGTTCGTGAATTGTGTAAAGTTTTATTTCCGTACGAACCAGCAAACGAAGATGAACTTGAATTAGTTGTAGGTGATATAATAACAGTTTTAAGTAAAGATTTACCGGATAAAGGTTGGTGGAAAGGAGAGTTTAAAGGAAAAATTGGAGTATTCCCGGATAATTTTGTTTCAATTATATCAGAAGGTACGTTAAGATATATTTTCTTTTTAAGTGAATCAAACGTTAATTTTTAACATATGTACTTGAATTGTTAAAGTTGATGATTTCATATTTCAATCATCAAATAATATTAGAAATGTTCAGTGTGGAATTGAAGATTTTTTTGTACCATTGTTCGTGCCTAAAAGAGTTTTTATATGTTATTTGTTTTTTTTAATATATTATTTTTGTTGCGTGGGGGTGTGTTGAATAGTCGTTTACATTTATGTAATAATTTTATGGATTTAAAAATTTATGACGGACGGTTTTGATGTTTTAAAAAATTATTGTTTATCCTTGGGATTGTTGTTTTTGCCACTCATTTATTCCTCTCTTTTGTTCATTCATAAAATAAACGAACGATACTGTCATCACAGTGAAACTGTTTTCTATGGAATCGGCCAAACAGAGAGATTTGTACAACTCATCTTCAGTAGAAACAATATTTTTCTTTCGATTTCAATTATCGTTATTTTTGTCAGACGGTTGATGTTTGAGTTTTTTTTATTTTAGAGTTAGGGCCACAAACATCCATAAAAGGATAGACCAAAAACGTTGCTCTGGTGTAACACGATAGGCTTGCTAGTTTAGGTGAAGGTGATTTGATCTCTGCGAAAGTTTGTTCATCCATAATGTTTTTGTAGAAAATTATAAGAACAAGAACATTTTTCTGTTCTGTAGAGAGTCAAACCCATTACTAAGACTTGAATTGCCAATCAGTTTACCAGCTCTGCGATGAACAGAATCAAGGCACTCCAAACTACTAAAATATGTTCCGTGTAAGAATAGTCTTGCATACAGGGATGCATAAATCATTTGTATATTAAAAGAAGGCGTTCGGTTTTGGAAGGATTACCATTACAGATTTCCTTTTCGTATGATTTTCAACATCTACACTTAGAACTCTTACAGATTCTTATTTCCAAAAGGGAGTTTAATTTTAACGGAAACCGATTAGTAGCGGATGATCTAGAAAAATTGTAAATCTGTGTTTTACTCGTATTGAATGCAACACTATTTCTGTAATGCATCAAATTTGATCTACAGTTATTAAGACAAGATGATGAATTTAGATTTTATATTTCAAGAGATGTATAAAGCGTGCTTTTATCAGAAAAACTATGAATATGATTAACTGTTGAATCTAACAAATCATTAATATAAACTAAAAAGTGAGTTGGTGACACACCGTAAGCATAAGGATCTTCTACATTAGGTAAAAAAACAGTCGATGAGGCTCTGTACTCAAGAAAAAAGTAGTTCGTCCAAACCATAACATCTTATTTTACAAATAAGATTTTTGGATATATCAAGAGCAACACCGAAAGTTTCGCCATGGTTCTCAAGCGACTTGTTCCTAACATGAGTGATAAAAGAAGGTTAATCTCCCGTCGCTCTTGCTTTTCGGAACCCATATCGTCTTTCATTAAGTAATTTTGTCTTTTAGAACTGGCTGTACACTAGCTATTTTTCATATTTCAGAAAAAATTCGTTTTATATATGACAAACGGAAGATTTTAGTGAGGGTTAGTGGTGGCAATGCCTTAGAAAATGTCCTAATAATAATTGGAAGAAGACAATCAACCAAATGCTTTTCTCTCTCTCTCTGGCGTTTACATCCCATGGAGGGATTTTGTCGTCTGTGCAATCAGCTTCCAATCATCTCGTTCCATGACCAGTTGACCCCAGTTTCGACATCCTATATCACGAAGGTCTTGGATGATGTCATCACGCCAGCGTTGTCTAGGTCTTCCTCTCCAACGAACACCACTTGACGAAGCTCAAGAACGAAATATCCTCTTGAAAGTGAAATCGCCATACTGCGTTCAGCACATCACGTTCATTTGTTGCTCATTGTTTCTATTTCCGAAGGCTGTGGATCTTGGGTGGAAATCTTTTGTCCGATTCCGCGCATTGGCAAAGCATTCTTTCGAATTTCCACTAGCTGCATGTTGGTTGATGTTTTCGACACAGATCTTCAGGTGTTCGCGTTTCTTTTTCAGGAGGAGTTTTGCTGAGGCTTTTCTGACGCATAGAAAATCAGTTTGGGGCTTCTGGTGTTCCTCGTTAACCATTTTTCTCGCAGTTTTTGTTTGTCCTCAACGCTTTCGCGGTACTCAAAATCAAACCACTCGTGATTTCGGTCGTCGTTTTCCGATTGTAATTTGTGCTTCGAATGTAATGGTTGATTGAAGCGTTTGCCATTCTTCTTATATGTTTAATGGCATCTCAGACGGGATGTCATGCTTTTCTATGCTTTGCGTTACAATTTCCTGATATCTATTCAGCGTTTCCGGATGTTTAAATTCTTCGAAATTCCAGCGTACGGTATTTTTTGCTTGTCTATTAAATGTAGATGACAACTTGCACTTGTACTTAAAGATGACAAGCATATGATCGGTGTCCATGTCAGCACCTTTATATGATCAAACGTCAGTTACACTTGTAGACTGTCTCTTAGAAATCATGACATGATCGATTTGATTTTCAGTTCTTCTATCGTTTGATTTCCACGTTTCTTTGTGGAATTTCTTTTAGGAAAGAATGTGCTAGAACTTACTAGATCATACATCATAGCCAGTTCAGCTGCGCGAAAGCCGTTTTGTTATTGGTATGATGCAAGCTGTTAGGGCCGATATGTGTTTTAAGTTCTGCACTTCTACCAATCTGAGCATTGAAGTCACCTACCATACAGGGAACAGGTCGTTAATGGCATCTGCTTTGTCTTCAGTAGGTGCATGAACATTGATGATCGTTCCATTAAATTTTTGCGTGCGGATTCTCAGTGTGGATAACCGCATATTAATTGGGCAAAAGTCGATAACATGTTGATTGAAAGCCAACTCCGAATTATCCTCCGTTTTGATGACCGCAATAATAGAGAGTGTATCCCTTGGCTGTTTCGTGGATTGCACTCCCTGGCCATCTTAGTTCTTGTAATGCCACTATATCTAGTTATCGATTTGGTTTGTAAGTTTTAGTAGATCTTCTGGTCTTCTAAGACTTAGCACGTTCCAGTTTCCTATTTTTAATTCGTAGTCCGGGTACAGTTGCCGAGGTCGTTCCGATGAGTCCGAGATAATACGAAGGCAGTGCACAAAATTCATGACAAATAATTTTTTACGGAAATGGGGTGTTAGCCCTTCGCTCAACTTAAATTTTCGCCCAAGCCGCCCAAAAGCCCCATTTTGTATATAAATCCAGATTCCAGGCATCGGTTTCGGTAAGAAATTGAATTCGCTTACTGTAGAATGATTTTTCAGCAGCTAACCCTTTTTCTTTTAGCTCAATGAAGGCGCATATCTCTATCGAATCTATATAAACAAAAGAAAAACAACGTAGATTTTTAACAGCTACTTTGTTTGAGCATGAGTGAGTAAAATTTGGATCTGATTGTACAAACTGGCTGGTCTTGTCTTAATGGTTAGCGTTAAATTTTCGGTTTCGCAGTGTTCGATGTTTGACTCAGCTGTGGTGACCAAAAAGGTGTTGTGGTGATAGTCTCGTCGTTTCTCCAGTTTGTGTCTACAAGGGAATTCAGCACGTTGTTTTGGGTCTGCAGTCTGCCGATAACATATTAAGACAACAGCCAGAATTTTCTGTTGTTTGACTATTGTAACATGTTGCCTGCTACCACGCTATTCATTGTATCATATATTTGGAGTCGAAGTTTAAAAATTGGCTTTAATTTCAAGCGCCGGTTTCAACGCTGGAGCGACTCTTAGTAAAGCAAATTAAAATAACCCATATTTTTTCAAGGTCTGTATTTAATTAAACCATTTCTTTAAAAACAATTCTGAGTTCATATTGATTCCTTGAGGCTTGAAGCGTAACTATTATTTCATATGAATTTTTCCATAAAAAATCAATAAGACGAGTCAACTCATTCTTATTTTGGGACATATAAAAAATTTTCGATCGACAGCAGTTATTCACATTTTTTTTTGTGCTCTATATGTTCCATATACGAACGTAGACTGTCAACAAGTGTCTCTCACCAATTATCAAAAGAGAAATAAAATAAAAATGACATAATCGCATATGGAAATGGAGTGAAATATTTAAGAGAATTAAGGGTTCATGACTCTACTCCGCTCCGTGTGGAGGGCAGTTATGATGCTATCTTTTTCTGGTCATGTTGAGCACTTCATTACTTTAGTAATCGGTGATAAATCTACCTCGTTTTTTGGTTTTGTTAATGATATTACTTGGTCGACCTTCCTCAAGCTTGGAATTTTCAGGTTTTGGATGGAGCGGTTCAACGTGTTATGTATGCTATACTGAAAGTCTAGGGACATGCTTTATCAAAATTAGGGACCGATCATTTGGTCCGTGTCCGTGAATTTTATTACTCTTACGACATTATCCTTTTGTAAACTGTGTGGTTATCTACTGGGAAGGTATTGATTCTTTTTATGGTATTCCTATGCAATGCCTGCGTTAAAGCCCTATTCTTCTAGATGTGTTCTTAACTTATTAAGTATGTATTAATGTACTACTTTCTTCGTTTTTGTTGACATTCCTTAAATTTGTGGGTTGTTTTATCTGCCAAACTTATCGCACTAGTTCGAATATACGATATAACTATCCGGCGGCTTTCTGGTGAAATAAATGTTCTTGTAGCTTTCTTGTAGATATTGTGAAATACACGGTTAGTAGATGGCCAGTTTTTCATCGATTCGACTACGAAAACCATCGCAATTGCTCTTCGAAACGTTTGTGTACGGCAGCAAGTTTCCGGTGTTATGTACAGCATGATTTTAGTTTTAACTGGTAGTACACTGGTAGTACGTTATGCTTTCCAATAAAATACGTAATCTCGTCAATTTTCTTCCTAGTGGCTTCCTGATACTATCATAATTAATGTGTAAAATCCGAACCGGATTGGCGTTTAGTTGTGTTATTATTCTGTTTTTCTTCCATAAAAATGTTGTGTTATATAAATTACAATATGTGTCACAACAGTGTCACAACAACACATACATATACCTTTTACAACCTGGTTTCCACAAAAACCAGGTGTTTGTTGACGATTTTTGTAAATTTGTGGATTGAAGTCACTCGAGACTATTGATTCGGACAAAGCATGCCAATCAAAGTACAAATGGTACGAACAAAGAAGTAGTTATATTACGCGCAGTAAGGTCAGGGTTGCATTGATTTAAATCAACTTCATTTTTTTTTTAAAAAAATCATTGTTTAAATCAATTGAAGAAATTTCTAAAAATTTTAAGCAAATTAAAAAAAATGTGGTATGAATTTCAATATGTTTCACAACAGCATATAGAAACCTTTTAAGAGCAAGATCCCATAATAACATGCGTACTAAGGTGATGATGGACGCAATTTTTTATGTTAAGTTTTTCTTAAAGAATTGGTAAGTAAACAATAAATCCTATAAAGAACATAAAAATGGTAAAAATCCATTAAGCCAGTAAGTGGCATTGGCATTGTCCATGATCATTTGACGCGCTGTCTTCCTTAATAATAAAAGAATTATAGATATAAATATAGAGTTCTATATAGGCTCGTTTTTTCGAGCAAGCAATACCGTGCCCTCTTGAAGGAATCTTCCATAACTAACATTGAGCTCAACCGCCAGCCCCCTAAGATATCACCTTGGTTAGTGATATCCCACTTCTATTGACAGAGGTATGTAATAAATCACGTTAACTCTTTTGTCAATAGCGGGGACTGGAGTACTTGAGGTTGTCCGTCCGTAGACCAAGAATAAAAAGATTTACAAATCAACAAAAACTAATCCCTCCATTTGGGATTTAGAAAATTTGGGAAAATTTAAAATAAATTAAAAATTCAATTTAACACAAAAATATCTTCAAATCTACTACCATGGCTCTCGAGATCGTTAACTCTCAGTGATCCAACATAACTTTTGAATAGTACAGAAAACATTGAATGTAATAAGCTACTTTTGGGTCACTGTCCCAGAGATCAGAATTCCGGATATATTTAATTCCAGGTTGTGCAGCTACCTCAGGCAGTATCAAATGTAGTTTGATTTTTCTTCAAACTTTAATGTACTCAGGTAAGGATTGTCGAAATGCGAGATGCGCTCACTGTTTATGACGGATGACGTTACTCTAAAGCAGCAACAAAGCATCTCAGATTGGTAACGGCGTTCGACAAGACACGATTTTCATGTTGCTAGAACAGTGTAAAAATCTAGCAACTAAAAACTGTTGCTTTAATTTTATCTTTCCTTGCCTCTCAAAAGAATACAACCACACCTAATGATTGATATAAAGTAGTTAAGACCACTGCGTCAAAAGAGTGAATATAGGACCATTTCTTAAAAATTTTTACAAATTAAAGCAAATTTTTTTAAAAATCAAAAAAAGCCGATTTTAATAATAAAACAGATTTAAATCAAATAAATCGGATGTTTTTAAAATAATCAGATTTGTATGCAACCCCGAGTAAGGTGCTATGTAGCTTGTGTTCCATTGCTTATAATTTGCAAATGTAGCGTATTACCTTAGATTACGACATTCATTGCATTGTCGCATCTCACCGACGTCAAAGTTTTACTAATTTTTTGTTTGCATATTGAGCAGTTTCAGCCTCTGTGAACCTTTATTAATTTTTATTTCAACTATTCGAAAAATAATATCGGAGCAGTCGTACTATAATGGGTTGCTTCCTTAGCGGAATGCCTGAATCAAACGATTTACCGATGATAGAAGATCGTTTGCTTGATGACCCCGGATAATTTTGGTGCTGAGAACCTATTGTCTTGCACGCGAAATATTTCCATCTCATTGCATATACCAACATGAAAGCTGAAACTTTAATGGAACCTTTAGGCAAATTGAAATTTTCAAAAATATTTGAACAAATTAACAAAAAGATACAATTTACTCTTGAAATGGAAAAAGACATGTTAAATTTCTTGGATTTGACCATATCACCATGATAACAATTTTAAGTTTAAAATTTATAGAAAACCTACTACAACTGATATTACAATTAACTCTTGCTATTATTCTCAGAAAATGTCTGCTTATAATTCAATTGTAAAATATGGAGGGGCTGAAATCTATCAAGACTTCGGTCTGGGTTAAGGATTTTGATATAGTTTTCGGCAAAAAACTTTTATGAGGACATGGTTTTTAGTTTTGTGCAACGATGTATGTCAAACATAACTCTTTGTTAAAGGACAAGTATTTTATTATCTCTGTTTAGAAATTTATTACAAAACTAACACGAAACATCAATACGTTGCCGGAAAATTATAACAGATCATAAATTAACATAATTTAGTGAAAAGATGATAAACTCAGCAAACTACTCAAAAACCTTTCCATTTAGCATTTCGAGAAAATATAACAAAACGACAAATCCATATTTCTTTCAAAATTCCAAAAATATTGTAAAAATTAAATAAAATCAAACTTTTTTCAAAATTCCAAAAATATTCCAAAAATTAGAATAAAATCAAATATTTAAACTTTCTGAATTCCAATAATATTCCAAAAATTCTTAAAAATTCAAAATTTTCCAAAATTCTACAAATATTGCAAAAATTATTACAAAATCAAAAATTGAAATTTTTTTTCAAAATTCCCAAAATTATAATAAAATCAAAAATTAAAAATTTTTCAAAATTCTAAAAATATTGCAAAAATTATAACAAAATCAAAAATTGAAACTTTTTTCAAAATTCCAAAAATATTGCAAAAATTAGAATAAAATCAAATATTTAAACTTTTTCTAAATTCCAATAATATTCCAAAAATTCTTAAAAATTCAAACTTTTTCCAAAATTCTAAAAATATTACAAACATTATTACAAAATCGAAAATTGAAATTGTTTTTCAAAATTCCAAAAATTATAATAAAATCAAAAATTTAAAATTTTTCAAAATTGTAAAAATATTCCAAAAATTCTTACAAAATCAAAAATTAAAACTTTTTCCAAAATTCTGAAAATATTGCAAAAATTATTACATTACATTATTACATTACAAAATCAAAAATACAAACTTTTTTCAAAATTCCAAAAATATTTCAAAAACTATAACAAATTCAAAAATTTCCATATCCATTTACATTTATGTCATAAAAACAGCTGAATTTTTTTTTCCCAAAAAATTAGCTAAAAAAATAAATGAAATCATTTTTTAGCACACCTGACATTATTTTTTTGACAAACTTATAATATTCTCTATAATAATAATAAAATTTCATGTCATACAAAAAATTAATTTTATTTTTTTCCAAAAAATTGGGTAAAAAAATAAATAAAAATCTTTCTTTTGACACCCTTGACAACATTTTTTTGACAAATTTATAATGCAATAATCTAAATTTTGGTCTCACATACCAATCCCGACCATCAAGATTTCTCCAAATTCAATGTTCCTACTCGGAATCACTTAAAATGAAAGTTTTTTAAATAAAAAATATGCAAATTTCCTTGTTTTGATACACTTGACGATTTTTTTGACACACTTCCGGTACAGTTATCGAACACATTGTCCTTTCGGCTCTTCCCGTTGAGTAAACCTATATTTAGAAAAAATATTTTTTGAAATCCGTCCATCGGTTTTCTAGATTTCGTAGGTTGTGACGGCCGGCAGATAGACATACATTTTTTTTTGCTTTTTTAGAATCAGGCCTTTAGGTCGAGATATACCAAAAAAGTGGGGGTAAGAATTTCACTTTTGGCTCATGAATGCAATACTTAGGTCTTTCAGACCGAAGTAATAGATTGCTTACTATTCCAATAAATCATTTAAATTTCCAGAATTAAGTAAATACAAGTAAATTTATAGCTATTAATTATTGTTGATAAAGCAATATGTATATAAATGTTAAAAATATTATTGATAAAATATTAAGTCGAAATTAAAAAGATTAAATAATCATAAGTCTATAAACATTAAACAGATTGAACACTACGACAGATATAAAATATAATTCTATAAATTACACAAATTCACAAACAATTAACATTCTGTATAATAAGTTTAAATTCGAAGAAAAACCTAAACTAGAAGAATGCTTTGGTGTTTATCAAATAAATTGTGATTCATGTGATAAATTTTATATTGGTCAAATAGGTAGAAAATTTACAAAAGATTTTCGGAACTTTGCCTAAAAGAAAAAATATTCTTAATATAAAATCAATTTTTTCAACATCTACTCAACGACCAATCAATTCGGTCACTTTGTGTCTTTTGTCAACTGAATGTTTCCTGTCACAAGATTATGTTAAAATTCGATTATCATATCTTCCAAAACAAAATATGAAGACACATCAACCGAATGTAAAGTCAACATTTTAAATGATTTTCAACTTCGTTAGCAATATGGTTTTTTTCATCATCCGAAATATGAACTTCTTCAAGTAAATGGAAAGTTGGAAATTTTTTTGTCAACATAAGTAATCCAAATTGGAATTTTTTGAATAAAAAAAGTCAAATTCTGTTTCGCTGTCATAACGTAACGTTGCGTAGAAATATTTAACTCGCCCAAATACGTGAATATGTCTGTTACTATTACTGAACTATAACCTCTATCAGCTAAATTACTCCCTTGATTAGTAAAAACTGCATAACTCATACGCACTTGAAACGATATACGTCCACCTGAAATCCACCTTACATCTGTGTGAAATAGAACAGGTTCCACCAAGTTCCTTGCATAAATCACAGAAGAAACGATGGTTTAACACAACCTCTACAAAAACCACTATAGGTACGCATATGAAGTATAAATTTCTTATATTTTCCTACTTAAATTACTTTAAATTGTTGAAATTATTTTTATTTATGACTTCATGTAAATTTGTGAAATTTAGATCGTTGCACCCCCAGATATTCCACCACAGGTTACGAACCAATGCACATCTTTTTTTTAGCCGGTACTAAGAAAAAAATAACTAGCGTTTGATTATTACTAATAGCATAGCTTTGCGGAATAAACCTTTTCTCCTAAAAACGCGTTTACTTAATAATTAAGTTTTTCATAACAAATTTTGTGAATAAGACTCGAGCACTCACAATTAGTTTGGTTGCATTAATCCATTGATTAGTCCATTGTCCATTGATTACTTTTATATTATTTCTTTGTGCAAAACTCATCGATTCATTCAGATTTCTTAGCTAATGTTTTAAATTTCAAAGATTTCTAAAAATTTTCTTAACCGGAAACAGTTTGCTAGAACTATAATTTCATCTGTTATTTTTTTGAACATTGTTATGAACAACCTTCGCCAATTAAATCTTAAACCAAAATAAATTACCTTGATCTTACGAACTCATTGACTTATCCACTAAAAATATGGGTGCAACAGTTTCATTAATGGTTTATGTATCATCCTCCTAACGCTAATTTGTATTTGAAAGAGCACATCCAACATTTATCCAAAGCACCTGTATAATTCAGCAATAGAAAGTTAAATTTTTTATGTACAACCTTGGTATTGGTATTGAAACAACTGCAGCTATTTCCCGTCTTGGGAAAAAATCATCTTCCAAAAATGGTAATTTTAAAAGTAATCCGTAGAACCACTAGATTTGAGAAATTCAGGTTGGAGATTTACAAGTCACAATCGTCTGAAAAACAAATGACGAGTCTTGGAGTAAAAAATGATACAATTCGGAAAAGTTGTGTTGTCGTAGATTTGGACAATAACGTTATTACTGACAACTCCTTTCCCCCCACACTGGTCTATTTTATTTAATTTTTATCACAATTTTTATAATAATTTTTTTTTGTTTTCTAGTTTCACCATCTAAAGATTCATTCATCCAGAAACCAGATCGACCACCATTATCATCAAAAGTATTAATTGTAAATAAGTCACCAAATAATTCCACATCTAATTCCATACGTAAAGATAGTTTTGGTTCAAAAGATTCATTAAATGAAACTGGTATCATCGCTGGAAACGTAGCTGCACATCGTTTATCATTAGAACATCGCACAGTAACATTAGATACACCATCACCACCCCAACATCAAAATACAACAACGACAACAACAGTAACAAGTGAAAAATCTATTCGTAAAAGTTCCGATGGTAAAACCACTACGAATTCAGATTTACGAAAAAGTTTAGAAAACTTAGATGATAAAAAATCGACCCCACCACCCGTTCTAACAAAAAAACCGGTTGTTCCAATTAAAAAATCACCAACAATAAGTAGCGTATTCTCTGGTTTTAAATCAAAAGTTAAAAGTGTTGAGCATAAATTAACAGCGCATGATAGTTTAGACGGTTTAGGTAGTAGTAAATCACAGAATCAACAACAATTTGCTGATAATAGTGATAAACATATAATTGGGGAACGAATTAAAAAAGAAGATTTTGATCAAGTTGAAAGAGGTTCGATGTTACAGGATATGCGTGCTGGTCGTGCTAAAGCACCGAAACGTCGACCGCCGTCTGCAGCGATTAATATAATTGGTGATAATAATAATAACAATAGCATACATAACGGTGGAATGGAATCACTAAATGATTCACCACCAACAAACAGTGAAGATGATTCAACTCGTCTAAAATCAAGAGAATGGGAAAAACATAAAGCTCCGTGGATGGAGGAATTAAAAGCGAGTCAAATGAAAAAGACATCACCTAGTAATTTGGATAGTTCAAAATCACCCGACTCATCGCTTATAAGTGAACAAAGTGATACATCAATGAAATCATTAAATGAAATGTCAAAATCGTTTAGTAGTTCATACGTTACATCAAATCAAAATAGAAAATCTAGTATCGATACTAATAATTCGTATGAAACATCACGAACGAATAGTGTTGATACATCATCGATGAATTTATTTAAAAAAGATACAGATAGCACAGTTATGACAAAATCAATGTCATCATCGGTTGGAACAAAAATATCGATAAATGAGAATCATCAAGTAACATCATCAACAACTCATTCCGAAGAATCAACAAAACACATAACAAACAATTCACGTCCAATTAGTATGAATATAAGAAATCGTAGTATATCTCCGATTGGTAGGTCTGGTATTAAATCGATGAATATATCACCGGAAACAAAAATGTTTTCAACTGCAAGCCATGATGTTTCAACAATAACCGTTACAACAGAAAATGTATGTTCAAGGGTTATTGAATTAGAATTACGAGTAATTAAATTAGAACGTTTACAACAATCCCAAAATGCAACAATAGAAGAATTAATAAAATCGTTACGCGATGAGAAGGATAAGGTTAAGTTTTTAAAAACCGAACTGGATAAGTACGCCAATTGTGTAACACAAGTTTGAAAACCAAACTATAAAATATAGTTTTTTGTTTTCAAAATATATTTTTTACATTTATAATATTTCTATTTTTTTTTTTATAAATTTTTGAATGCAGTAAGGAGTGAGATATTAAAGTAACTATTAAAGAAATGGATTGTCGAATGAAATTAATAGTATTAAGGGAAACGTATTTATTTTTCGTAACAAAAATATTAAGTAAACAAAACAAGAAACAATTTATTAAAAAAAAAAACATAATTATAGTATATAATTAATATAGATATATAAATAAATAATATTAATAAGCAAATATAATTCCATATTAATAAAATGAAAAGAACTAAATAATAATATATGTAAATCGGATTTTTTTTTTATAAAATAATTTAAATAAAAAAAAATTATTCCTAAAAAAATAAACACAAACATTCTAAAGATAAAAAACAATTAATTTAGGATAATTAAAAAATAAAAATTAAATAATATATAAATAAAACATTTATAAAATAGTTATCATTTGTTATGTTAAAATCAAATTCGTAGACGCTTTTACAACCACTGACAGAGTTGGAATTCATTTTCAAATTTCATCGATTTCTTTTAGACGAATTCCAATCTTCTTGCTTTTTTTGGTTGTGGATTCGCATAATGGGCTACAAGAAATAACGAATAATTTTTAATTCGATGAGTTAGTTTTGCTTAGTGCAAAGAAAAAAATTAACACAAATATTTTGTGAACAATGTAGGTTTACAGACTTTGCGCCTTCGGAAAAGCATTTTCAATTGCTATTCATTTATTGTTTTAAATTTATAATCAACAGACCTAATTTATATCGAGGATATAGCTAAATTTTAAATTAAAAAAAATTTAGAATTGGTGACAGTGGTGTGATTGTGAAAAATTGATAAAAAGTGACATAAAACTTCAGGTAAAAACTAAAAATATATAAATCATGTTAAGAAAAGCAAACGAATGCTCAATTCACTTTATATAATTCATTAAATTCATATAACCTATTTAACTCACCTGAATTGAACGCGCCTTATAATAGTAAAGAATGGAGAGATACAACTATGTTTAATTTTTCTGCAAAGCTCTGCCCAAAAGAGCTAGAAGATCCAGTTCTGGATTGATTTAATTATGTAAGAGAGAGAGAGGTGCTCGACGATTGATTTTGCTTCATAACAAAAAAATAAAAACGAAATTACTAGAAAAGGAAAGGATTGTGATGAGATGTTTAAAATTAAGAAAAACAAGATAAAAAAGGTATATTGAAAATATGTTGTTTTGTTTTAATTTAAGTGTTTTGAAACCTGGTCCAATTGGGTAATTTTGTATTCCCTATGACTAGGTGATCGAAAATTTTTTATAAATTTGAAAGATCTCACACAATTAAGATGGAAAACGTTTTTAATAATACTTTTAATGTGAATCAAATGTTTTATTATTTGTAGACGAGAACAGTGTTTCACTTTTAGCTATCTACATATAACATAATTTTACACTATACACTGTTTTTTGCCTAAAGTGGAGTTGCGTGGCAAAATTAACAACGGAAGGAATTGTCCAAAAATTTAACATAATTTTTTAAGAACAAAAATTAAAAAATTTATCGCATTATGTTATAAATGAAAGCGAACCGAAAGAAAGTTTTTATATCAGAATCGAAATCGTCTGAGACTTTAGCATGCAGCATGACACCTCCATCAAAATTTCGAGTTTTGTATTGGAGTTCCAATTATTTTAACAGAACAATTATATGAGATAGAGATAGAAGCGATGAGTTTGCGGCAAAAAATTGCTTTTTGGGAATGCTTTTTATCATTTACAACAATTTTCTATGATAGAATATTTCCAAAATATTATATAATTTCATAGTACTAAAAAATATGTGTCTCTAATTTGACTACCGCTACTATATGGAAAAGTAAATCTGGCAACGTCGGTGTCAGTCAAATATATTTATTATTTTAATTTAAAATTATTTTGTTTTATTGTTGCGTGTCCTGTAGGAATAAATAAATATATTTATTATTTTATTTTAAAATCTGATTGTCACGTTATCTTATTATGAACAAGAACAATGAAAAAAGACTTCTCTTTGATCGACACACACAACGTTGCCAGATTTTCTTACTGCAAATGGCGGTTAGCTTTCCTTTGTACGCAGCAGATTTTATAAATTTTTAAATTGAATATTTACGTCTCATTGCCGGTGATACCGCTATTTTTTTGGCTCAGAAAATCATAAATCGCACAGAGAAACCGAACGTAAGTTTTTTTTTCGGATGTCTTTGCAAGAACGTTCTGAATTTTTAATTTTTCTAGCAAATTTTGATACTTCCGTCGAATATAACATAGAGTGAATGATAATTTTGAAATTGATTATTTCGCGAAAATTGTCGGTGACATCTAAATTTTTTGATTCCAATCGATGCCGGAACGTTTATTCTGTAATATATTTTAAAATCCGACGTTATCTTTGATTTCATAAATGTTATATACACCCTTTACGTAAACTACTTTTTTCAGTCTCTAATTGGGCGTCATTAATCACTGTTGGGTGGTTTGTACGGGTTTATTGTAAGAGCCGTGTCTACGCCAGGAAATTCAAATTGCAAGAGCATATTAACTTCAACATTCGGCATGTTATAGCCGAAATAACGAAGTTTTTTATTTTAGTCTCTAATTGGGCGCCATTAAATAAACACTTTCTGGTGGTTTGTACGGGTTTACTGTAAGAGTCGAGTTGGTTGAAAACGATTAAGGTTGAACTAAAACAGCCAACTATAAGTTGCTACTTATCAAGAATTGCTTAGGATGTGTGTTAATATTAGACGTCAACTTCTTATTTCAGTCTCTAATTGGGCGCCATTAGTAAAACATTGTCGGGTGGTTTGTATGGGTTTATTGTAAGAGTCGTGTCTGCCCCCAAGAAATCCAAATTTCAAGAGCACATTAATTTCAACATTCAGGATGTTATAGTCGAAATACTGAAGTTTTTTGTTTCAGTCTCTGTTTGGGCGCCATTAATTAAACAATTTCAGGTGGTTTATATGGGTTTATTGCAAGAGTCGAGCTGGTTGAAAACGATTTATGTTGAACTAAAACAGCCAACTATGAGTTGCTACTCATCAAGGATTGCTTAGGATGTGTATTGAATATCTGACGTCAACTTCTTATTGTAGTCTCTAATTGGGCGCCATTAATAAAACATTGTCGAGTGGTTTGTACGGGTTTATTGTAAGAGTCGTGTCTATTCCGAGAAATCCAAATTGCAAGAGCACATAAACCTCAACATGCAGCATGATATAGTCGAAATACCAAAGTTTTTTGTTTCAGTCCCTGATTGGGCGCCAAAGAATTAAACACTTTCGGGTGGTTTGTATGGGTTTACTATAAGAGTCGTGTCTGCCCCCAAGAAATCCAAATTTCAAGAGCACATTAATTTCAACATTCAGGATGCTATAGTCGAAATACTGAAGTTTTTTGTTTCAGTCTCTGTTTGGGCGCCATTAATTAAACAATTTCAGGTGGTTTATATGGGTTTATTGCAAGAGTCGAGCTGGTTGAAAACGATTTATGTTCAACTAAAACAGCCAACTATGAGTTGCTACTCATCAAGGATTGCTTCGGATGTGTATTGAATATCTGACGTCAACTTCTTATTGTAGTCTCTAATTGGGCGCCATTAATAAAACATTGTCGAGTGGTTTGTACGGGTTTATTGTAAGAGTCGTGTCTATTCCGAGAAATCCAAATTGCAAGAGCACATAAACCTCAACATGCAGCATGTTATAGTCGAAATACCAAAGTTTTTTGTTTCAGTCCCTGATTGGGCGCCAAAGAATTAAACACTTTCGGGTGGTTTGTATGGGCTTACTATAAGAGTCGTGTCTGCCCTCAAGAAATCCAAATTTCAAGAGCACATTAATTTCAACATTCAGGATGTTATAGTCGAAATACTGAAGTTTTTTGTTTCAGTCTCTGTTTGGGCGCCATTAATTAAACAATTTCAGGTGGTTTATATGGGTTTATTGCAAGAGTCGAGCTGGTTGAAAACGATTTATGTTGAACTAAAACAGCCAACTATGAGTTGCTACTCATCAAGGATTGCTTAGGATGTGTATTGAATATCTGACGTCAACTTCTTATTGTAGTCTCTAATTGGGCGCCATTAATAAAACACTGTCGAGTGGTTTGTACGGGTTTATTGTAAGAGTCGTGTCTATTCCGAGAAATCCAAATTGCAAGAGTACATAAACCTCAACATGCAGCATTTTATAGTCGAAATACCAAAGTTTTTTGTTTTAGTCCCTGTTTGGGCGCCAAAGAATTAAACACTTTCGGGTGGTTTGTATGGGCTTACTATAAGAGTCGTATCTGCCCTCAAGAAATCCAAATTTCAAGAGCACATTAATTTCAACATTCAGGATGTTATAGTCGAAATACTGAAGTTTTTTGTTTCAGTCTCTGTTTGGGCGCCATTAATTAAACAATTTCAGGTGGTTTATATGGGTTTATTGCAAGAGTCGAGCTGGTTGAAAACGATTTATGTTGAACTAAAACAGCCAACTATGAGTTGCTACTCATCAAGGATTGCTTAGGATGTGTTTTGAATATCTGACATCAACTTCTTATTGTAGTCTCTAATTGGGCGCCATTAATAAAACATTGTCGAGTGGTTTGTACGGGTTTATTTTAAGAGTCGTGTCTACTCCGAGAAATCCAAATTGCAAGAGCACATAAACCTCAACATGCAGCATGTTTCGAAATACCGAAGTTTTTTGTTTCAGTCCCTGTTTGGGCGCCAATAATTAAACAATTTCGGGTGGTTTGTATTTGTTTAATGTAAGAGGCTTTGTGCGAACTCACAAATATTTGACAGAACAAAGTTTTTGGTAAAGGTGAAATTTGTAAAAACAAAACTTTTACATACGGTGAAAAACTTTGTAATTTTTACGTTTGCTGTTAATAAATATATATAATATATTTACTAATGTAAATGTTACTTGGGCACTTGAAAAACTTCTGTAATAAATCGTTGTTTATTATGAAATAATTTGTTATGCCTACTGTCACGATTTGCTAAAAATTTATACTAAATTTTGACGTTTTGTTATGGTGAATATAAATTCCAAAAGACAAATTTTTGACAGTTAATAGTTGTCATCTATCACTATTTCGTCAGTTCGCACAGAACCAGAGTCGAGTTGGTTGAAAACAACTTAAGCGTGGTTTACACGATACAAGCTACTGGCGTGCCGGTAGACAGTTACTCGCCTGTTCATTCGCCTCAAAAATTTTGTTTTTGTTGTTTTTCTTTTTAAAATATTTGACAGATGAATAAACGAAATGAGGTTAATATTTGGCGTTTTATAACAATTAGTATTTAAAAATTCAAATATTTTATTAATTTTACTAATAAATAAATTAAATAAATAGATTACTAATAATAAATTTAAAAATATTTTGTAAAAAACAATAATCCAAAAATAATCTGAGCAAAAATTTAACTATATACTAAACGACATTTTTTCAAAAACAATATTAATAAAGACCTGAAAAAACTTGATAAAATCATAAAATGTCTATAAGCTCACAAAATCATATAAAAAATAAAACGAAACATAAAACAAGTCGAAATCAACCGAATACAATACGACCATAACTTTTCATTGTGGTGGGGGAAGGCGAGTGGCACGTAAAAACAAAATATGTTTTACTAACTTGCCTGCGTCTAAAAAACTCGGCCTCCTAAATAGATGCAAAAATTTTTTCACTCCATACCAATTGCTCCATGTTTATAAGTCCTATATTCGTCCCTGTATGGAGTACTGCTGTCAAGTTTGGGGTGCTGCCTCTGTTTCCATCTTGGCCCTCTTGGACTCTGTTCAAAAGCGAGCTATACGAATTGTAGGTGATCGAACTTTGACATCAAAACTTGATTCCCTACAACATCGTCGCACTGTTGCTGACCTCGTTGTTTTTTACAAATATCGTCATCAGCAGTGCTCAGATGAAATCAGCGGCATCATGCCTCAAACTTATTCTTACCCCCGTTCCACTCGACAATCGGCTGCCGCAACCAGTGAAACGGTAAAGATCCCGCGCTGTCATACTGGCAGATCGCAGAGAGACTTCTTTGTCCGAACTGCGTACAAATGGAATAGTTTGCCGGAACACTTAGTCTCAGGTGGCTTCAACCCGCAGATGTTTAAAAAAAGCGTTAATCTACACCTCAGAACGCCAGTTGTTGTGGGACCCAGGTCTAGACCTAGGTCTTAAAAGGTATTTATGTGTTGTTGTGACACATATTCTAAACCCTATTACACAACACATTTTCTTAAAAAAAAAAAAAAAAAGTTACTGTCCTACTCGCATATGCAAGTAGCTCGCCTTATGTGTTCACACGATGCAAGTAACTGTACTACAGTAACTCGCCTGCTCAACTCGCACGTTTACTCGCCTCTTGTAAACTAGGCATTAGGTTGAACTAAAACAGCCAACTATAAGTTCATCAAGGATTGCTTCGGATGTGCATTGGATATTTGACGTCAACTTCTTATTGTAGTCTCTAATTGGGCGCCATTAATAAAACATTGTCGGGTGGTTTGTACGGGTTTATTTTAAGAGTCGTGTCTACTCCGAGAAATCCAAATTGAGAGTACATTAACCTCAACATGCAGCAGTCGAAACACCGAAGGTTGTTTTACTGTAAGAGTCGGGCCTACGCAGAAAAATCCAAAATGCAAGATCAGATTAACTTTAACATGCAGCATGTTATATTCGAAATACCGAAGTTTTTTGTTTCAGTCTCTAATTGGGCGCCATTAATTAAACACACGACTCGAGTTTGTTTATTGTAAGAGTCGAGCCTACGCCAAGAATTTCAAAATGCAAGAGTCATTAACATCAATATTCAGCGTTTTATTTTTCAAATTTGGAGTATCTTGTTACAGGTCAGAAAAGAAAAAAAATTAACCATTTACATAATATAATACTGCAAAAATTCAACAGATGTTCATGTGTATTTTTTTTGTTGAAAAGAACTTATTTTTTATTTAGAATCATTTATTCTTTAATACATTTAATAAAGCGGAAGAGACAAATCTGCAGCTAGCCTGCAGTGTGATTGGCAACCTCATTGCAAGACTTATACACCAAACAATAAAGTTGAAAACCAGAACCTGAAGGTATGCAAGATTTAGCTAAACAGATTATATAAAATTCGTGCTGGGTATACCACGGCCCACGAAGCTTGTTCTCATCCCAAAAGCGCATTTTTGTCCTCGTTTGAATACGTCAAGAACCATAAAAGTATCAACTATCAAGTGTCATCAAAATCGCCCCATAGCTGTAGTACGTGTATGTATATAAGAAAACATCCCCACCCTCGAAGATATACAAACATACCTACGCAGCATCTATTCGATGTTGAAAATTATAACTGACTGTCAGCATGGTGTCTCCAAATATTCAGAGACGTTTCTTTATTATTACGATTATTCCTTTTTCTGACATATCCGATTAGTTGGTTTTTGGAAAAAAAAAATTCTAAGATTTAGCCAAAAAACTCAAAAATTAATATTTGAATTATATTCAAATTAACATTATTGATCTGTCCTAAATTAGATTCTAAGACAACTGTTAAAACCATAGCTTCAATCAACCATTTATTTCCTCCTCTATACTAATTGCCTTATTCGATTTATGCTATCTCACTTTTTTTTTGGTTTTAATTAGTAATAAATTTTTGAATTTTAGAATAAGAAAATATTCTAACAAAAACTTTAAAAACCAATTTCCACATTTACATACAATTTGAATAAAAAACATTAAAAAAAAGTAAAAATTTATATTTAAAAAAAAATACTAAAAGTAAAACTAACATTTAGGTGAAAATGTAATTTAGAAAAAAACAAAAACAATAATCTTTACAATGTAATTGTTGATTGAATAATAATTTACAAAGGAGAAGGACGTATATAGCAAAATTCTTCAATATTTCTATCCGAACCTCCATTACACTTAATCATATCACAATTCAAAATTTCAATTAAATTTAAAAACATAAAAAAATGTTACTTATATATTTGAAATTAAATTATTTAACAAAAAAAAATCAGAGACTAAACAAATAATTTTTTTTTTGTATGTTGTAATTAATTTAATTATGTATAAAAAAAAATGAATATAAAAATTTAATTTTTTTTATTTTTGTAAAATTTATTAAATGTAATATAATTTGTGAGAACGCTTTAAAAAATTATTTAATTAATTTTTTTAGGATTATGGAATTGAAAATATAATAAAGAAAATTATTATTATTATATAAAGGTGTGTGTGTGTGTTTTTAGATTAATTCAAAGGAGGAAAGCAATCATATTACACTTTGAGGGGTTAAGATTTCGTCCGATTTTCGTCAACATAGAAGTTGAAAAAATTATAACTACGAACTTGCGGTAGGTGCATTATTGGTTATAAAACAAACAAAAATATTCTTGACATATAATTGTAATATTAGATTGTAGGTTAATAGATATAGAAATAATTGAAACAAGAAGAGTTGGTAACGACGAAGAGTTGAATATAAAAGAAAACAACAGCGAATCGAAGTATGTGGTGTTAATTTTGATGTGATCGAGGTTTTGTGTCTGTACTAAAATCAAATCACAAATTTGAACCAAAGATTTTTAGTTTGATTCTTGTACAATCTGTTTGCAATTACATTCGAGGTCAGATATATTCCAGGTTCTCGCTTTAGCGCAAGACAGTCAGTTGAGATTAGGTGGTTTCATTGTTTGCAAAATTCATTGCAAATGGAACTGAAGGAAGACAATTGAACCAATTTGAATGTTTACTTTGTATTGGTATTTTTCTGCAATGGTAGTTCCTGGTTAAAAAAAAAATCTACAAAAAATAGCAAAATAAGGCAGGGGTTAACCTATGATTTTGAAATCCAGAAAAATGAGTTGACATAAATATTGGTAAATGACATATAAGAGGAGACCAACACATGCAAATGTAGCTTACCCGAATAGCAGGTTTGATATCCCGCTATTTATGTTTTATACAGCAAAATGGTAATTTTTTTTTTTTTTTTTTTTAATAAAATGTGATGTGTAGTAGGCATTACAATATGTGTCACAACAACACATAAAAACCTTTTAAGACCAAGGTCCCACAACAACATGCGTTCTAAGGATGTTAATGGACGCAAATCTGTTTTTTTTTGTTTTTTTTTAATATTTTTTTGTTAAGTAATGGATAACTAAACCATAAATCCTATCACATATAAAATATGACATAGGCCAATATTTCGTGATAGGATAGGGAAAATAAAAATAAAATAAGAGATAAAAAGCAAATTTGTTTTAAAAATTTGCAGGAACAAAACTAAAATTGGTTTGCCAATAGTCCAGCCAATGGCATAATCCTCGATTATGGGACGCAGTATATTTTTCAATGATTAAAGCTCAGATATGTAGTTATATGAAGGCTCGTTTCATCGAGCAAGCTACAGCGTTCCAACATCAAGGAATATTCATTAGCTAAGATTGAGAGTGCTACCTTTGACTGAATACAGTTCATCCGCCAGCACCCCTAAGATATCACCTTGGCTAGTGATATCTCACTGCTATTGCCAGTGGTATGTGATATCTCACGTTAAATCTTATGCCAATAGCAGGGACTGGAGTACGCGGGGTTGTCACACCCGTGGATCAAAAAAATAGAAAAAAATTAACAAATTAATAAAAACTGATCCCTCCATGCGATTGCTTGTGTTGTGTCGATTTATGACCAGGTTTATGTAGTAATCCTCTCAAATTGACTAATTTTGGTTAAATTGATATTCAGAATTTCCTTTCAGCATATTTTTTCAAAACTTTTAGGGACACACCAATTTTGAGCACATGTGGTTGCAGCTCTGACAAAGCAAACAGATTCTAGATTTGGGATAATTTGTGATTACTTATAAATAAGGAATGCATATGTGTATCGTATTGGTGCGAATTACCTTTTGTAGTTATGAGTTTTAAATCCATATAATTGTAAACCAAGAACATATTTGTTATAAATGAGAAATATTTGGTGATTCATGATGTATTGGATACCAATGTAAGTATATAAAATTTGATATAAATGTAATTGTTTGTTACATTTTAATTTCATTTTTCAATTTTATGAAAATGTTGGTCATCGAACGGTAAAATTTAATTTTTATAAAAAACAAATTAAAATAATATCAACATTTAGGGGAAAATAAAAATAAAAACCATAATAAAATTCAGGCACCGAGGTGTTTTAGGAATGTAGTATCCCTTCTGATACTTTATATTATTATTAATTATTAATTAATATATCCAATTTTATATTATTATAAACATCCGCTTAATTATAGCTTGTCTTGTTGACAGTCGTCACTATACTACATCTCTTCTTTTTTTTTCTCAAATACATTTCTTCTTCATAGCTTAACAATATCATTCAATTTACATTAAAATAATATTTCAAATTAATTTGTTTTTTAAATTTCCTAACAAAATAATTCAAAAATACAAATTACAAATACAAAATAGTTAATAACAAAATTAGTAAATACTTTCAATTCAGTCTATTTGATTTAAATCGGAGTCTTTATATTTTGGAGGTATTTTCCGAATACGTTTATTTACTTCCACGCTTGTTGGTATTTCCTTTCCCCCTTTATCGTGACCTGAACCATCCGATACCTCTTCTTCACTCCTTGCATTTTCTTCCAAACAGATTTCACTCATTGGTAGCTTTTTCAAATGAGCTACATTTCTTCTTATTTTTTTTTATCTTCGACTAAGACGTCTCCTCTTGCTCTTTCCTTAACAGTGGAAGTTACTTGATCAACATTTGGTGATAGTTTATTTTCTTTCTTTAGTACTTTCATTAATACCTTATCCCCACTTTGAATACTGCTATGTTCTGCACGTCTCTTATTATCTCCGTAGATTTTACCTTTTTCTTTTAGTTCTTTATCTCTATCCCATACATCTTCATTTAAGTGAACTCAGTAGTTTTCAATACATGGTAATTTATCTCTAATATTCATGCCCAAGTTCTAATATTTTCATTCTCATTGTTTTAGGAATGATTATACGAGTACCTCGCAATAAAATATTTCCGCTCATGCACAATTCAATTTGAAATATTTTGTATATTAATGCTTCCTGTTCCCAAATATTTTCGTATATTCCTTTTTTCACTTTTTGTATTTCGTTGTCTTTAATCGATTCCTCTTCAATAGCTTCCAATTTTATAGATGTTGGTGATGCCGTTTCTGCTATGTAATTAACATAATGTTCAGCATTTTCGTCAAACGACTGCTTTTGTGAATTCTTTTGACATAACCTCGATAATGGATCGGCAATGTTTGATTTTCCTGGTTTGTAGATTACATTAAAACTATATGATTGATGCCTTAACACCCACTTTTCAAGTTTATCAAATGATTCTGCTTCTTTTACACCCCAACTAAAAGGTGAATCCTTCTTTAGCATTTCCCGTAAAGTTCCTGTTAACGTTGTCAAATTAGGAGTAAATTTCCAAACGAAATTTACTAGTCCTAAGAAACTTCTTACTTCTTCTACTGTTTCTGGCTCCCTAAAGTTTTCAATGCTTTCGATTTTACTGTTGGATGGTTTTAGTACATGTTCTGTTAAAACATGCTCTAAGAATTCTATTAACTGGGTTCCAAAAATATATTTCTCTTTATTTAATAAAATGTCATATTCTTTCAATGTTTCTAAAATTTTCTTTAACCTCACATCATGTACTCTTCCTTAGTTGATGAAAAAATAATAATATCGTCAATATAATTGACACATCCTTCACATCCACTTAATACATTTTCCAATATCTTTTGAAATAATTCATTTCTCTTGTATCTATACAATCCTTGCTTCGTTATAAAAGTTGTTATTTCTGAGCAATTTCACGAAGATTCAACAACGTTTTGACTTGACCCCTTTTAATTTTGATTATTTTTTGTTTATAGATAGTCTTTGATAAATAAAAAATACAAGTTCTCTTAGAATTTTTTGTTCGACCAGGGGTCTTCACAGGGTGCCCCTCAATTTTTGTTATTTTGTGATGTGAGTGCATTTTGACGAGCGGTTGTAGAAAAACTACTGAATCGATTTTCATAAATGATATGTCGTTGAATAGGTATTAGAACAAAGTTTTTAAAAATATACACTGTTAATTTTTTGAAATAATTTTTAACGGTGTAACATAAGAAAAAAATGGTGTAATTGAAAAAAAGATGGCATAGCCTTTTTTTTTTTTTAACTAAATGGAAGCTTATTTTATATCTAACAACTTGTGAAAGTTAAGGACTAGCGTCATTTTTTGTTTTAGAGATAAAATTCGTTGTGCATATGACTGTCGGGAATCAGTTTTTTTGTTCTGAAGGAAAATTATAAAAATGGCGATTTTTAGATTCAGATTTTTTTTTATGTTAAATATCAAATATTTTATTATTAAATGAACTTTTTAAAAAGCAATTTCAGTCAAGTTCAACAAAATTTTGCGACATTTTGACTCGACCCTTTTTAATTTGGTTTATTTTGGTCTATATTTAAAAAAATTCTACTTGAAGCCGTATTTTTCATTTATCAAAGGCTATTTATAAACTAAAAATAAACCAAATTAAAAAGGGTCGAGTCAAAATGTCGCAAAATTTTGCTGAGCTTGACTGAAATTTCTTTTTAAAAAGTTCATTTAATAATAAAATATTTGATATTTAACATAAAAAAAAAATCTGAATCTAAAAATCGCCATTTTTATAATTTTCCTTCAGAACAAAAAAAACTGATTCCCGACAGTCATATGCACAACGAATTTTATCTCACATCATTTATGAAAATCGGTTGAGTAGTTTTTCTACAATCGCTCGTCAAAATGCACTCACATCACAAAATAACAAAAATTGAGGGGCACCCTGTGAAGACCCCTGGTCGAAAAAAAAAAATTCTAAGAGAACTTGTATTTTTTATTTATCAAAGACTATCTATAAACAAAAAATAATCAAAATTAAAAGGGGTCAAGTCAAAACGTTGTTGAATCTTCGTGAAATTGCTCTTCTCTAGAACTTTCTGTTATTTCTTTTTGATGAAATGCATTTTTAATATCCAAACGACTGAAAACTTTACATTTATTCAAATGTGGCAGAACACTATCTATTGTTGGTACGGGATGATTTTCTCTTTTAACTGCCATATTTGCTCTCCGCACATCAATACAAATTCTGATATCGTTATTACTTTTCTTAATAGGGACCATTGGTGAAACCCATCTACTAGGACCTTTTACTATTTCTATGATATCACTCTCTAGCAATTCCATTAATTTCCTTTCGATTAATTTCTCTAATGGGGTCGAAACCCGTCTATATGGTTGAATTACTGGTTGAACACTTTTATCTATTGGAATATCTACAGATATCCCTTTGATCCCTGGGAATATACTTTGATTTTTATTCTCAATTAAATTGATATCAATTCCAATTCTTAAAACTCCTAATTCTTCTGATGTCGATTTTCCCATAAGGTTTTTCCGACCCCCTTTTATTACATAAAATTTCCCATTTAACGGTCTGTTCCCAAAAATTATTTCTGCCTCAAAGGATCCTTTAACTTCCAACGGCTGTTCGCTTGCATAACCCTTGATTGTTTTTAGAGATCCTACTAAACTGTTGTATACTCGTACCTTTTGTGCTTTCATATAGTTCCATGTAATATCATCAATTATATTGCATTCCGACCCTGAATCAATTACCATAGCTATCATTACACCACCAACAGATACTTTAATCTTCAATATTTTTAATTTGGTTATCGGATTTAAATTTTTTTGTTGAGTTTCCATATCTTTGTTGTTCCCTTTTACGATTTTTAGTTCGACATTTTAATTCGAAATGCCCTATTTTGCCAAAATATTTTAAATATTTTCTTAACTTCAAATGGTAGGGTGCTAAATGATTTTGACTGTTCATCAGCAGCTTCAAAAGCCTTTGCTTCTTTCAATAGTTCGTCCAAACTCATATCCGTTTCTAAAAACCTGTGTCGTAATTCTTCCGATCTACAACTTCCAATTACCTGACAATATTAAAGTCCTCTATTGATTGTTGAACGTTACATTTTGAAGCTTGCTGGCGCAATCTTATGACGTATTTATCAATACCTTCTCCTTCTTCTTGTATAAATTTTCAAAAAATGTGTCTTTCATAAGAAGAATTTCGTTTTGGCATAAAATACTCGTCTAATTTTGCTATTGCAATTTTAAAAACTTCCTCCTTATTTTCCTCTGTTACAGCAACGTCTGCTCCCGGAATGTTGTAATAAATTTCTTGTAGCTGTATTTCACCATAATATAGTAAAAACAACCATTTTTTTTTCTCTTCTTTAATATCTTTCACTTCGACGTACAATTCAAAAGCTCTTTTCCAACGTTTCCATGCATGGGCCAAACTGGAAGGCTCGCCTTCCAAATTTAATTGTTGTAAGCCTTCGAGATTTTCAACATTCATTTTTTTTCTTAACCTAAAAAAAATTTGTATTATTATTATTTTCTTTTTTTTTGTAATCCCATAAAATTTCATAAGATTATTTCCATTTAACATTTACTAAATCTTCTAAATTTTATCAAACAAATTCCCACAAGTGAATTTGATGGAATTCTTGTTCTTTATTTTTTTTTATGATAGATTAATTTTTTTATCTACGGATTTAACCAATACCCGATAGATTAATTTTTCTATCACAGCTTACGGATTTAACCAATACCTGATAAATTAATTTTTTTTTTCTAGCACGATTTAACCAACAAATTTAACCGATTCCTGATAGATTAATTTGTCTATCACGGATTAAACTAATTTTTTACTTCACCACAATTTTAAATTGTGTGAAGTAATGCAATCTATCGTGAAAAAAAAAATCTTACATACCCCAAATTTTATTTTATCTTTTGTTTTGGACCATCCTCTATCTAAATAGCCAAAAAAAATTTTGGTGTACGTCTGTGTGTGCGTGGGTGGGTGGGTGGTTGGGTGGGTGAGTTTTCTGCATAGGATCTTGATGAAACTTTGGCAAATGATACAGGTTCACTTGAAAACGGAAGATCTGGATTCATTTCAAATTTGGACAAAATGGCGGGGGGTCTCCCGAACACCTCTAAGTTTAAATCTTGAATAACTTCTGATCCCGAGCTATGATCTTATTGAAACTTAGTATATAAGGTTTTAGTACCGTTTCCAATATTTCTGCATACCAACTTCCGGTTTGTCACTTCCGGTTAAAAAGTTTTTTTTTTCATATGTTTATCCCTACTGTAGCCTACAATTACCGATCGATTTTCATGAAACATTGCGAAAAGCTTTTAAATAACATGAGAAAGATTTTATCAGCTTTTGGAGCACATTGGATAAAGGGTTGGGGGGTCCACCATACAACAGGTGGTTTTTTCCACAAAGTTTTTATGTTTGTTGGGATCATAAAACATTCATTCGTGAATGAATTTTGATGACACTTTGGAAAAAGACGCAAACATGTATGACAAAGAACTGATTAGTTTTTGAGCGATAGTGAACATAGTGGTGGGGGGTCCCTGGAGCACCTGTTATTTTGGAAGCTCAATAACTTCTGTACCTGATAAGCGAATTGGATGAAACTTGGCACATAAGTATGTAGTACGGTTTAAAATAGTTCCGCATCCCAACTTCCGGTTTTTCACTTCCGGTAAAAATTTTTTTTTTGTACTTTTTTGAAGTTTTTTCAGTGTCTTTATGCACACTACAGCCTACAATAATGAAGTGATTATGATGAAACTTATGGAATAGGGTTCCAATTAGTGTGAAAAGATAATTATCATGTTTTGGGACACATTGATCAAAGTGGCGGGGGGCCTACTATACAAATGCTGACTTTTCACACTTTGTTTTTTAAGTTTGTTGGGAGCATACAGACTTCATTCATTAATCAATTCTAATTACACTTTGGAAAAAGATGGAGACTTAAGTAACAAAGAACTGATTAGTTTTTGGACAATATTGGAATAAGTGGTAGGGGTCCTCCCGAACACCTGTTTAATGTATCACACTTTTTTCAATGTTTGTTGGGAGCACACAGCATTCGTTCGTGAACGAATTTTGATGACACTTTGGAAAAAGATGCAAACATGTATGGCAAAGAACTGATTAGTTTTTGAGCGATAGTGAACAAAGTGGTGGGGGGTCCCTGGAGCACCTGTTTTTTTTGAAAGCTCTATGACATCTGTACCTGATAAGCGAATTGGATGAAGTTGTACGGTACGGTTTTAAATAGTTGTTTTGTAGTACGGTTTTAAATGCAGAACTATCCTAACTTCCAGTTTTTTACTTCCGGTAAAAAAAAAATTTTTTTGTACTTTTTTGAAGTTTTTTCAGTGTCTTTATGCACACTACAGCCTACAATAATGAAGTAATTATGATAAAACTTATGGAATAGGGTTCCAATTAGTGTAATAAGATAATTATCATCTTTTGGGACACATTGATCAAAGTGGCGAGGGGTCTACCATACAACTGCTGACTTTTCACACTTTGTTTTTAAAGTTTGTTGGGAGCAAACAGACTTCATTCATTAATCAATTCTAATGACACTTTGGAAAAAGATGGAAACTTAAATGACAAGGAACTGATTAGTTTTTGGACAATATTGGGATAAGTGGTACGGGGTCTCCCGAACACCTGTTTACTATGTCAGCATTTTTTCAATGTTTGTTGGGAGCACACAGCATTCGTTCGTGAACCAATTTTGATGATACTTTGGACAAAAATGCAAACATGTATGGCAAAGAACTGATTAGTTTTTGAGCGATAGTGAACAAAGTGGTAGGGGGTCCTCCAAGCACCTGTTATTTTGGAAGCTCAATAACTTCTGTACCTGATAATCGAGTTGGATGAAATTTGGTACATACACATTTAGTACGGTTTATATCAGTTCTGCATCCTAACTTCCGCTTTGTCACTTCCAAAAAATTTTTTTTTACTTTTTCTCGTACAACAGAATTTATGTTTGTTGGGATACTACTGCCTGCTTTAATATTTTTATTATTAGATTTACGAAGTCCATAATATTGGTTAGCTTTTAATTAAAGTATTTTATGGATATTAGCTCATTATATATCCAGAACACTATGTTTCCAGAGCTGTGGTGAAGTCAGCCTATGCATCAGCGTCGCAATATTTTTTTTATGCTTACCTTTTTCTTCTATAGTTTTTAAACAACTGCAGAAGAATAACAAGGGTGATGATTAAAACATTTTCACGAGGAAATGGTTGTCAAAACGTTGTCTACAATTATCTCAACTCTCTTTCGACCGCAGTGAATAACGTATTCGATTTTTGTTTTAATCAATTAAGAATTAATTATTTTTGTTAGGAGTATCATGATTCCATGGAATGTTAGTGTAAATGATATCAAAATATCATCTTCATCGCGCGTATATTATATATTTGTTGATGCTGCAAATTTAATTCAGATTATGGCTAAAAGTGAATTGTCCGAATGGTAAACAGTGTCCTCCTCATAGTAACGTCCGAACACTTAAAATACAACGATTGGCAAGTCTAGATACACTTGGCCATAATTCTTCAATTTGGTACATTACCATTGAATATAGAACATAAATGATTACTCTTCCGCTTATATGACTTGGTTGTTGAGTCAGTGATTTAAGCCGATCAATTTCTTCATCTCGTATGTGCATTTTGGCAAGAAAAAATGGGCAACCTATTAATATTCTAAAGAGTCTAGAACTCTAATGAATTAGAGGCAGATAGTTCCTGAGCTTCATTCTGCTCTTTGTATCGGTCAAATAAATAAAGTTTGCTAAACCTTCTTAGATCGAGATTTTAAGTTGCCTCTGCACTCTGCAGTCATCATATTATGGTTTTACTCTTTATTAATGGAAATTAGTGTGGTGTCTAACAAATTATGAAATATTTTTTGTTTTGACGGCTATGGGAAATTTCAGTACTCTAAAAAAAAAGAGCATGAGCCCATTCAAATTTTGAATAAAAAAATTACAGAAGAAAAATATTTAACCGAATTTGACAAACCAAAAATTTTGATGTGTAAGCTAAGTTTCTATATTATATTCTAAGTTTCATAAAACGCGTATACGTCTTTAAATTATTGTATCAAAGAAAACCATCTGTAAAGACCACCCACCACTTTGTTTAATATCATCCAAAAACAAAATACATAGTTACTTATCGTATCACGTATGGAGTTAGTCACCTTAATCACCTTAAAAAAACGCAAACAAAAACCATTAATAATATTGAATTACAATTTTAAATTAACCCTTGGTATTATTCGAAAAAATAGGGTAAAGATTTATTTAATAGAAGAACAACAACAAAAACAATTTTTTAATTTTTTTAAAATTTTATAATTCGCTAGAGTATTGTCCAATAAGATTATATGTAGATTGAATTCATTTGTTTTGAAAATTAACTTTGCGCAGTGGCATTATCGTAACCAATGAAGTTCTACTGAGGTGCGATTATTGCTAGTTGAAAACTTTAACCAATACCCCGCCAAGCGGACGTGAAATACCGTCCACTACGGCAATTTTTGGAAACCTGGAAAGGTTAATAAATATAATATGAAGTGAAGGTCTTTGTGGATTGGTTAAAACAAAATAGCCGTTGGTTGAGCTGGTTATTGAACCTGTTTGTACTCTGTAGCCTGTACACAATCTTGGAAATATAGCGATTTTCCGGGGTCTTGTAAATTTACTATCACAAGTTTGTTTTTTCTTGGATGTTTGTTTTCGAAAACGAGGGTAACCTTGTTATGGTCGAGTCCGACAAACCAAACCTGCCTAAATGTCGATTGTCAAACTCGACAATATCAGACAAATTTTTGTCGTGACCCCGGTTACCCATGTTTTGGGGTTTTTGGAAGCGGTCGAATCAAGGAAAATTCGGAAATTCGGAGTGTAAAAGCGGTCCAATCAAGAAAAATTGTGGAAACAAAAGTTGTCGGACTCGTCAAGGACGAAGTATAAAATATGTGGTAAACATCAAATAAAAATGTTGAGGCCTTCTGATTATACCTTTGTTAGACGTCACTATTTTAAATTATTTACTCAGAATACCTAAATTAAATGAACCCACATTTTTAATTAATGTGGTCCTATCCAATTCTTCTGCAGGAATAAAGTACTGATGTTATGGACAAGATACTACATTCGTTCTTACATTGGTCTTTTGGATGGTTAGAACTCTGAAATTTCAATTTTATTATCAATGTCCATTGGGAGGGGACATGGTGGGGAGGTGGTGCGGCTGTGGTAGCCACACCAGAGAGTTGATTGACATAACATGATATGAGGCACATCAAAATGTCATGCTAATCATGTCTATTGAAGTATTTAATAATTGGTTAACGGAGGTGGAGCTCTTTTAATTATACGACAAACCTCAGAGAATAACTTGCATTGCTCTGACATGCCCTGGTGTTTTAACTACTCATGTCCAAATACAAGGTGTCACTGTAATACAAAGACTTATAATTCACAAAAGAAAAATAACTGCAAAGTCTAACTAAGGTAATAGCAACATACTTAGGTAGTATGGAAGACTAATGCTATTTTGCTTGGGTTTTGATAAGGAAATATTTTTATTTGTAATAAATGTAGTTTTTCTTTAATTTATTTTTTAAATTAATAAGATTTTGTTTTACTTATAATCTTAGTTTTCTTAATATATTTTCAGAGATATAATTCTGATTTCTAAGTAACCTTAAAAATAAATTTAAAGAGATGTTGCAGGCTATGTGATAATTCTGGTCACATTTCACGAGAATACATAAAGATAAAATCGGTGTAGATCAAAATCGTCTATTATAGGCAGATCATCTGAAAACGATGCATAAACCAAAGAGCGAGAGCAAATAGTAAAATAAAAAAAATCGGAAGAAGATTCAGGGTCACCGATTTTGAGCTGTGGAATCCAATGAAAATAGTTTACAATACAAAAGAAAAACATAAGCTGTGTCAGATAAAAACTTTAGAATACCAATTAGAACACTCGATTGGACGATTGAGAAATGTGACAACAATACTTTGTGAAGAACAAAAGCAAGCAGCACAGCGATTACTCGTACGTTAAACATCCATATTCTGTAGTACATTTGGAAACAACAAAAAAACTGATATAGTGAAACACAGAATCGATACAAGAGCACAGATGACGATTCGCTTAGCACCAAGAAGACAACCACCATTAACAAAACGGAAAGAATTAGATAGATTTGAAAAGGATATGAAAATGTCTGGTGTTATCGTACAATTCCACTGTTGTGTTGGTCGGGCAAAAGGATGATACACTGTTATTTTGTGCCGACTATAAAAAACTGAATGCAGGATTGACTAGGATCGATGATATCCTGAACACATTATCTCCAAATTGTTTTCAACATTAGATCTGTAAAGGAGTTATTAGTAAGTGGAGTTCCAGGAAGATGATCAAGAAGGTTTTCTTAGTATAAAGTTAATCTTTTTCTCAAATTCTAACAACAAAATAAAATTAAAAACCGTACAAATGTTTGTAAGATTAAAACATTTGTACGGTTTTTAATTTTATTTTCATAATAATTCACTAGAACAAAAACCTAATGTAGCATATAAATTATATTAGAATTGCAATTTCAGTTAAGATTATACTTCACAGGATCATTTCTGTAGTAAGTCTTCGTTTCTTTTTAGTTCAAATTGAAACATACCCTAACCATGATGATGAGAGATAGCAGTTTCCCTTGAGCGTGAGAAAGACTTGTTTGATGAGTGTATGCTCAAAAAACAAGTTGTCGATGATCGTTCAAAAGTTCTATGGGGAAAGTGTTTTCTGAGTGGTTCTTGTAGTATATAATAAATTTGGCGTCCGCACTTCGAAGTTGAGCCAATGCACCATGTGATGGTTATTACATTGGTTTAAACAGCACAATTAATAATTAAATTAAATCCCCACGCAGTAGTTACCACCACCAGCCTGAATCGGTGAAGTGAACGACATTCAATTCTTATGTCGTGAATTTCTATAGGCGAAGTATGCCTGCTATTGTTATTTGTTGTCTGGTTTAGTGAGAGACCAAGATAGGTTGCAAATAAAACTCAAGTGGTGGTGGTGGTTGTTGCTTACTTAGTTCTCCAAGTTCCAATAAAATTCGTTTTTACTGAATACAAATATCTGATGAGACATTGTTTTCGTGCTACATTTGTGGAGAGAAAATGTACAGGTTTAGTTTTGAACCAATTTCTTTCTTGTGCATCTTATTTTTGGAAGTATCCAACTTACCTAGGTAGTTCAATGGGCAATGGCCGTTTGCTGTTTAGACATAGGAAATAATATTGCCATTGTGACATCGATACTCCAATGAACGTAGGCTAGGGCTGTATTTTAAATGAAGACTGATTTGAAACTTATTTATGTAAATTTATTCACCGCCATTTTAAATAAGTATTTAATAGTAGATTCTTGTTTGAACTTAGAATGAAGGCAATTCTTCACGAGGATGAAGTTTCCCGAAACGAGCGTATCGAGTGGAGGGAATCATCCGAGGGAAGAATTGCCATCATCCTAAGCGAAAACAAGATGCTAGTTTATCCACGACTGTAAAATATTTCGTTTAATTTCCAGTTTTCATGCAAAAATTTGTATCGCCATATTGAAATAAATACCTCAAAGATAGCGAAAAACAAAACAAGTTTGTTGTTTAATTTGTTAGGGGAATATTTAATAAACTATAGAAATGTTAAAGAATTTTAATCAAATTCACTAGTGGTGGAATGAATACAATTACAATGGAAGACATACGCATGGAAAGCATATATTCTTTAGTAGTCGTGGATAAAAGCTATTCTAAATGATTTAGCGTACTTAATTTGACAGCACATAAAAGCAAATTCGAAAATAAATTTAATTAAAACGATTTATTTAATTTTATCAATTGAAGAGTTTTCAAAACTATTTTGTTCATTTTAAATTTATTATATTAATTTTTTTACGGATCGAAATAGTATATTAAGAAACTAGTTTCATAATCGACGATTTTATCGCACGCAATCTGTTTAGAAAACGACCCGCGCAGCGGGGAGTTTTCTAAAGGATAAGTGCGATAGAACGTCTTCTGAATCGAGTTTTTTATACTATTTTTTCTATCCTTGTGTTGTAAGCTTAATCTTTAATTAGTAATTAAGTATTCATGTAAATTGAAGATTTATTCTGTAAATTTATTTTAGTTTATATTATCACATTTATGAATTAATTAGAAATGTCATATTGAAAAAAAAGACATGTTACATATTGACGATTGGAGGAAACTACTGGTGGTAAGAATCAGAACTAGTACTCCCATATAAATTTTGACATTTAGTTCATTTTTGTATTGACGATTGGAATCTAAAAATTCGCGCTGCTGGTGGCAGGTTTTGTAACTACTACTCCCATATAAGATTTTTATAGAAGTATATTTTCTGTGTATTTGAGGACAAAATTAAATTTCAATTAAAGTAAGTACAATATTTTTAATTTTATAACAATTTAAAAATACAATAACTTACTAAAAATAAACAATAAAACATTAAACTTTCGAAATGTTAAAGAGGGTTAGTGAAACTTATTGTTAAAATGAAGAATATGAGCCAACAAATTTACACGATTTTATACATCACGTATTATTTTTTTCCCGATTATTTGATGGTGAGGTATATACTGATATATGATACTTGTTAGGATATATGATACTTGTTAGAATTAAATCACCACGCTGTATGGGCGTCATCAGCCATTGCTTCTTATTTTGGTGCTGATATAATTTAGTTCCTGTTTATTGCTTGAATATTTGAAAGGGGTGTTACATCAGTATAGGAGAAAATTATCTTCACTGAAACTGTTTTTTTAAAAAAGAAACATCCATCACCAAACTCAATTCTTAATTCATTCATACGACGTTTTATCGAGTCATCCATATTTAATATTGCATCCTTTGGTTTCTCCTTTTCATTTCCGTCGTTTTTATTAATATCAGACAGTACAACATCAGGGAAGGCATCTTCTAATAACAATTCCTCTAATTTTTTTCCAGAATAGAATCATCAATTGTATTAAATGTGTTACCACCGCCCAACGTTGATTGGATATCATCATGTACCTCATGCTTTTCTTAGACATCTGCCAATGCCTCATCAAAGCTATCCAGCGTAATTCCCGAATCAGAAAGCAATTTTTTGATAGTTTTAGAACCAATTTTAAAAGCTTCCAACACTTTAGCATCACTCGTATCTTGAATTTGAGATTGTAGTATTTGTATTTGATCTAACGAAGATGAAACTTCGCTGAATTTCGTTTGCCATCTCTAATCAACCCTCATATTTTTATGTCTAACTCTTTTAATTCATTTTCAATTTTATCAATAATTTTCAATAAATGTTTTTCTGTTTTTTCTAGATTATAAATAGAACGTTCAAGCTCATTGATTAGTGTGACTTTTTGTGCGGTGACACCGAATTTTATTATAATTTTTGAGTAATTATCTATCGACTCTGTTCGTTTTCTAACTGTTGAATTGCTAACAAGCACCTTCATTTGTTAATTTAAACTCTAAATTGGAATTGGTAAGCTTTTCGATAGCATCGGCTAAGGACATAACAGATTCGGTTAAATGTTCCATTTCCCTTTGGATTTTTGTTGCTTGATTCTACAAATAAGAATAGAAATTAAACCTCGAGACAACAGAATCTTAAATAAAAAATCACCTTTAACATATTCTGTGAAATCATCTTTTGTTTGTATCATTAAATTTTTAAATTTATTGAGACTCTTTGAAATACTTTTTTATCAACGAATTAAAACCCCCTTCCACTTTATGTATATTGTCGAATTTCCATGAAATCATTTTTTAATTTAACTTCTTTCTGAAATTCATATCCTCTAATACCGTTGGATTATTACGCTGAAATGCATTTTTCAATTCTTTTATATTTATATTGCTTTCCCCTTTATACAAACAATATTTTGTTATGGCATTTTTCCAAAATTTTAATTTAGAATCGTAATTAACAGGATTTAATGTTCGAACTCTGAACGGAGCTTCTTTTGTGAACTGGATTTTGTGTTGCCGTGATGGCTGTTTTAATATTCTTTTTATCAGTGGCGTAGCCAGAATTTCCCATTGGAGGGGGGGGGGGGGGGGTCAAGGATTATTTTATAAGACTTAATAGTTTAACGCAATAAACCAATTAATTAGTTTTAATTATAATTCATTACAATAATAAATACTTCATTTTAATGTTTCCTTAATTTTAATTTTTTTATTTATTGATTTTTTAAAAAATAGATTAATGATTATTTTTAACTATCTTAAATTATTTTACATTAAATAATTAATTTAAAAAAAAAGATTTCTTACCTTGTAAACTATGTAAAATCTAAATCTATTTGTAAAATTTAAAGACGCAAGAACACAACTTCTCTCTTCAAATTGAAATTAACACTGAGCAATAAATGTTTGGAGTAACGAAAAAAAAGTAGCTGATTCGTTCAAATAAGTAATTTAAAATAAAAAGAATACCATAGACGTACAGGGTCTGCATTTCCCTGGGAATTGGGAATTGAGAAAAAAGTGCAATAAATGAAATAAAGGAAATTTTCTAATACTTCTTTTCTAATAATAAAAATATGGAGGGGCTGAAATCTCACAGCTCTGAGATATCAAGACTTCGGTCTGGGTTAAGGATTTCGATATAGTTTTCGGTAAAAAACTTTTATGAGGACATGGTTTTTAGTTTTGGGCAGCGATGTATATCAAACATAACTCTTTGTTAAAGTACAAGTATTTTTTATCTCTGTTTAAAAATTTATTACAAAAAACTAACACGTATTGATGCGTTGCCGGAAAATTATAATCAAAATTCCAAAAATATTGTTAAATTAAATAAAATCAAACTTTTTTAAAATTCCAAAAATTATAATAAAATCAAAAATTTAAAATTTTTCAAAATTCTAAAAATATTCCAAAAATTCTTACAAAATCAAATATTAAAACTTTTTCCAAAATTCTAAAAATATTGCCAAAATTATTACAAAATCAAAAATCCAAACTTTTTCAAAATTCCAAAAAATATTTCAAAAACTATAACAAATTCAAAAATTATCCATGTCCAATTTCATTTTCAATTATATTTACGTCATATACATAGCTACATTTTTTTCCCAAAAAATTGGCTAAAAAATTAAATGAAATCATTTTTTGACACATTTGACATTATTTTTTGACAAACTTATAATGCCATAATTCTCAATAATCATAATAAAATTTCATTTCAAACAAACAATTTTATTTTTTTTCCCAAAAATTGGGTAAAAAAATAAATAAAAATCTTTCTTTTGACACACTTGACAACATTTTTCAGACAAACTTATAATGCAATAATCTAGATTTTGGTCTCACATACCAATCCCGACCATCAAGATTTCTCCAAATTCAATGTTCCTACTCGTAATCATTTAAAATGAACGTTTATAACGAATTCGAATTTGCCATGGCCCATGACACACCGATTCATTAAGTTAAAATTTCGTTTAGAAATTTTTGTGTTTTTTTTTTTTTAATTTAAGCTCCGGCTTGAGCTCAGCCTGGGATGGATTCGGTCTAACTCAACCCTAGATGATCATTATACTTCACTTCCGCTGCCTGAAACCACTTCGCCACATCACTCCCAAAAAAAAATTTTTTTAAGTCATGAAAATTTTTAACATTTATTGACAAGAATTATTTTTGTTTTTATTAAGGTGAAACATTGATTGCAAAAAAAATAACCTTTCAAGGGAAAATACGTTAGCAAAAAAACGATTATCGTTAATTCGATTAAATTTATATAATACAATTAGGTCTAGCCTACGTGCTTAAGGCACTAAATAGCTTCAAAACAAATAAATTAATTTAAGGTTAAACAAAATCTACCATCTACCATTAAAGCTGTATACACCCAATAAGCCGGCACACTAACTCTACTACCATATGTTGTAATTAATTCAATCAGCCGTACTCCCTTCCTCCACAAGCGCTTGCCGAGATAGAGTGACGTCGCCTTTTCTAAAAGAAAGAAATTGGTAGCTTTAAATCGTCTAATGACCAAGCTTATTAGTTCTAATTAAAATCTCTAAAGAAATCATTGAATATTCAAAAAAAATAATTATTATAATATAGGTAATGATAAATGATAGAACCAATACTGAATCAGATGAACAACAATAAAGAACCTGCATCAGTGAACTGCAACGTTGATGGTCAGCAAACCGGAAGCTACTAACGGTGTTGTTGTTTAACATTCCATGAAAATATAATTGATGATAAACACAAACGGTAGATATTACGGAAATAACAATGCTCGTACAAAAATCTTGTTTAACATTCCATGCTATAAACGAATCTTCTTTTCATCAATCATCCACATTTAATGTCAGTACAAATTAATCGATTTATTACAAAATATAATTGATGATAAACAAAAACGGTAGATATTACCGGTGCGGGCACAACTCACAATAACCCTTAAATTCCATAAAGTCTTCTTCTTTCACAAAAACTGGATATCTACCAGCCGAATTACTTAAAAAAATTATATCCTGTTTCAACTATTGCACAACATTTATGCATTTTTTAGAAAAGTGTTCAAGTTTTGCCTTATCAAAAAAAATAAGAAATAAGTTTACTATTTAAATTTGGCTTAACTTTAGTTTTAATTTTCCCACAGAAACAGAAACATAAAACACTCACTGTTTAAGAGTTAAAAACTATTCCGAGTTCAACATTTACAAATCAATGTTCACCTTTAAATATTTTAATATGATTTTTGTTTTAGTTCTTCAAAAAAAATTTAACATTTAAATGGATTTAAATATGAGTTATTTTCCAACATGCACAAACATATAGAACAATTCATTAATTCGGAGTAAATAACATGATCACAAAGTTTTAGCAGTATCAATATTCACCGTAACTGTTTGAAAATAATTTTTGTTTCATTCCTTTATAATAATAACGTAACAGTTTGAACATAATTTTGTTTCATTTCTTTAACAATAACTAAAAATCACCACTTGAGTTGGTCAAAGTTTGACTTATTTTTTCAACATGCACAATAAAACCAATCAATTATACAAGAACTAAATTAACCAATATAAAAACAATTAACTCCAGAACTAAATATTTATTTAACTATCACATATTTATTTCGAAACACAAAAATGTTCACATTCATTAAACCCCGTTTATTTTCTACCCACAAGAACAAAATCAAAAAATCAACTGTCCCGATTTCCAATTTCTTTGGCCTTATATCCACAACATTACTTTATTTCCCCAAGTCATAAATGATGTTTTTTTCGTAAATCAAGTTTCCACTCGAGTATAATTAAATTTACACTGTGGTACAAAAAAACATTTCAACGATCAGTTTGATCGTTACACGTTTTTTAAGCAAATAAGCAAATTTCCTTGTTTTGACACACTTGACAATTTTTTTGACACACTTCCGGTACACTTATCAAACACATCGTCCTTTCGGCTCTTCCCATTGAGTAAACCTATTTTTAGAAAAAAAAATTTTGAAATCCGTCCAGCGGTTTTCTAGATTTCGTCGGTTGTGACGGCCGGACGGCCGACAGACAGACACACATTTTTTTTTTTTTGCTTTTTTAGAATCAGTAGGTCCTAAAACGTCGAGAAATGCCAAAAAAAGTGGGGGTAAGAATTTCACTTTGAGCTCATGAATGTAATACTTAGGTCTTTCAGACCGAAGTAATTGTTATTTCACGCGGCACGGAATACTAGTTATGAAAAAATTGCTATAATTTATTTCTCAATTCTTATTTCACGATGTACAGGAATAGGATGTACTCAATACTCATAAAGAAAGAATATTAGAGAAAATAGTAAACCAGTGGACATAAATAAAAGACGCCAGAATAGTACATTATGATGCTAGGACGTAAAGCTAAAGATTTTGGACGGATGTGGAGTTTGCAAATCGAGTCGCTAGCATAAATAGCTTACGTCCGTGTATCATTTACTATTTTTTATTCGCCGCAAGCAAAATTTAAAAAAAAAAATGTTTATTCTAAATTAAAATTATAAATTTGCATAAATTTTGAAATTAAAATATGTGGAACAAGTTACCTAGGTAGACTCTTCTATGAAATCTACCTAAAACAAAACATGGATACACATTAAATGAACTTACAATCGATTTGATTGCGCGGCTTTTAGTAAAAAAGTAAAATATTTGAACATTGGGCAGTACATTTGAACATTAGATGTTTACATCGAGCGAGTTTATACATGCTACTACATCGGGAGTTGCCAAATGGATGTCTGAGATGTCATCATTGTACCGTCGAAATGGACACACAGTTGCAATGTGTTTTATTGTTTGTAGTGAAGCGCCGCAGTTACACTCAGGGGACTCTGACATGCCCCACTTTTAGAAAGAATCAGCACAACGTCCATGATTTGTTCTTATTCGGTTTGGTGTAGTCCAGGTATGACGTGGCAGATCGAAACCAGGTTGGGTAGAAGTCGGGTTAGTAATAGAAAGGCCAGTTGTGTTGTAATGTTGCCAGGAGGTGTCCCAGGCATCCAAGATATTAAAATTAGTTGCCAGCAGGTTGCTGGTAGTTTTATGTGGAGGCTTTCTTGACTTCAATCGACAACGAGTGTGGTCACCGTAATATTCTTGCAAGGATAACGTGATGTTGTTGGTTACCTTTTTATGTTCATGCATAAGAGCATGTGAGCGTCTGAGTGCAGGTGGAGCGATTTTGCTTAACACAGGGGCCAAGGAAAACGGGTGGATCTGATAGCACCACTTATAGTACGTATCGTGGCATCCAGCTGGCAGTCAAATTTTTGAGTACGTGTGCTAGTGAGTATGTGTGTTATCATTATGACAACATAGTGGGGGGAGAGGGGGGGGGGGTTCTAGTGAACGAAAAGAAAACAACTGTTCAATTCATTCGTAAGATGCCAGGGAAAAAATCATAATATTAGAATATTAGAGCAATTCTTCTAGATTACAGAAACTTTAAAATTTCAATGGGAGGGGGGGGGGGGGGGGGGTTGGTTAAACCCGATTAAACCCGTATGTCGCTACGCCTCTGGGAAAAGGGAAATTCGAATATTTCTTGTTATAAATAATGTATTTTATATTTTTAAAATAAAGCTTTTATTTATTAAAAAATCTTGTCATCATTCGCGCTATATAATATAAATGTTGAATTATGTATAATCAGTTTCATTGATGATGGATCATCAACAATATTACTAAAAACGTAATTGAAAGATCCACATTGATGCATATTCTTCAATTTAATTAATTAAATGCAGGATCACAATCAAATCTAATGTATGGATACATATATATTTTGATTTAAAAATGCACATAATAAAGATAATTAAAAACACAATCCTTGATCATAGTTAAATCACTCTATTTAATATTTTAACAGAATTGATGAAATGTTACATTCTGCAATATCTTTACAGTCGACGATGAAAATAAAACTTTTCATGTTTAGATACATAAACTCGAAATAAATTTAATTGTAATTTTTAAACAATTATTATAAACCACCATTGATAAAAATTAATATATTTATTTAAAGCTAAGTTGTTTTAGCACTGATAAATTATAAATGGTTTTATTAACCATTTACATATAATAACATTTTTTTCATCGCCAAAAAAGCACCAAATTTAGTTTTAAACGAAAAATTATCATTTAACTCAAATATTTTATCCACGACTACTAAAGAATATATACTTTCCATGCGTATATCTTTCATTGTAATTGTATTCATTCCTTTCTATATATCAAATTCTTTTTTATTTATTTCATTCCATTTTATTTATTCAAAATTCTCCTAACAAATTAAAAACTTGATTTGTTGGTATAGTAATATAAACAGATAAAACAAGAACAATACATATAAAATAAACAAACATGTTTTGTTTTATATTTCATAGATTTATTTCAATATGGTGATATAAACTTTTACAGGAAAACTTGAATGAAATTATTTGAAATATTTGTAGTCGTGGATAAAATAGTATCTTGTATTCGCTTAGGATGAAGGCAATTCTTCACTCGAATGATTCCCTCCACTCGCTACGCTCGTTCCGTGAAACTTCATCCTCGTGAAGAATTGCCTTCATTCTAAGCTCATACAAGAATCTACTATTCTATAATACTATTTTGTAAAATTTCATTCAAAACATTTCAAAAATTCAATTCAACTATAGCTTTTCCAGGTTAAATTAAACCTTTTCCAAGTTGACTGCAACTTTTTCCAATCTAAATGAAACTATTTCCAAATTGAACGCAACCTTTTCCAATCTAAGTGAAACTATTTAAAAATTGAACGCAGCCTTTTCCATTACAAATTAACCTTTTTCCAAATGAAATTAACCTTTCTTTAATTGTTTTTTTTTAAACAGAACACTTGTTCAGAATATTATTTATTCATTTATTTCAAGTATATAATAGTATATTATATAACAAGGTTGAGAAGTAAGCTATTATTTAACCGAGAACTTTTAGATCCTGGGGCGCGTAGCGCCGAGGGATATAATGTTCGAGGCCTATATTAGTCTTCTCAACCAAGGTATATATAGAATTTTTTTAACTACTAACACAAATTATCATATTTGCTTTGATTAGATTTTGATATTAGTCATTTTCCATTTCCATTTTTAAAAATCTTAAAATATCAAGTAGCCTAGATGTTTAGTTTCATAGAAATAAAACGAAACAAAGGAATGTAATTTAATTATTATTTGTTTGTGTTTTTTTGTTCATTTCAATTAAAAATAAAACAAAATTTGTCATTATTAACTTAGGTAATTTTTTGTTATTATTATTGACTTAGGTTGAGAAAAATTACTTCTCATTGGAGCATTCGAGTAAATAATGACGATTTCTCAAGTTAGTAGTTAAAAAAAATATTTTTTTTACGAGTAAACCGTAAAATGCACTTTTACAATTCAAAAATTGTTCGTAAAGCAGGCCTTTTTTCCTATTGAAATAACAATGCCGAAATTGAGATAGCAATGCCTAAAGTTATTATTATTACTATTACATATTTCGAAAAACTACTTGGATAAAATAATTTAAAAAAAAAATATTTTCTATTTTGTGTAAATATATGTATTTTTATTTATGCAAATAATACATAATATTACTCGTACAAAAAATCTTGTATATGCAATTCGGGCATAAACTTTCTTTTTTGCTTTCGAGTAATTGTTTTTCTCGGCTAACGCCTCGAGCAACACTTTCACTCTCAAGCGGAAAAGACATACTTTACGCCCTTAATACATAAATAGCTATTATATACATGAAATAAATGAATAAATAATATTCTGAACAAGTGTTCTGATTAAAACAAAAACAATTAAAAAAAGTTTAATTTCATTTGGAAAAAGGTTAATTTGTAATGGAAAAGGTTGCGTTCAATTTGGAAATAGTTTCCCTTAGATTGGAAAAGGTTGCGTTCAATTTGGAAATAGTTTCATTTAGATTGGAAAAAGTTGCAGTCAACATGGAAAAGGTTTAATTTAACCTGGAAAAGCTATATATATATATATATTAGGGAGGGTCGATTTGTATGGAACTGATTTTTGTGTGTTTTTCTCATGTATTTTCGAAATCTACAGATTGTCCCAAGAAAAAGTACCCATGGCACCATGGGTCTACGATGCATTTTGACTAGCCGAAATTTTGATTATATATTTTTGAATTTAATAAAAATCCATACAATTGCCAATTTATTATATTATTTTATTTTATATAAAAAGTTAGCCGAAAAATGTTGTATAAGGCGTTTTTGATTGCAAGGAATCCATTTTTGCTATTCATTTTGTTGAAAAATCGCACGATAGAGTGCGCCATTTACAGTTTTTTCTCTAATTTTAGCTATCACTACTTATAACCTACTTTTAATGTCGAAAGGGTGCTTCTAAATTATTTTTAAAATTTTGTTTAAATAAAAGAAGAAGATAAAGCCCGGTTTACAATTGAAGGGGAGTAATTATAATAAACATTTATAAACATTACTATGGTCTAAAATTTTGGCATTACAAATATTTCCATTTATTTCACATCAAACCCAATATTTAAATTTTTGGTAAGTACTGTACTTTAATAATAATTTGAATTTTAGAAATTTCTTCATTTCACTGCATTCTTACATTTTCCTGCTTTCATGTAGGCCAAAATTATTCACACAATACTGTTGTAATCACGATACACAAACCCAATCCTAGAGACTACTGGCTTGGTTCTTCAAACCAAACAGTAAAACTTAGCAGTTTACGCACCTTGTGTATAATTGCTTAGTGGCATCAATGTGATCGATTTTGCGATCATAAACGGTCTCATCCTTTTTTTACCTCAATTTAAATTTAAATTTAAATTTAAATTAAATTTCTCTACATTATTTTATATTTTTATTACTTTTAAGTTTTTGTTTTATTATTCTTTCCTATTCATCGTTACGGGCTTGGGAATATCCAACAGATGTTTAAGAAATGTTGGAAATGAAAGTATAGTCACTTAAGTATAGTCAGAAATTTTAGTTAGTTTTTAGAAGAATATTTTTAAGATTTTTTTTATATAGCTAAGTTAGTTCTAGTGTTACTTTCATAGAAAAAAGAACTTAATTTTTAATAAAATATATCTTAAAGGTGTTAATTAGTTTTTTTAGTAATAACGGTTTTTACTTGTCAAGTGTAAAGTGTTGTGAGTGTAAGTGTTCGTAACATAATATAAAAGTCCAGGTATGTTAAGTAATTTTAAGTAATAATACTTAGTTAATTAGTTAAATTAGTTAATATTTGTTTGTATGTAGCAGGAAGTGCAGTTGTATAGTGAAGAAATGGAACATGTGCCATCAACGTCCGTTGGTGCTTACAATGCATCCACGTCCACAGCATCGGATTTATAACAAAGAATTCTTAATCCGGATTTTGTTACGTTTGGCATACCTTCAGAACTAGGCAATGACGATACCCTACCTACAAATGGTGATATAGTTAGGTATTATCACTTTTTAATGAAAGAGAAAGAGTATTTCGAAAAACGGAAGCCTTTGAAAGATTTTACCCCATTAGTGGCGGAGAAATTAGTTGAAATTTGGCAGAAATTGCGAATTTCAATAATACAAATGACGTCAGTTATAACGAAACTTAATTGCTTTATCGAAATATATAAAGAGAAAACCAAAAGTCGCAAAAAAAAAAGCTTTTGCCGAGTTTGTTGACTCCATGGAAAATTTATTCGACATTGCGAGATACAAATGCGCTATAGCATATTCTACATGTACATACCGGAAAAACGCTGTAAATCCAAACAATCTTAAACCATTTATGATAGATCAGCGTGGCAGACGTCAGCAAAAAATCCGCGAATATATACAGTCAGTAACAGAAACCACTGTAACAACAGCAGCAAAACTTACTGTTACTTCTTCAGATGTAAAGTATAACGTTGAAATTTCTTAGGTAATGGAAATAGATGAAAGTGTTGAGACCGTTGTAACGCCAACGCAATATGCACCAAGGTATGATCTTACAACCTGCGCTATGGAATGTGATCGATATGGTATTTCAAATGTAGCTGCGGCAGCTTTGCTTTCAGCATACAATAAAGATATACAGTTTAAAGAGAGCAGCGGGCAAATAACAGTAATAGTTTCAAATAAAATTAAAAGAGAAAGACAGAAATGCGGAAGTGAGCTGTTACGAAAACGATGGGATGATTCGTCGATATTGGTGTTCTCTTTCGATAGCAGAAAGGACACAACAATTACAGCAATAACGATAGACAATAAGTAACATCCACGAACTACTAAAGAAAGTCATGTGGTGATCCTTAAAGAGCCCCTTTCGGAGTATATAGGATACATAGCATTGCAGGAAGAAAATGCGCAATATAAAAAGGATCAACTGATAAAGTTTTTCGAGGACAAAGATATTTCACTTGGAAATTTGATTGGAATTTCTTGTGATGGGGAGCCATTAAACACTGGCGTTAACAATGGAATTATTCGCAAAATTGAAATTCACTTAAACAGACCATTACACTGGTTCGTCTGCCTCCTACATTTCAATGAACTACCCTTTAGGCATTTGTATACCACATTGGAGAAAGCTACAACCACTGGACCTAAAACAAGTACTGGAACAATAGCAAAGTTACTTGATAATTGTGAATCATTGGAGGTTTGTTATATTTTCAGTTTCACTCACATTCCTGACATATGTGTTTTATCTTTTTTCATTTAGATTGTAAGTAATTTCGAAGCAATCCCATTGGAAGGTATGCCGCCACAATTGGAAAATTTGAGAGACTTATCAACAGACGCAAAATACTTGTATCAAATGATAAACGCTGTATCTGATGGCTTTGTCGCACCTGATTTGACCAATATGAAACCAGGAGTAATACACCACGTTCGATGCTTAACAAAACCCAGTAGAATTTTACGGCTTTACGTTACAAGAAATAATCCATCACAGAATTTACACATTCTCACAAATTACGTCACAAAGGTAAATGTACCAATGTGGTTCAACATCAAATACTACAATTCAATCGTACATGGTAGTCAATTATTGTACAAATTTATAAAGAATTGCGATCATTTGCCCCCAAATTTGCGTAAAATAGTACATAACGTAATTTTCGACAATTCATATTATGCTCATTCTGAAAGTATTTTACTTTCACTGATTTTCGACAAAACCAAAGAAATACGGCAAATGGGATACAAAAAAATTTTATATATTCAAAACAATTTACAAGAAATGGGTCACTTGAGACAGTACAAAAAAGTGAAAATAAACTTCGAATTTCCTGATTACACAAAGCTGATTAATTTAAGTGATGATGAAATACTATTTGAACCACCATATACAAAAGACTTTGCGTATGAAAACCTTCTCAAATACAAAGATTTCGACGAACTCATTGCTGATCTACAAATACCGTGTCACATACAAGCGACAGAACGGCATGTGCAGGTCATAACTACAGCATCAATACGGGTGCACGAACAAAATAGACCGGGATTCATAGCAGCTACTTTAGAATCTAGGAAGAACCGGCCAAAATTTGATAGTAAAAAGGACTATCAGTAGTCATATTTTCAGCATTTTTGTAGATTTAATAAACAAAGCACTGACATTTTTATATTTTAATTAAAAAAAAATTGTCTTTTTGTAAATACTTTCTTCTTGTAATTTTTTCTCTTGTTTACTTAAAAAAGTCTTAAAAATAATTTAGAAACACCCTTTCGACATTAAAAATAGGCTATAAGTAGTAATAGCTAAAATTAAAGAAAAAAACTGTAAGTGCCGCCCTCTATCGTGCGATTTTTCAACAAAATGAATAGCAAAAATGGATTCCTTGCCCCTAAAAACCCCTTATACAACATTTTTCGGATAAACTTTTTATATAAAATAAAATAATATAATAAATTGGCAGTTGTATGGATTTTTATTAAATTCAAAAATATATAATCAAAATTTCGGCTAGTCAAAATGCATCGTAGACCCATGGTCCCATGGGCACTTTTTCTTGGGACAATCTGTAGATTTCGAAAATACATGAGAAAATGTGGTCTTATAATTCGACCCTCCCTAATATATATATATTTCATTCATAATATTTTGATCATAGTCTAAGATCCGGCTGCAGGATTAGTGCGCTCATCGATTTTTTGCTAAAACCAAATTTTATGTATATTTATAATTAGGACAATATATATCTACCAGGTTGCCTATCAAAATTTGGCCGCCAGTATTTTTAATTAAATTACTTTTAATGGATTTTTGGGAAAAAATTTCGTTCACTTGTTTTTTAAATAAAATATCGTCTACATCACGGCAATTTATATAAAGATTCTAAAAATTCACGGTTGCCGTTGCGCACCTGGCCGCACCTCTTCGCAGCCAGGTGTAAACAGGTATGATTTCGATACATTTATACGTTCATAACGTACATTGATTAATTCTATATCAAATTAAAGCTAATTTTTTTCTATTTATTATCATATATGGTTGCCTAATTAAATCCGGCCGCAAATAAGGGTTGCTGGCTGTTAAAGATGATAAATATTTAAGGTAGAGTGAAAGAGAGCTAGCGCGTAACATCATTTGTCGGACGAGGATAGCAGTTGCCAGCTGTGCGATTCTCTTAAGCCATTGCGCATGCGTCGAATGTTAGTGATCTCAACCACCGGGGAGTAATAGAGACGACTTAATAAATACTCCAAAAAAATTGTCTTCCTTTTCAAAATGACAAATTTAAAAATTACATCACAAAATGGTAGAATCCTAGTTTATCCCCCCAAATAAATCAATCAGATAAATAGAAAGATTAGGTCCTCTGCATCCTAATTATGAAAAAAAAATTTGCGGAAATGAGGGGGTCAAGAGTTATAAAGGATCAAACTTTCAATTTTACCTTGGTCCCCCCCTTTGGTTTTTTTTTTAGTTTTTTTTTTTTCTTTTTTTCCTTATTTTTATTTATTATTTATTTATATTTTATCACACACTAAAACATTAAAATTTAAAAAAATACCTTGGTCCCCCCTTTGAGTTTTTAGAAGTAACTTTATTTGATTTTTGATTTTTTTTTTTGACTCGCTTCTGCGACCTTGCACAACTTCGATCACAAATAGCAGCCCCCCCCGCGTCGCCTCTGCGGTCCCTGCGCCGCATGGGGACCAAGGTAAAATTGAAAGTTAGATCCTTTATAACTTTTGATCCCCTCATTTCCGCAAATTTTTTTTTTTTCATAATTAGGATGCAGAGCACCTAATTTTTCTATTTATCTGAAAAAAACGTAAATTTATTTGGGGGGATAAACTAGGAATGTTCCCAAAAAAATAATATTGATTTAACTCTCTTTCACTCTACCTTAAATATTTATCATCTTTAACAGCCAGCAACCCTTATATGCGGCCGGATTTAATTAGGCAACCATATATGATAATAAATAGAAAAAAATTAGCTTTAATTTGATATAGAATTAATCAATGTACGTTATGAACGTATAAATATATCGAAATCATACCTGTTTACACCTGGCTGCGAAGAGGTGCGGCCAGGTGCGCAATGGCAACCGTGAATTTTTAGAATCTTTATATAAATTGCCTTGATGTAGACGACATTTTATTTAAAAAACAAGTTTTCGTTCACTTGTTTTTTAAATAAAATGTCGTCTACATCTTTTCCCAAAAATCAATTAAAATAATTTAATTAAAAATACTGGCGGGCAAATTTTGATAGGCAACCTGGTAGATATATATTCTCCCAATTATAAATATACCTAAAAATTTGGTTTTAGCAAAAAATCGATGAGTGCACTAATCCCGCAGCCGGATCTCGTACTATCAGTATGTCATATTTACTAAAAAACAAGTAAAATTTTGAATGTATATAAAAATGATATTGAGCAATTTGATTCATAAATTTAGTATGCCATTTTTCAAACAAAAATTTTAAGAATGAAAAATATGGTTTTATTAATGATTAGTATATTTTGGTAATCTGACGATGAATGTTTACATTCGAAACATGTTATAATAAATATATACCAAAAAAAGTTTGTTCCGTTGATTATAATTACAATAATTTATTTATATAAATTATTGATTTTATTTAAAAATGTATTAGTCATTCATCCAGTTTTTCTGCTTCGGCTGTTTTAAGTCGAGTTGCCGTAAACATTTTAAAATCGTAATTTGCCGAATGACAAAGAAAATAAATAAGTGATACTGAACAAAAAGTGGGAATCGCTGCGAAAATTTAAATGTTTGCTTAAATAACTTTAATAAACTTAACTTAACTTTAATAAAATCGTAAAATTGCCGAATTGGAAAATTCTTTTCGTAAAAATGCCGATTTTGCCGAATGGGAAAATTCTTAAGGGGGTGTCACAACCCCCAAAACCCCCTCGGCGTCAGGCCTCACAGGAAGAGTGGAGGGGGGGTTCTGAGGAACGAAAAGAAAGCAACTGTTCAATTCATTCGTAAGATACCAGGGAAAAAATCTAAATATTAGAATATTAGAGCAATTCTTCTAGATTTTTTTTTTTTTTTTTTTTTTTTAATAAGAAGTGTTGTGTAGTAGGAATTACAAAATGTGTCACAACAACACATAGATACCTTTTAAGACGTAGGTCCCACAACAACATGCGTCTTGAGGTATAGGTGGACGCTTTTTTTAAATCTTTGTGGATTGAAAGCACTCGAGACTATTGATTCGGGTAAAGCATTCCATGTGTACGATGTACGCACAAAGAAATCTCTTTGCATTCTATTACTATGACAGTGAGTAATCTCGACAGTTCGACCGCCCGCACACACCGATTGACGAGTAAAACGGGGAAAAACATATGTCTGAGGCATTATGGACCTGATTTCATCCACAAGATTACAGAAACTTTAAAATTTCAATGTGGGGGGTTTGAACCCGAACAAACCCGTATGTCGCTACGCCACTGCTTTTTATATACAATTCTGGTAGTTTTTCTGTAATTGTAACAAAACACCTGGGAAAACACAAGTATTATAAATGAATATTTTATTTGGATTTAGATTAAATTATTATTATTCGGCTTGAAAACTTACTAATGAAAACACAAATTTTAGAATGTATACAAAAATGAACTAAATGTCAAAATTTATATTGGTGTACTAGTTCTGATTCTTACCACCAGAAGTTTCCTCCAATCGTCAATACATTATCAAATTTGTGTTTACATTGTTAAGTTTTCAAGCCGAAAAATAATAATTTAAACTAAATCTAATTGAAATATACATTTATAATACTTGTGTTTTTCCAGGTGTTTTGTTACAATTACAGAAAAACTACCAGAATTGTATATAAAAAGAATATTAAACAGCCATTACGGCAACACAAAATCTATTTTACAAAAGAACTTGGATATTACATTGTGGGGTAAAATAAAAATTTAAACTAAATCTAATTGAAATATACATTTATAAAACTTGTGTTTTTCCAGATGTTTTGTTAAAATTACCAGAATTGTACATAAAAAGAATATTAAATGTATTATCCTGATGAATGGAAAGATGATGTAAGAATCGATGCTTTGTTCGCTCCATTCAGAGTTCGAACATTAAATCCTGTTAATTCCGATTCTAAATTAAAATTTTGGAAAAATGTCATAACAAAATATTGTAATAAACTTCGTCCAGAATGGGTTAATTTAATAACCAATACATTCGGCAAAGATGAATTAAAAAGTTAACTCCTTTTAACTAATATAGTTTGCATAAATTAATGTAAATTAAATTTGCTATACAAATGTTTACATTAATGAATTAAAAGGAGGTGTGGCCTATTGTTTCTAGAAAATACACTGGCAACAAAAACTGAGTTACCAGACGTTTCTGCTTATTTGTTTTTGAATATAAATAAGCGAACAAAATATCAGATAGTCTGTTTAATTTTGCAATTAAAAGTGTTTTACAAATATTCGCAAGTATAAGGAATAATCGGTGGTACTTGAGCTTGGGTACTAATAGTAAAAAAAAATTTGAACTTAGTGGAATAGTAAATACAGATTTTACGATTCCGAATATTATTGATTCAAATTGTGGAAAAGCGGTGAAGTTTATCGTGCATAAATTGGAGACCCTGGAATTTATTGTAATTAAAATCAGAAGTTGCTGTAACTGTTTGATAAATAAAGTTTGAGATTTTGTTAACTAAAGATCTGTCTTTTAACTGTCGTGTTTGCTCAATAATCGAAAAGAACCAACGAAGAGTCGTTACAGTGGTTTCAGAAGTGGGATTATTGAAACAATGGTCAGGACAGTAAATATAAGTGATCTCAGCCAGACCCAGCTGAAGGATGAGTTGAAGAAAGGGAATGCTCCAATCCATGGAACGAAGGCAGAACTTGCATTCCGGCTGCGTAAAGTTTTAAAAGAAGCAGGCCAAAACACAGAGGTCATAGAAGTAGAGCCGGAGGAAGCTCCGGTCCAGAATGCCCCAGCAATTGATCCGTTGATGATGTTGATGAAATAAATGATGACACAGCAGCAACAACAATTTGCTGATATATGATGGCCAAACAAGGAAACAACCAACAACAACAACTTGCTAATTTGATGGCCCGACAAGAGAAACAGGCAGCAGAACAAAAAGTAGAGCAACAACAACAACTTGCTGATATGATGGCCGGACAAGAGAAACTGGCGGCAAAACAAAGAGTAGATCAACAACAACAACTTGCTGATATGATGGCCAAACACGGAAACAATCTGATGGTCCGACAAGAGAAACTGGCAGCTGATATGATGGCAAAGCAGGAAAGTCTACGTGAAGCAATCGAGTCACGTGTATCCAGTGCGGAGGTTAAAATCAACAACATGGAAAAGGAGCTGCGGAAAGCTACCGAGGAACATGAAGAGAAATTACGCAAACTTTCAAGTGAATTCCGCCAAGAAATGGCACAAGTAAAGTCAGGTAGCCTGATCAATCCATCAACTACTTCAGCTCCAGCTAGAGTAAAAACACCCGCATTTGATGGATCTACATCGTATCAGATATTTAAGATGCAATTTGAGATAGCAACAACTGGAGTTGATCACCAGCAAAAAGCAAACGCGCTTATATTGGCATTGAAGGGACCTGCTGCTGAAATTTTGCAGACACTACCAGCGACAGAGCGTGATTACAGCAAGCTAATGGAGGCCTTAGAAGTAAGATATGGGGAAAGTCATATGCAAGCTCTCCATCGCATGCAGCTCAAAACACCAAAACAGGGAGTCAGCGAAACTTTGCAAGAATTAGAGGCTGACATTGTGAGACTGGTAAATCGGATGGGTACGTCAGATCGAAGTTGCTGAGGAACCACTAAAAGCAGCGCTTGATGAAGTGATCATGCATGTCAAAAGTTTGGAAGATAAACCTGAACGAAATCAACGAAGTAGATCTAGCAGAGTAAGATGCTGGAACTGTGGAAAGTTGGGGCACATCCAAAGAGAATGTAAATGGGAGCCGCCTTCGGAAGAGAGATGCCGCGTTCCGGATTCGGGAAACTAGATCGTGCCAGTTTTGAAGGGCGAAAGCTGGCTCAATTACAATGCCCTACATTGGTGGTATCACAAGTAAAAAGAGAAAATAGTAGTCTAGTCCTAGAGGCAACCGTTGGAAGCAAATCGTGCATGTTGACTTTGGACGCAGGTGCTTCAAGATCGATAGTGCGTCTAGATGTGGTTCATGATAGTCAGATCGATACAGCAAGACGATTCACCTTAAAAACAGCTACGGGTGAAACAGTTCTAGTTCATGGAGAAAGCGACCAAAAAGTTCACCTTGGAGGAAATTCATTTAGGCATCGATTCATTGTAGCAAATATAGAAGATGAGTGCATAATTGGGCTTGACTTCATGAAAGAATACAATTTTATATTAGATCTGAGAAGTCATGTACTGAGATATGGAAACACAGAAATAGTGCTACACGCCACCAACGACAATGCTGAGGTCCGTGTTATTAGTGACGGACCAACTGAGATCCCCGCAAAATCTCAGAAAATCATATGTACTAAGCTACTAGATAAAAGTGACCAAAATTCACCTGTGATGATTAAGCCAGCTAACAACGACTTTGGGGGAAAAATTATGATTGACCGAACGCTAGTAGCAGCAAAAGAGAGAGTAGTTCCAGTGCAACTGATTAACTTCTCAAATAAACGAGTGGTCATCAATCATGGAGAAGAAATCGCCAAATGCAGCACCATAAAAGAGATAATCAGCTGTCAAGAAGAGCAGAAGGTCTTTATGCAGAGAAACAATCCCGCATTAGTAGCAATACTTCAAGATCTTAGTCAAAGAATGAACCCTGCCGAGTTCAAAGAAATCAAGAGGGTATTAACGAAGATGAGCAGCGTTTTCTCTACTGGAGATGAAGATGTTGGAACAATAAACATCGTGCGACATAGGATCAACACTGGAAACGCTCATCCTATCAGGCAGCCTCCTAGAAGACTACCAATAGCTAAACACGAGGAAGTGCAAGGAATGCTGGACAAAATGAAAATTGATGAAGTTATCAGGTCATCTAAGAGTCCATGGAGCTCCCCAGTGGTGCTAGTTAGAAAAAAAGATGGGTCAGCCCGTTTTTGTGTAGACTATCGAAAGCTGAATGAGGTAACCGTTAAGGGCAGCTATCCACTGCCACGAATTGATGACACACTGGATACACTATCAGGGGCCAAATGGTACAGCACATTAGATCTGAAGAGTGACTACTGGCAAGTTGAAATGCATCCAGAAGATCGACGAAAGATAGCATTTTCTACTGGCAATGGGTTGTGGGAGTTCAATGTGATGCCGTTTGGTTTATGCAATGCCCCAGCAACATTTGAACGTCTAATGGAATGCGTGTTGCATGGCTTAACCTGGAAAGTCTGCCTCGTTTATCTTGATGACATCATTATAATAGGTCGCAGCTTCGAAGAGCATCTAATGAACCTCGAAGAAGTACTCCAAGGAATAAGTAATGCCAACATGAAGTTGAATCCGGTAAAGTGCAATCTCTTCCACAAAGAAGTGAAGTACCTTGGACACATCATTACAGAAAATGGAGTCAGAACCGATCCCGAGAAGATTGATGCTGTGAAAAATTGGCCAGTACCGAAGAATGTTCATGAGCTACGCAGTTTTCTTGGCCTATGCAACTATTATCGTAGATTCGTGGAGAATTTTGCGAATATCGCCAAGAGTCTACATAAATTGACAGAGGCAAATACCAAGTTTCTGTGGACAACCGAATGTAATGAGTCATTCTGCCGTTTAAAAGAAAAACTATGCAATACCCCTATACCAGCCTATCCAGAATCCGGAAAGATGTTCATTCTGGACACAGACGCAAGTAATGTAGGAACCGGAGCTGTTTTGTCACAGAAAATTGGAGACGATGAGAAAGTGGTAGCGTACTTCAGTAAAGTTCTGTCAAAGCCGGAGCGGAATTACTGTGTCACGAGGAAGGAGTTGCTAGATATCATCAAGGCTGTGAAACATTTCCACAAGTATTTGTGTGGACAACCATTCCTGATTCGCACGGACCATGCTGCTCTAAAATGGTTATTACAATTCAAATTCCCTGAAGGACAAGCAGCAAGATGGATAGAGATCCTGCAGAACTACGACTTCAAAGTTGAAAACCGCAAGGGAAGGATCCATGGTAACGGCGATGCCTTGTCTAGAAGACCCTGTATAGAGGAGTGCAAGTCCTGTAGCAGAACTGAGGGAAATGAGGCAATGAAAGTGAGTCAAATCAAGTTCCAAACTCCTGAGGATTGGTGTACCGAGGCAATTAAAAGAGAGCAGCTAGAAGATCCAGCTATGGCTCCAATGTTGAAATGGAAAACCGAGGGAAGGCGACTGGAGTGGAAAGAGGTCGCATCTTTAAGTACGGAGGTGAAATGCTACTGGGCGCAATGGGACTCACTATTTATGGACAACGGGATACTATAAAGACAATGGGAGTCCGCTGATGGAAAGAAAGTGTTGGAACAGCTGGTGTTATTGGTGTCAGTATTTCTGGAGGACACCTGCGAGTCAATAAAACCCTAGCCAAACCACCTACATATATCTTTTTTATATTTACATTGATTAAATTTTACTATTTATTTAATTATATTTTTTTTAATAAGGTTAATTAAAAAATTTCTATAAATTGAGTAAACTTTTTGAATTTATTTTTAATCAAATTAATTTATAAATTTTAATTTAAAAAAATTTTTATTGATTTCTAAAAATGAATGCAACAACACTTGCATAGAAGAATTTTAAACACAAATTAAATCATCCTCAAGTGTTTGAGTATACATATCAGCTATCCTCAAGTGTTTGAGTATACAAATAAGCTGTCAATTTTTGGGGGGTACAAAATCCATGGGAAATTTCCTAAACAAATAGTTTATAAAAATATATCATTCAGGACCGCATTACGAGAAAAAAAAATACAAGAATAAAAAGACGATAAGTCGTGTGTCTAGGATAAGTTGTTTGAACACTTTGATTCGAGAATGAGATAAATCGCATTAAACGCGTTGGTTCATAATAATAATCAATAATTTTTGGTTAATAATTTAACAATTATTTTAAATACTCTACGCAAAACGAAATAAAATGGTTTTAAAATTTTAAATTTTCTTTAAATTAAACAGCTTTTAAAATTTTTGCCACTTTAGCTCCGGGCCCCACGGGCTTATACGTAAATCCACCACTGATAACATCGTTCGTAATGGTAAGGCGGTAAGCTCTTATAGAAAAACTTTTCTTTGTATACTGTTTTCGGTTTCAGAGTATCTAAAACAGCTTAACATAATGTTCGTAATAAAATCTGTGAATTCAAAGTTCATTAGTAACTGATATGTAAACCATTTAGTATGAAAAACAACAAAAAATTCAATTTTTTGTTTAACTTATATGATTGCATGTTTATCTTACTAAAAAAACCTAACAAAAACTTTTTTTCCGGAATTTCCTTTTTGTTTTCTTTTTAGTTTTACCGTTATTGTAAATAAAATAGTTTAAAAAAAATATACGTATATTTTCTAAAAACAATAATAATCAATTTTCATATCTCCTGTGAAAACTGTTCGTACACAGTGAATTTTATTCACATATGAGAATGATGACGAGGTAAAATAATAAATGGAATAGCAACAACAAAAACTATGCAACAAAAATATAATGTGAATTTTAATATAAAGGAAAACAATCATAAACTAAGCTACTTGTTGCAGAAAGTTTTTTTTTTTTGATTGGAAAGAGGTTTTATGATTATTGTCTATGTTTTGAAATTGTAAAACAGAAGGGGGTTTGGAAAAGTTATGATTATTTAGTGGCTTGGTAACGTTGGAAAGGGTAGAGACTAGAGAAACTACCTGTTACTCAATACGAATAGTGTTAACTTGTTGAAATTAACAGAATATCGTTTATGACTTTTAAGAGTTATTAAGGAATATTTGCATTTAAGAGTCAAACGCTAAATGTTCGATGCTGAATGATGGTTATTTTCTGTTGTATGTTTAACACGTTTCATGATGTAAGTATTATGCTAAGAGAGTTACATTTTTAACATGCATTTAACATGAATTTTGAATGATGAAAAGACAATTATTTATTGATGTGTTGAAAATATGAATTCTATATTCCATATTGCAACGTACTGAAATTGAAATATTTAATTTTACCAATATAAAATATTCGAAGTGAAAAAAATTTCCCAAGTGAGTTGTTCGTATTCAAATAATTTTTATGTAATTCTTATCCCACTATGCCTTAATAACCGTACGAGCATACAATAAATTAACATTCATAAAATATAAATCAGTTTATTTTAAATATTCTAAGCAATTTGACTTAATTGTGTATAAAATCAAGAAACACATCTATGCTCATGAACATGGACATGTATGTTCGATTATATAAGTTTATGGATAGATGTTAATTTGAAGCAATTATTAATGTTATTAGTTCTTTTATTCATTCTTGTTCTATTCGTATCTCTGAAATTATAACTCCTATCTAGATCACAATAATATATTATGAGTTTTAATTATGGACATGATTATTATGATATTGATTTTTTTTTTCAATTTAAATTTAGCTTTTGAAATTTTGTAAATGCAATAGACAGATAATTATTGTATTTATGTTTTGTTACGGTAGGAGATGGGTTAAATAATGGAAATAATAGTTTAACAATTGATTTTATAATTATGTTTGAAGTTTAAATTATGTTATTAAATTGAATTTACTTTAAAATTGGTTGAAGTTGAATGTTTGGATATATGTTTGTTTTAAAAGGTTTATACTGGATGAGTTTGAATTTCAATGTAATAATGTCACGACTGACGGAGAAAGTATTTATTTATAGAAAATGTTCTAGATATATGGAGGATTCGTGAAAGCTATAATGAAAAAATATTAACCGAATTTTAACACATATCACAACACTCTAATGAACACTGAACCTGCTAGTGAGCCACTAGCAGAAAGCAAACTGCGTGCCAAGCGAGGTAGTAATCCGAAAAGCATCAGTCTCGTGAGTTCAAATAGGAATATCCCTCTTGTCCAGTATAAATGTACAGATATGCACGCAAAAGAGACGATATAATCGACAAAAAAAATGAAACAGAAGAGTGACTCCGACGACCCCAAAGGTCGAAGATGTCATGATCATCACATCCTCACCAATGTCACCACAATTATTACTATATTAAGTAAATTAAAATTATTTCACTTACCCCATGATTTGTCCTGATCCCACACTCCAAACCAATCCTGTTCTTCAGCCAATCTTACTAAGCAACGCTTCTTCAGTGATGTGTAAACAACCCAGGCTATTTTTCAATCATGTGGAAGCATTAAGCAACAGCCTGGCAATTATGGATATAATTAATATAATAACTGTTGTAAGAACTGTTATCGGTGATCGTTGAGTTTGTTATCCATATAATATCAAATAGAATAACTGTGGTAATAGCTGATGTCGGCATTCGTTAAATTTGCCATATATATAACATTAAATATAATGACTGCTGTAAGAAAGACAAAGGAAGTCGACGGTTGTTGAAATCAGTTAGATTTATAATAATATGATATAACGAGATTTATATCAGCGATTGTTGAAATTTGTTAGCAAATATAACCATTGATGCAACATAACTGGCGTCGTCTCCTGTTCCAGAAAAAATATCATAACGAAGGATAGCAAAATGTGGTCGCCCAGAGTCGAAATTTCCAAAAAAAGAAAATTTTTTTTTCTAACACTCCTTTAAATTATTCTATAATTGAACTTATAAATTTTGTATAAATATGTATAGCTACCTGTAAATTTTTTTATGTTGGGTTTTTTAAAATCTTTTATTTCTATTCAGTCCTTCCATATATATATATATATATATATATATATATATATATATATATATATATATATATATATATATATATATATATATATATATATATATATATATATATATATATATATATGTATATATATACATATATATATATATATATATATATATATATATATATATATATATATATATATATATATATATATATATATATATATATATATATATATATATATATATATATATATATATTGTAACGACTCTTCGTTGGTTCTTTTAGATTATTGAGCAAATACGACAGTAAAAAGACAGATCTTTAGTTAACAAAATCCCAAACTTTATTTATCAACCAGTTACAGCAACTTCCGATTTTAATTACAATGAATTCCAGGGTCTCCAATTTATGCACGATGAACTTCACTGCTTTTCCACAATTTGAATCAATAATACTCGGAATTGTAAAATCTGTATTTACTAGTCCACTAAGTTCAAATTCTTTTACTATTAGTACCCAGGCTCAAGTACCACTGATTATTCCTTATACTTGCGAATATTTATAAAACACTTTTAATTGCCAAATTAAACTGACTATCTGATATCTTGTTCGCTTATTTATATTCAAAAACAAATAAGCCGAATTTTTTGGTACTCACTGTAGTTTCTAGAAATCAATAGGCCACCCCTCTTTTTAATTCATTAATGTACAAATTTAATTTACATTAATTTATGCAACTTGTATTAGTTAAAGGGAGTTAACTTTTAATTCATCTTTGCCATAGTTTGAATGTAGAGAACATTTAGGCGGAACGTATTGGTTATTTATGATTAAATTAAATTAACCCATTCTGGACGAAGTTTATTACACTGCCCTCCATTTAGTTTTGTTCGTCCCGAACAATATCAGCTATTGCAATGGTACTGTTACCTTGGTACGGTGCCAACCTTTGCAGATGTATCACTTTCATTTTGGTACGGGGTCCCTTTTGGATGCGGTAGATAACATCATTAATTCGTTTGATTATTTTATATGGACCTTCCCAATCTGGCTGCAGCTTGGGTGATCTTCTCTTAGTTCTCATGGGGTTGTATAGCCATACCAATTCTCCTTCTTGAAAACCGCCACTATTTGCATTTATGTCGTACCTGGTTTTCATTTTGTCACTGGCAATCTTAATATGGTCTCGAACCTTTTGATGGATTTTATTCATCTTCTCCCTTAGTTGTCCCACATAATCTGTTTTAGTAGATGCCAGACCTCCAGGGATGCCGAACTCGATGTCACTAGGAAGATGTAGTTTTCTTACGAACATGACATTCGCTGGTGTTTCACATGTCGTATCGTGCACTGCGCTACGATAGGCCATCAAGAATAACGGAAGATCCTTATCCCAATTTCTTTGGTTGGCTTCCACTACCTTTGACAAATGTTCTTCCATGGTTCGGTTGAATCGTTCTACCATGCCATCCGATTGTGGGTTCATAGGTGTAGTTCGTGTTTTTCTAATGTCGAGTGTTCTGCACAGCTCTTCTATCAGTTGAGATTTGAAATTCCTTCCCTGGTCCGTATGCAACTCGAGCGGTGTTCCATATCTGCAAATCCATTCGTTGACTAACGTTTCAGCGACCGTAACTGCCTCCTGGTTCGGTATCGCATACGCTTCCGGCCATTTTGTAAAGTAATAAATGACCACCATGATGTATTTGTTACCTTTTGTCGTTTCCGGAAATGGCCCCGCGTGTAATTGAAAAAAAGATGGCATAGCCTCTTTTTTTTTTTTTTTTTTTAAGCAAAATTGAAGCTTATTTTATATCTAACAACTTGTGAAAGTTTAGGACTAGCGATATTTTTTGTTTTAAAGATAAAATTCGTTGTGCATATGACTGTCGGGAATCAGTTTTTTTTGTTCTGAAGGAAAATTATAAAAATGGCGTTATAAACTAAGAGATTTTTTTTTTTGTTAAATATCAAATATTTTATTATTAGATGAACTTTTTAAAATATTATAAAAATTATATATGTAGTACAATAAATAAAATAAATACAATTGTTAAAAATGATTTACTTATTTTACAAACAGAAGTTTCTTTTGAATAGATGGCATAAAAAATGAAATGTTTATTTATCACTTTTAGTAATCACTTGTCACTCTTATAAAAAATAATTTGACAGTCTTGACTGCAAACAAAAAGGTATAAACAACTAAATCTATTTAGGAACTTTTGACTGGAGAAGTATTATGTTCGTATTATGTTATTATGGAATCATAAAGTAAAATATTGTTTTTCAACATTAAATTACAAATATTTTATTATTGAATAATTTTTTTAAAATATCATACAAATTATATATGTGAAAATAAATATAGTTATTAAAAATTATTTACTTATTTTACATTCAAAAGTTTCTTTTGAGTTTGGAAAACATTTTTGCATTTATTGTCTTAGTATCTACTGGTACAAAAGAATGAAATTTTTGAGTTCCACTTATAGTAATCGCATTTTTATATCGATTTTGTAATTTTTCTTTTGTTAATTGATATTCATTTTTATCGGCGTATCCAAAGTTCATGGTAGTTTCCTATTTTAAAGCCCATTCGAAAAGTTTTTTTGGTGTATCAATAATATTATCTTCGCTCGCCATACTATAACGGTGTGCAGCACGCTTCAGTGTACCACCAATTCCATCACAAGGTCCCTTTCCATGGCTGGTAGCATGAAAATGCCATTCAGCGTCAACCTTAAAGTCTTCTTTATGGTGGCATAAGTTAATTAGGTTATGTTTATTTTTGTTTTGAGAAGGTGCACCGTCAGTGTTATAAATTATTTTTGTAATATTAGAATTTATATGCATTTTGATGAATTCAATAAGTTTTGTAATGAAAAGATGGACTGTAGTACTGTTGTGATCGTTTATATCCGAAATGAGTATAAAACTTCGGTGCTGTATATATTCACTTGTGGCACTTTTAAAATAAATGACAAATGTATGTTAATATTTTCGGATGAGAATGTCTGAATATTGGCCTACTCAGATTAATCTGCGATGGACAATTTTTTTACTGAAAAATAATCAGTAATTTTCTGTTGTTTAAGGCAAAGTTGAATAATATTTTCCACTTTAATTACAATTTGGTCGTCAATTTGCATTTGATTAAATCTGGGCTGCAAACCTGATCAGCAAGCGCGTAGCGTACGGATTTAACCCCGCAGTTGCGTAGTTTATTCAAAACTTTCTCACCGACCAATACATTTCGGTATCCATTGATGGCTTTTCTTCTGCGTCTAAATTAACTAACGCTGATGTACCACAAGGTTTAGTTTTGTCACCACTTTATTTTTAATTTTTTACTTTTAAATTAAAATCACCAGCAACCCAATAAATAATTTTTCAGATGATAGTACACAGTACAAGTCATTTGTTTTCCTATCTTTAAAAGGGAAAAGGCATGAACGAATAAAGCCCGCCCGGAGAGACTCTGCCATAAAGGTAAATGATAGCCTGAAAGTTTCCAATTGGGGTGACTGAAATATGTTCAATTTTAACTCAACCGAAACATGACTATTGATTGTTGCCAGATCAACGACCGAGTTTGCCAAAGATATTTCGATTAGTGTGTTTCGATTAAAATGTCGCAAAATTTTGCTGAACTTGACTGAAATTGCTTTTTAAAAAGTTCATTTAAAAAAAATCTCTTAGTTTATAACGCCATTTTTATAATTTTCCTTCAGAACAAAAAAAACTGATTCCCGACAGTCATATGCACAACGAATTTTATCTTTAAAACAAAAATATCGCTAGTCCTAAACTTTCACAAGTGGTTAGATATAAAATAAGCTTCAATTTTGTTTAAAAAAAAAAAAAAAAAAGAGGCTATGCCATCTTTTTTTCAATTACACCGTTTTTTTCTTATGTTACACCGTTAAAAATTATTTCAAAAATTAACAGTGTACATTTTTAAAAACTTTGTTTTAATACCTATTCAACGACATATCCTTTATGAAAATCGATTCAGTAGTTTTTCTACAATCGCTCGTCAAAATGCACTCACATCACAAAATAACAAAAAATTGAGGGGCACCCTGTGAAGACCCCTGGTCGGAAAAAAAAATTCTAAGAGAACTTGTATTTTTTATTTATGAAAGACTATCTATAAACAAAAAATAATCAAAATTAAAAGGGGTCAAGTCAAAATTTCCCAAAAATTTGCTGAACTTGCGTGAAATTGCTCATATATATATATATATATATATATATATATATATATATATATATATATATATATATATATATATATATATATATATATATATATATATATATATATATATATATATATATATATATATATATATATATATATTTATATATTAAGCTTGCCAGATTTTTTTGGAGGTATTCCGGGCCGAAAAATCCGGGCGGTTTTTTTATAAATCCGGGCAAAATCCGGCGACAAGTGTCAATATTTCCATTTGAAAAGCCGGGCGAAATCCGGGCGAAATACAAAATTTTTAAAAATCGCACAGAAAAGAAGAAAACAAAAAGACTGTGTTTTTTCATAAATAACCTTTGAAAACTCTTTCTTTTTTTTTTTTAATAAAATGTGTTGTGTAGCAGGAATTACAATATGTGTCACAATAACACATAAAAACCTTTTAAGACCAAGGTCCCACAACAACATACGTTCAAAGGTGTTGATGGACGTAAATCTTTCTTTTTTTTTTGTTTTTTTATATTTTTTGTTAAAGAATGGAAAACTAAACAAAAAATCCTACACACATAATAATCCAGCATTGGTACAACCACAATTAAATTATCCATCAGTACCACAGGTACAACTACCACCAATATATCCACCAGCTCCACTAACAGCACCACCACCATACAACCAACCTCCTCAGGTATGGCGTGACGCGGCTCCAGCGTTAGCACCAGTGGAGTACCGAGGGGACCGTGGGAACAATTTGAGTCGTTATGACTCAAATTGGGTTCCAACCTTCACAGGGGATGGTCACTCTCCTGATGTTCATGAGTTTATTCATAGAGTGGAGGCGGCTGCCAGAAGAGACCGTGTGTCATGGGACGACCTTAGGTCTATCATACCACGGTATCTGAAAGCAGTGGCCGACAGATACTATTTGAATTTAACTCATGAATATGAGGTGGTGACTTACCTAGTGCTAAGGGAGGGACTCCTACAGACCTTCGGTACGCTCACTGATGATAAGGCGATCTTGCGAGTTCTTCTGAACCGCAAACAGAAATCAAAGGAGAGCGTGTACGAGTATCTGGTGGAGATTGGTTCGTTAAACCGTCGCTTAGCACGTCCATTTGCTGACCGTGAAATGTTAGAGATTGCTCGGGAGGGACTGAGTGTGGAGCTCAAAAACGCTACTCTAGCTGCTACCATACATTCAATTGATGAACTTCGGACTTTATGTCAGAAGTTTGAACGTTTGTGGTCCACACCAGTTCCGACCAGAACATCAAACTTAAGAATTAGCGAGCTACAGCAAGTGGATGATTATGAGGTGGATGCTGAACCAGAACAACATGGATATATTGAAGCGATGGATTCAACACCGAGACGGATATTTCAGCGACCTGGCATAACATCTGACAACATTCAACCTGGTCCATCAATATCCAGACAACCAATAGTATGTTTCAGATGTGGAGTAAACGGTCATCGAGCTCCTGAGTGCTCTAAGAATCGGATAAAATTATATTGCTGGAAATGTAACAAACCGGATGTAATTTATGCAAATTGTTCATATTGTCACCCGTCGGTAAACTACCGTCCGAGAGTACATGCTTCGGGGATGGTACCCTCGGTTCAACATCCAATGAGCCCGAAGAAATCAACTAGAGATGTAGGAACGCAGGACGATCGGCCTCCACCAACGAAACCCGATTAAATGTATCTAATACATTTAATTTCCCATCATTACATCGCACGTATTTCAGACGTCTGGAACGTAACATTAGATATTGGAGGATGAGGAAATTATTTCGTAAAGCTTGTATTTCATCTATCCTTTCAGAAACAAAGGGTCCTCGGCCGCGACTAACAATAAGGATTTTGGACAAACATATTTCAGGACTATTGGATAGTGGAGCGTCGATCACAATACTTGGAAGAAATTCCTTGGAATTATTGGAATCATCAGGTACAACCTACTGTAAATACACTTCCTGTATTCGTACGGCGGATGGTACTGCAAATAAAATTTTGGGTTACATCGAAATTCCAATAACTGTGAATGGCTCCACTAAACCAATGCGGTTCCATATAGTCCCTGGATTACGAGAAGAGCTCTACCTGGGCATAGATTTCTGGGAGAAATTTGGTATTGTTCCTTCTTTTGTACCAGTGATCCTGGTACAAAAAGAATCTGGTAAAAACAGATTATGTATTGATAGCCGTCTCACTAACGAAAAAGGACGCTTACCCACTTCCCTTGATTGATGGCTTACTAGGTCGTCTAAATAGCACAAAGTACATTTCCAGTATTGATCTCAAAGATGCTTTCTGGCAGATTCCTCTGGCAGAAGCATCTAGAGACAAGACAGCCTTCACAGTGCCTGGTCGTCCATGGTATCAATTCTGGGTTATGCCCTTTGGATTGTGCAATGCTCCCCAGACAATGTGTCGGCTAATGCACAAAGTGATACCACATCAATATCACGAAAATGTCTTTGTTTATTTAGATGATCTATTGGTAGTCTCTTCCACGTTCCAGGAACATATGGAATTGCTGTCCAAAGTCTCTTCATTGTTAAGAGCGGCTGGGTTAACCATAAACCTCAAGAAAAGTAAATTTGTTCTGAGAGAGGTGAAATACTTGGGATTTTTGGTTGGTGAAGATGGTCTTCGAACAGACCCTGATAAGGTAAGAGCTGTTGCTGAGTATCCAGCTCCGTCAACAGTGAAACAAATACGGAGATTATTAGGAATGGCTGGTTGGTACCAACGTTTCATACCTAGTTATGCAAGCGTGGTATCACCGATTACGGATTTATTAAAGAAAAGTTCTGGGAAATTGAAATGGACATTGGAAGCGCAAGCTGTTTTCGAAAATTTAAAACGATTGCTAACTACAGCACCGGTATTAGTAAAACCTGACTATAATAAAGAGTTCTTTATTAGATGCGATGCGAGTCTGACAGGGATAGGTAGTGTACTGTATCAGATCGACGAGGACGGACAAGAGTGTCCGATAGCCTTCATGTCGAAAAAACTGAATAGAGCTCAAAGGAATTATTCAGTTTCTGAGCTTGAATGTCTTGCGGCAATTCTGAGTGTGAAGAAATTCAGGGGCTATGTTGAAGGTCACCGATTTACGATTGTGACTGATCACTCAAGTCTGAAGTGGCTCATGTCACAGAAAGACTTGAGTGGTCGTCTGGCTAGGTGGAGTCTAAAACTCCAACATATGGATTTTACCATTGTCCACCAAAAAGGTACCCAAAACATAGTCCCTGATGCTCTATCTCGTCTGTATGACGATACACACGAAGAATTGACGGAAGCATTAGTACATCACATTAATGAAATTAAAATCGACAATGAAGGTTATCGGCACAAAGAGTATACAGATATGATAGCTAAAGTTCAATCATCACCAAAGGACTTTCCATCAGTTAAAGTCGTGGATGATAAGCTATACATACGTATTGAGCCAAGACCTGATGCAATACCCAACGATGTTCCTGTGTGGAAACTCTGGGTACCAAAGCCGATGACTTCCAACATGATTCAGAAACATCATGATGATAGTACTGCTGCTCATTGAGGTGTTAAAAAGACTTTAGAATTACTTCGACGTCTTTATTATTGGCCGGGCATGGCGTCACAGGTACGCAACTATGTTGTGTCCTGCGACACATGTAAACAAACAAAAGCCACAAATCAGATATTGCGTCCTCCGATGCAATATCAATTCGAAACAGCACGTCCATGGCAGAGAGTCTATATAGATTTTTGGGGACCGTACCCTCGTTCTACACTTGGGAATACGGTGTTATTGATAGTTCTGGATCATGCTACGAAGTTTGTACTACTGAAACCACTTAGGAACGCAACTTCACCGAAGGTGAATGCTTTTCTAAGGAATGAAGTGTTTCTTACATATGGGGTACCAGAGTTTCTGCACAGTGACAATGGCAAACAGTTCACTAGTAGGAACTTTCAAAGTCTTTTGTCAGATTTCGGCATTAAACACATTAGGACCGGTGTCTATAGTCCTCAAAGCAACGCGTCAGAGCGGGTCAATAGGTCAGTCCTAGCAGCAATTCGAGCGTTCATAAAAGGTCAACATACCAAGTGGGATTCACAAATTGGTGAAATCGCATATGCACTGCGGGCTGCAGTACATTCTGCTACCAAGTACTCACCGTACTATTTATTATTTGGTCAACATCCAATATCGGATGGAAATACTTACCAATTGTTGAGATCACTACACAAGCTTGGTGAAGATGGTGAGGAATTAGAACGCTCTGATCATTTGACTATGCTCAGGAACCGGGTTCAGGAAAATTTAAAAGCAGCTTTCAAGAAATCGCAACATCAGTACAACCTGCGCTCTAAACTACGGACTTTTCAACCACAACAACGTGTGTTTGTACGGCAACATCATTTGAGTGACGCTACCAAAAAATTCTCGGCAAAATTGGCTCCAAAGTTCTTGCCTGCAATGATTAAGACTAAGATTGGAAATGTACTTTATGAGTGCATAGATATGAGCGGTAAGAATCTTGGAATACATCACGCGAAAGACATCAGGGAATGATGTCTTTTCGTTAGGTAGGGTAGTTCCTCTGGCTGGTTGTCGTCTCTGGGGTTCACATCTTCAGTGTCATATTTTACTGGTTGTATCGAGGGTTCAATGGTGCTGACGTTAGATGGATGGATGATCGATTTTGGTACTCACTGATAGTTCCTAAGAACTTCATGAGTATTGAAATTGATCATCGACCCTGGCGTTGGTCACCATTGATAACTCGATCCCAGATACAGAATAGTTGTGGGAAGTAGTTCGATGGTTTCAGGCGTAGAGGGGGTGACGACGTTTTTGTGATTTCAAGGGTAAATACCTTGGTTTTTACCTTGAATTCATGGTGTAACGTCCGTTATATTCGCCTAAACAATAATAAAACCAATTCATCTTCTTTTTCTAATTCAATAAAAATTTATTTCCATAATTTCAGTTCATTTTTACATTAATAATAATTTCAAATTTTCCAACGGTCAGTTCAACTTCGAATAACAATTATAAAAACAAACGAACGTACCCAATTATATTTCAATTCTAGCGAACAGATGTCGTTACTCAATTTTGTTTAATCTTTAGGATTACACGATGACATTAGAAGATGTCAGAGAAGAAATCACATTTTTTTGGTAAAATCAGTTTTTTTCGATGTTAAAAATCTAAAATAATAAAAATTCAATTCATTCTCTTTCGGTCTGTTGATGTTTATATTTTAAAAACGAAAACATTAAAGAAAAAAGGTAAAATGTAATGAAAATAAATAAAATATAGTTTAATTTAGGGTAGTGATTATAAAAATACCCGCCGGTTAATTAAAGTTTGAAGAAAATATCAAGTAGTAATAAAAATAATTCTTTTCAAATTTATCATTGTTAACAAAAATATTAACCTAACGTTAATTTTTTTCAATAAATAAACAAAATGTCTACTTCATAAACAATTCGATTTATTGGAAAAATATCATCAACTCTTGACCGGTGACATAAAGATTGATAACCTTGTTCACAATATAATAAAAAAGGGACATCAAGAAAGATAAACAATATACACATATTTTTAAAATTTACCCTCATTCGCTCAATAAAATGTCAATAACATTGAAGACAAAGCCTGAAATTGGACGGCTAGATGAATAGGGAAAGCAGCCAATCGTAAATTTATTAATAAAACTGAATGATGTGGAGCTGAACTGAAGGTGCTGTCAAGACGTCGACCAACATAAGCAGGTCAGGTCTATATATATTGTATTTTGTAAAATTTTTTGTATATTCATTTTCTAGTTCTTTTTTTTGATTATTGCCATTTGGAAATGTTAGACTAAGTTAGTTGGGGATAAGAGATTCCTTGGTTGTGATTCGTAGGGAGGGAATAGAATTAGTTTTCTGAATGTTTTATATATTGTCCGAAGTACATTAATTGGTATAAAAGTCCAAGCCACGATACGTGGGAATCCCAATATAATAATTTTTCAACCAAGTTTTACCAAAAAAAGCCGGGCGAGTCCGGCTTTAGCCGGGCGATCTGGCAAGCTTAATATATATATATATATATATATATATATATATATATATATATATATATATATATATATATATATATATATATATATATATATATATATATATATATATATATATATATATATATATATATATATATATATATATATATATATATATATATATATATATATATATATATATATATATATATATATATATATATATATATATATATATATATATATATTTGCAAGAGCAAATTTGATTTCATATCGAATAGGTTGCATTTTAATCTCGCTCGTCAAAAATTATTAAAATAAATTATTTAATGTGAATATAATATAAAGAAAGGTTGTTGAAAATTGTTGAATGAGTAATAATAAATAAAAAGGGTATAAATAGTTTGGAGTTTTGTGATTATTAACAAGAAAAAAGTTAATTAAATTAAAAATAAAAACAGTAGATCTGTTGTTGTGATAGCATATGACAAAGCCGTTAATCAAGTTTAAGTGTTTTGATGTTTTCTCATTTTTTGTTGTTTTCATTTTAATCAAAACAAATTGAGAGCAAACATAACAGTAAATGTACTGCATTTCATATAACAATACAGTGGAACAGAAAAGAAAATAGTTAATTAACATCGAATAGAGCATAACTCAGGTCAAATTGTTACCTGGGAAGAATGGGTGATAATCCAAAACGTCCACTTGGGAATATATCACCGGATCCTCCACCCAATGCAAAAAACCTAATAGTACGGATGGGGTAGAGTTAGAGGTCGGCAAGCTGAGTCTCACGCAGCTTATAAATGCCTTCAGCAAATTGCTGGATAATAAAATTGAACACCTTGCAACCAAAGAAGACGTAACTCGTGAACTCAAACAAATAAGGGAGGAAAATACGTTACTGAAAGAAAAAGCATCAATCATAGAAGCAAAATTTGAAGAGTTAAAGAAGACTGTTGAAGCAGAACGTGAGAATCACAAGAATAATATTGAAAGGCTCGATAACTACAGTCGTAGAAAAAATCTTATTTTTCACAAAATTTCCGTAATGGATAACAACGTCAAAGAAAGTGTGATAGCATTTTGTCTGGATGTCTTAAAAATTAACAACATTTCCGTTAAACGAGCATTTACTATAAGAGGAACAACAAATATTTTCGCTGAGTTCGGATCACAGGAGGAGGCCTCACTTATTCTCTCTAAGTGCAAATGCTTAAAGGGGATTGGGATGGCAGTAAGTGGAGACGTATCCCAAATAACGAGGGGGAAAAGAGCCGTGCTCCTGCAAATTCGCAAAAAAATCAAGGAAGTAGATAGTACTAAAATAGTGCAACTCAAAAAAGGAAGCTTGTTCATCGACAACTTGCAGTTCTACCTAACTGGGAACAAGATAGTTGAAGCGAATTCGGGTCATTTGGAAAAACTGAACGAATTATACAAATATAATTTTGCAGAAATTTTTGATAATACTAATCTTCTACGACTTCAAACAAGGAACGAAACTAAATAGCAATCACAAGCCGTCGTCAGTCCAGGTAAAAATTTAAATAGAATAATAAATAAAACTTTCCAAATTTTAGCATATAATATAAATGGCCTTGCTAATAAGCTTTTGTTTCCATGCTTCTTTGAATTTGTTAAAAAGCATGATATCTTTCTGTTGTTTGAAACCTGGGTTGAAGAGGAAAATACTGTCAGATTTGCAAAATATTTTAGTGAATATAAGCTTTATTGGATACCAGCAGTTAGACAAAATAAATATGGAAGAGCACAAGAAGGGGCAGTATACGGCTTCAAGTTGAGTATTGTCGAATCTTATCAATTGAAACTCAATACGCAAGGTAATTTTAAATATATCTCTCTGTTTATAAATATTAAAAATTTTAACATACTCCCATGCTACTTAAATTGCAATAGATGGAATGCAAATTTCGAAGCTCTTAGTAACTTTATGCTAGAATCAAATATCTCCCAAAAAACCATAGTAATAGGTGATTTAAATATAAGAATAGGAGAAGGACAGATTTTAGATAATCAATTATTTGACCTTAACAACACGCTTGCGGAAATAAGACAATCTAAAGATAAAATTTTAAATGATAGAGGAAAAAAGTTTTTAGATTTAGTTAACGATTGTGGTGGAGTAGTTGCAAATGGTAGAACAGAAAGTGATAAATATGGAGAATTCACCTTTATTGGGGTTATGGGTTCCTCAGTTAACGATATTTGTGTTATACCAACTGAACTTCTAAATTTCAAAGTCGATTTGTGCATAGGTAGTGAAACTTTCTCGGATCACATGCCGCTTATATTATCCTTGTATAAACACGATAACCAGGTCGAAAAAATTCAAAACAACCTAAAGCTTTTACCACAGTTAGTTTGGAAGTTAGTTAGTTAAACAAGATCTGGCTAGTTTTTCTAGGAAAGTCGAAGATGCAATTAATCAATTTGATATTAATGATATTGGAAGCTCTTTAGTTGATACTACATTTACCAGTATAATATATAACGCTGCAAGTTATGATCCAAATACGAACAATATAAAAACAAGGGAATTCAGGCAAAAGTGGTTCGACTATGACTGCGCAAAAGCCAGAAAAAAATCCTTCAGATTATTAAAATTGTACAGAACTACAGAGTCGCAAATTATAAAAGAGCTATATAATAAGGGAAATAAAATGTATAAAAATTTGTGCTACTTAAAGAAAAATGAATATGATCTTCGACTTGCGGAACGTCTTAATAAAGTTAGGGATACCAAACCATGGGGTACTGCATTGCGAGAAATTAGAGCAAATAAATTCAGATGTGGTAAAAATATTTTAATGAACGATTTCTTTGAACATTTTGAACAGTTATTGAACCCACCACTTAATACAAGCCCAATCTCAAATGCAGAACCACAGATTGTGGTCGATGAATTGGACTCTGAAATTACACTCAATGAAGTATTGTATGTGCTTAAAAAAGCAAAAGATAGGAAAGCCCCAGGTGTTGATCGAATCCCTTATGAATTTTACAAGAACTGCCCAATAGCGTATATAGTGACGCTAACAAAATATTTTAATTACATATTTCAAAACAATGCAATTCCGGAATCCTTTCAGAAGTCTATAATTTTCCCGATATTTAAAAAAGGTAATGTAAACGAAGTGACTAGCTACAGAGGAATATCCTTCACTGACACAATCGCCAAAATATTCACAGGAATACTGCTGTTGAGGCTGGAATCTTGGGTAAAAAATCATCAGGTGATAAACGAGTTGCAGGCTGGATTTAGACAAGGATACTCCACAGTAGATTGCATTTACTCACTATCCAGCATAATACGCCTAAGGGTTAAAAAAGGTAAATCAAAAGTATTAGCTTTCTTTGTAGATTTCCGATCTGCTTTTGACACTATAGACAGAGCCGCGCTATTTTACAAACTTTTGAATACGGGCCTGTCAAATAAGTTTGTATGAATTCTGCGACTACTCTATCAAAACACTGAAGCATGTGTTGGATATGGTGAGGATCTGTCAGATTGGTTTAGAACCAAAATGGGGGTTAAGCAGGATTGCCTGCTTAGCCCAATTCTGTTTGCGCTATTTATCAATGACATTTATGATGAAATAGAAGGAGGGATCAAAATAGAGAGTTGGGTAATAAAAGTTTTAATGTATGCGGACGATATAGTTTTGCTTGCAGATAACCCAAAAATATTGCAAAAAATGATAGATCAGCTCCATCGGTACTGTAAGCAGTGGAACCTTGTCGTCAACCTAGAAAAATCAAAAATCATGATTTTTGGATTAGGAGGGAGAAGATCTACATTAGAGCTTTGGAAATATGAGTGTGACACTATTGAAGTAGTGACATCTTATAAATATTTGGGAGTTACATTAACGCCAAAACTATCGTTTCGCCAACACTGAGAAAAATTGTATCTTGAAAACAAAAGTTTTTATTTTGTTTCGAAGGATTTTTGGCTATGGATTTTGCGCAAAATCTTTTTGGTTTTGGACGAAAGGAATCAAAAACTTTGAACTAAAGTTTATTCAAATCTTTAGAACAAACTCTTTTGTATGTGTAATTAAAATGATTTAAATTTTGATTCAAAGTATAATAAATTATTTAAAACAATGGTTTCTAATATTTTGTTTCAAATCCTAGGAAAGTTTGAAATAATAACTCTGCAACTTTTATTTCAAAATATTTGTATGATTTTCGTCTAAACCATTTTGCGTTTTGATTTAAAGAATTTTATAATACTTAAATTTAAAGTCCGTGTATTTTATTTCAAATGCGCAATAAATCAATTGTTTCAAATATGTATCGATGGTATATCTATTATTTCAACAGATCCTCCCTTTTAGTTAAACTCACACATAAATAAACTCATATTATACTCAATAAAACCAATTAATTATAATTGAAATAAATTTTTATATTTATTTAGGCATATAAAATTATAAACTTAAATTTACTCCATTTTATACATTATTATTCTGTGCTATTTTATTTATTATAAATTCACGTTCTAAAACTTAAAACTTAAGATCACAATTAGGTCTTTCAGACCGAAATAATTCAAATTCATATATCAGATCCAGAAATACTGGTACAATATTATTTCTGTTGAAATTAAAAGATAATACATAACTTAAACAATATCATAAAACATTATATCACTAAAAATCGTACGCCACAATTTAAGCTTTCAAAGTTTGGCTCTAATAACTCTACGCCCTGAGTTTAAATAACAGCAATTAACTGGGGTACTGCTTATACTTAAAAAATCAATTAATATTAATTTATTGGCAGGTTCTCCAATTTCATAACAATTGAAATGAGGATTAAAAATGTAGTTACTGAAATAATTACATATTGCAAAATATTTGTCATGATCAACCACAATATCTTGAATTTCATAGAAAATCAGTTGTGGTTCCCTTTTACTAAAAAAATGTCCAATTTTAAATTTCGTTCCTCGAAAAACTAAACTTTTTGTGTACTGTTTTGCAGTTCCTATATAAGATAAAACACTTGAGTACTTTTCATCTTTATCTCGACACTGAATAATTTTATCTGTACGGTCAAATTCATTTTGGAAAAACTGTTTAGACACTAAAAGTTGAGAAAATTTCAAAGAGGCTTTTATTGCTAGCGTAAGTGGTATATTAAGTCTTGATGTAATGTTTCTTGCATACTGCTTAGAAGACTGATGCTCGGCTTCAAAACGGAAACACCAAAGATATCTAAGTGGCCCACATTTTCGAATTATTGTCGGATAATGAACAAGAAAGTGGTATTTTGGTTTTAATTTTTCTTTAAATAATTGAACGTAAAGAGTGTTATGCTGTTTAATTAGCCTTTCCATTTCTGTTAAAGTATTTTCATTGTAAGAACTTTGTAAATCCAAATCAATGAATTTAATAAATAAAAGTAAAAAGTTATAAACTTTATCACTGGGTGGTATATCACTTCCAATAATCAGAGGTAGAAAATTAAAGAAAGTTTAAGTTTCTCGCGCTGTCATTTTAAAATTGCCGTATTTTATATGGGTTTTATCAATGGGTCCGCTTAAGTTACCAATTTCTATTTCGCCATAATTGAACATTTGTTTTTTAAAATTTAAAGCTTCTAGAGATTAATACTTCTTTTGGTAAATAAAGTAATCTAATATACTGTGCAAATTATATTTACAAACACCAAAAATAAATCGTGCATGATATCACAAGCAAAATTGTCCGTGACATGAAAACTTTGAATTTGGTTAAAAATAGAATCTTCTTTAATTCCTGTTAAAAAGATATCCGAAAGTGCTACATCTATTTGATAATTTTGTCGATTCTTTAACGTTTCGGGAAACTCATTAACATTCGTTGTCGTTTGAACTTTGTTGCGTTTACAGAGTCGGCAAAAGAAATTTGCATTGAATGATAAGGAATATCCCAACATTGTATTTAGTCCCAAGTTATCGCCTAATATTTGACCCAAGAGAAAGTAAACTTGTATTGTTGATGTAGGAGTTTTAATTTCCAAACCGGTAGCTTCTATTTCATTTATTATATCTATAAGAGGTTTAATAGACTGTCTAATTCCAAATTCTTTAATATCTCTAGATTTTATAAACCCGGCCACAAATATATTATTCAGCTTTGAAATTTGAAACTGGGGTATAGTAGGAAAAGCATAATAAATGCCACAAATTGATTGTTTCCCAGCATGGGAACTAAGAGGGTCTTTCACTTAAAAATCATCAAAGTATAAGTTGAAAGGGATGTTGTGTGAAAACACATATAAATTATAACAAAATGTTATAACATTAAAAAATTTTAAATTCAGTTACATCCTTAATCTCCATAATCCCAACATCCCTTCGATGTCGCCAGACACTAAAAATCCCAAATCCAAACTATTTATTATTTACGAATAATTAAATATAACATAACAATAAAACCCAAATTTCCATTCTTATAACATCCATAATCCTTACCTTCTTTTGATGTCGCCAGACATCATAAATCCTATCAAAACACCAAATACATTTCTACCATCATCCAAAAACTTTCCGTCATAAAAAATCCAATTTATTAACTCAAAATAACTAATCCATCCACTTTTCCTATTTAAAAAAAACAGATGTTTTATTAAAAATTCCAAAATTTCCAAAAATAAAAACCCAAAATATCCCTTCCTAAAAACAATTGATAATTATAAAAAATATATAAAACGAACAAAAATAAAAAAAAAACAACGATCTCAAAAAAATATAATATATACGATCAGTCAGTAATCTTAAAACCATCATCAAAAAACATCCTTTCTTCCAAAATAATTTCAAATACATCTATCAATCAAATTAATTTTAAGTATAAGAAATTTTAGTGTAAGTGAAATTAAATAAATATAAAAAAAATAAATCCAAATCTAAAATTTATAAAAATATATAAATAAAAATTAATATCGTAGTGACAAAAAATAATAAATAAATTTAGAAATATATATAATATACATATATATATATATGTAATACGTATATGTGATTAATATCAAGTGTTTTATTCATAAGCCGTGTTTAGTGATTAGTGAGTGCCCGTAAGAATCATAATCGTCAACATCAACCACCAGTATCCAGAACAACTGGCGCAGTCGTAAAAGGAACCTAAACTCCACATTTAGGAAATATTATTAAGGTAAGCAAAATTTTTTTTATTGATATAAAAAGTGTTTTCAAGCCCAATTCAAATTTAGTTCATGTCCCAAAACCAAACCATTCCACGTCGTAGTAGTCGTCTTAATAAATCCCACATTCCAATCCCAGATATTAGTACAAAAACCGGTGCAAAATCATATAAAAATAATTCAATCCCAAAAGTGTACAAAGATAAAAGCAAATCCAATACGAAAATGCCAATCACCGACGAACAAGCCCAAGATCTTTTTGATTTAATATCAAAGAGAATAAAAGAATTTTCTGGACAAAGTCCAACCATCGCCGCTGACATCCATAAATTTATCGATAGTTGCTATTTAATATTCTCCAAACTCCCTGACAATGACCACAAAACCGAATTTCTTACGATAGTAAAACAACGTTTTTCTGGCGACGCATATTCTCTCGTGCGAAGTCAAAACTTTAAATCCATTGACGATATCCACATACTTCTTTCTAAAGCCTATTTGCCCACTGTCTCTATCAATGATCTTAACGAAGACTTTCACAATGCAGTCCAACGGTTCTCAGAAACCATTCCTCAATTTGGCAATAGAATCGAGACCATTCTTAACAATCTAAAAACAGCTTTTAAGATCAAATATAAAGTTACCGAAGGAAACGTTGAAATGAGACATCTTCACGATCAAGCCATCACAATTTTTATAAAAGGCCTTCGCGATCCAAACCTGAAACAACACCTTTTACTTTCAAGCCCCAATTCTCTAGCTGAAGCTATAACAATAGCCTCGGAAATTTCCCAAAAACTAAAATACTACGACATCTTCCCAGACAAAAACATAAATTCCACAGCTATACCAACTTCTTCAATACAACAAAATACAGACAAAAAACAAGTTATTTTTATGGGTCTTTGTAGTTTTTGCAATAGACCAAGCCATACTTGGGAGGAATGTTTCACTAGAAAAAATACTCCACTTTGCCCCTTATGTAACAATTACGGACACAATAGTATTAACTGCCCCCAAATAGCAAACCAAAGAACAATCCAAATCCCACCATCAGCACAAATTTCAAATACATATTACAACCCAACACTTTCTAACCATCCAATAAATAAAATTCAAGATAGTTTTTGCAGATATTTCAAAGCCACAGATCATTCAATTGTTCAATGCGCCTTAAAAAAACAATCTGACGAACGATGCTACAACGGCAATTTTCCCAAATTTCCCTTTCACCCTATCCAGTATAATAACCCTAGACCCCAATTCAACCCAACAAATTTAACACACTTTCAAAATAATATTTACCAAAAACCAAACGATAAGTTCCAAGAAAAAACAAATCAGGTAAATATTAGTAAAATTGAAAGAAATCTAGCTGACCAATTCCCAACTAACGACGTATTTAAATATATGGAACAATCAACTTCAAGTGCTATTCCAACACATACCAACACTCATGCAAATGATCAAAACAATCAAGGCAATACACCACCCTTGCTCTATCACAATGACACACAATACTTTCAAGCAGCCGACAACACTCCAACCGAAAGTTATAATATCTCTCTTGTTTCCACGTTCTCTACTAAAGAAAATACAATCGATTTCACAATTGAAACACCTATCCCAAAATCCATAAAATTTTTTCTAGACTCAGGAGCCGATATAAGTCTTCTAAAACAAACCGCTTTACCGGAAAATGCTAACATTAACTTCCAAAATAAAGCTATCCTTAACGGAATAACTAATAACAAAATTGAAACTACCGGCACCTTTATGACCGACATAATTCTTCCAGATAATAATAAACTTCCAATCGAATTTCATATAGTCCCCGAGAGCTTTCACTTAAATACGGACGGTATTATAGGACGAGATTTTATGAAACGCCACAAAATTGATATCTTATATAGTACAAGTCAAATAAAAATAAATACACAAAATCATTCTAAACCCCAAAAAACTTTGCGAACTACGTCAAAAGTCAAACCCATCTCATTACCGCCACAGTGCGAAACAAACGTTCTTGTTCAACTATCATCTCCGGAAGAAAAAATATGTGTAAATCAAGAAATTCAATCAGCAATTTTTATTAGCAATCATATACTAAAACAAACAAATTCTAAAGCTGTCACTAGCATAGCAAATACAAACAATATCCCTGCTGTTATAGAAAATTTCAAACTTAATGTTTCTCCAAACCAAAACTACCATGCAACGAACCCTAAAATCACATCCATGATAACAAAACCCGATCATAATTTCAATTTATTAGATTGTAATTTAGAATCAATTATCGATAACCTAGACAAAGATCTTAACATCGAAGAAAAATTTAGTATAATTAAAATATGCTCTGATTATACTGATATTTTTCACAAAGAAAACAAAAAACTTTCCACCATTCAAGGAGTAACTCACTTGATACCTCTCTACACCGATACGGCACCTATACACATCAAGCGATATAAACTCCCACAAACCCTCAAAATCGAACTAAACAAACAAAAAAATGAAATGCCTAAAACCAAACAAGGTCCTTTATGGACAGGTTCATATCCCGTACACAAAATAAACACTCCAGAAAACACAACCATAAAAATATCCAAGTCATTAAAAAGAGTTCATAACAATAGATTCAAAAAAGATTAAAATAAACTTTAAATTTACTCCTGAATTTAAAAAAAATATTTATTTTGTTTCCAAATTTCCTTTTCCTTTTCACATTTATTTTGTTTTCAAATTTCCGTTATTTAGAAAACAATCCAGGCCCATCTCTAATTAAACTTCAATTACCTTATCAACCTTTATAACATCTTAACCTTAAAGCAAAAATAATTTTAACATGAAAGTTATGCCCAAAAAAAAAATTTCAAATATTTCAAATTTTATTCTATAAAAAGTATAATAATCAAAAATTTAATAATATCTCATAATAATTTAAACAAATTTAATTCATATCCATTTAGGTCATATCCTAGTTAAAAAAAAATCATAACAAAAAGAAATATAAAATAACATGTATATAAGTAACTAACAATCAACTCATTTTAACTCCTTAGCTTTTAGTTAATATTACCATAAAAGTCTAAAAAATTATCTATTAGTTCTCAAATAAATATAAACATTTTATATAACACAAAATATTTAACATCTTTCTTGCAATAAATTTTACTTTAATTAACGAACAATAAATAAAATCAAATTAACACATGTAAAACAAAAATGTATATATACTGCTATTTTATAATATTTAAAAAAAATAATCAAATAACAAAATATTAATTAAAATTAAAAATACTGCACAAACTTCAAATAAATCGTATGTTTATCTATCTGTTTACATCAGAATTATTTTATGTAATAAATAAACGAAAATTAAGTCAACATGACGTGCAAGAACTAAAATTATTAAACCAAAAATATATTCAAATTTATAAGTATTAAAAATAATTTTTAGAAATCATACCTTTACCTAAAACTATAAAACAATCATTTAACTATTTTTAACAAATAAATAAACAAATAAATAAATAAGTATTAGAAATAAGTTATAAATAAAAAATAAAATAAATCTAGATTAAGTAAGTGTAGATGATTGGTAGATAAATCACCAACAAACAAGTCCACAAATTCTATAGAACCACTATCAAACAAAAGATCATAATCATCAGGAAACAGTTCGAGTAATCATAAAGAAACATCAAAAATAATCATCAAGAAACAGTTGATGCAACTACAAAACAAAAATTCTCAATTAAACCAGAAACCAGCACCAATCAACACAACCAACTAATCATCAAACTTCAATAGCATACAGTTTTTTCAATATTATCAATATAAAATCCATATCAATCCTTCATCAAAAATCCTTCTACTTCTTCCTTTACTAATCCTATCCAACCCTGTTTCTGAATAATCCAATGCAATCGCATTCAGTTCAAACCCCGACCTAGTTTAAAAACAAAACACCACAAAAAAAAAACAAACAATTATTTAAAAACACATATGGTGATTTATAAGAATAATACCAAATTAGAATTTGTAATCAAATTCTAATTTTTTTTCATGGGGAGGCACTAATGTTGTGTTAAAACACATATAAATTATAACAAAATGTTATAACATTAAAAAATTTTAAATTCAGTTACATCCTTAATCTCCATAATCCCAACATCCCTTCGATGTCGCCAGACACTAAAAATCCCAAATCCAAACTATTTATTATTTACGAATAATTAAATATAACATAACAATAAAACCCAAATTTCCATTCTTATAACATCCATAATCCTTACCTTCTTTTGATGTCGCCAGACATCATAAATCCTATCAAAACACCAAATACATTTCTACCATCATCCAAAAACTTTCCGTCATAAAAAATCCAATTTATTAACTCAAAATAACTAATCCATCCACTTTTCCTATTTAAAAAAAACAGATGTTTTATTAAAAATTCCAAAATTTCCAAAAATAAAAACCCAAAATATCCCTTCCTAAAAACAATTGATAATTATAAAAAATATATAAAACGAACAAAAATAAAAAAAAAACAACGATCTCAAAAAAATATAATATATAATATACGATCAGTCAGTAATCTTAAAACCATCATTTCAAAAACATCCCTTTCCTCCAAAAAATATCAAATATCAATCCATCCATATACTATAGTTACATATATCATATATAAATTAAATTAATTTTATTTATAGAAATTTTATTAGTATAAGTGATTTTATTGAAATATAATTTATAAGTTAAATTATTATCAGTGAATTATTATCAATTATTAAAATTGAATTAGATTATAAGTTATAAAAACCCCAAAAATATAAGTGAAATAAAAATATTAAGTGTTTTAGTTTTATTCATAAAAGTGAAAGTGAGTGCCCCTTTAGGAATCGTCTTTATCTCTACATCCACCATCGAACCTGAACAGGGATTACAGTTTTTTCTTCAAACAGTGATAATTTTGTTTTCCACAAAGAAGCCGTAATAAAATTATTAATTGTGGTATTTGAACTTAGCATTTCCATATTGGCTAAGGTTTCTTTTAATACATCACCAGATTCAAAATATTTCTTGATCTGAAATATGATATCAAGAAAACATCCTTCAACTTTGCTGCTCTCTAATGAAGGAATCCCTTTAATAAAAACTTCAACTAAATCATTGTTTATCAAATACGATTTTGGCTCAGAGTATATTCCTAAATGTGCAATATATTGAAAAAATTTATATTCAGTACTGATTAGCTCGAATGGATTATTTAAGAGATCTAATAGTTTATTAAACTCAAAAGTCATGTCATCAGATAAGAAATTTGAAAATGAAGACAGGCAGGAACTCAAAGGCTTGGTAAGACTATCTTTAATGGATTTTTGAATCGAAAATATTATATTTCTTGGCAAAGATTTTTCACTGTGAAGATTTAAAGAAAATTCTAAAATAAATTGTTTCAGATCTTCTATTGCTGTTTTATAATTGTTTTGATGCAATCATCATTCATCATTCGGAGTCAGACGAGTCGACGTCTCCTAAATTTTAAAATAAAAAGAACAAAAAACAAAAATAATCGAAAATAGATAAATAATAGTGTTATAAGTGTTAATAAGTGTTAGTAAGTGTAGTAGCTAATAAGTAAATAAGTGTTATAGTGTTTGTGTTAATGTTTATGAAAAATAAAAGTGTTGAAGAACGGACGCGTACAATTATATAATTGGTGAGATTGTTCTTTATTAAAAAATTATTTGGTATTTTGTGTTCACTATTACCAAGAGGTAAAATTTTACAGGTAAAATTTTACCTTTTATTGCTTTGATGTAATAAATTTATTTATTATTTTAAAGCATTTGTCTTGGTAGTAGAAACCCAAAAGTTTTGTTTTGGTTGTTAGTGATTTTTTTTGGATTGCCTGGGGTTTTTTTTTTATTTGAAGTTTTGTGACATGATCTAGCTCCTCCCACCTCGGACTTGTTTTAGGAGTTGGAAAGTATCAGTTGGTTGATTGTTAAATGTTTTTTTTTGACAAAAGTTAGGAATTTCGAATTTAACCCTTTATTTGTACTCTTCAATTTTGTTAGTGTATTTTGTGTCCCCATTTTTTTTTTGCTTTTCTCTTATCGTGCTACTGTTGCATGAAATCTGCTACCGTGTTTTTGTGACAGAGATACCCAGTTTCTTTTGTACTGTTTAGTGTTGAAATTTAGGCCTGGCCGAATTTCAGTAGCTATGCCTGCAATGTCAAAGGGTAAGTCTTTGTCTCAACAAAATGGCCGCAGAGTGAACCAACAGCTTAGCATTGACTTCACCAACATAAGAGGTCTCAATTCGAATCTAAACGAGGTTCATCACTACATCGAAAAAAATAAACCTGACATATTGTTTCTTACCGAAACAATTGTTAGTGGCAAAGCATCGAAGTTGGATCCCGATAAATACCGGATACCTAGTTACGAATTGGAACATTCCTTTTATAACAAGCATGGTGTCTGTGTATTTGTTCGAGATTCACTTTCATGTATGAGAATTAAGGCCTACGAGTTGAACTCTAAGCACCATAATTCTATAGCACTGAAGATCTCAGGTGTTGATGAAACTATGTTTATAATAGGATTATATAGATCCCCAAATTCTCCCCCAGGATGTCCCTATTTCGATCAAATATCGGCTAATCTAGACAAGATTACCACGGACTACCCCAAAGCAAGACTGGCCATTCTTGGAGACTTTAATATTCATAATAAAGAATGGCTTAAGTATTCATCGCGCACTGACGACGTAGGACGACAAGCCGAACTGATACTCGCAGATTATCACGGTTTGACGCAAATGATAGAGTGTCCCACTAGAATCGCAGACAATTCACATCATAACAATAATTTGCTGGATCTGTTTTTGACAAACGAACCAGATACTACGAAGACAAAAGTCGAACAACCCCTCGGAACATCGGACCATTTACTAATATCAGCAATAGTGCAATTTACATCACCGACACAAATTAAAGCAAATCCTCGCCGGGTTTGGAACTATAAACGCGCTGACTGGGAGGGACTGAGAAACTTTTATGACGAAACACCTTGGAAAACTATTTGTTGTGTTGATCAAGATCCTAGCACATCGGTAATAAGAATTTCTGAAATCATAAAAGACGGAATGCGGCGGTTTATTCCAAATCGATTAATCACTCCTAAAACTGAGCCTTGGTTCACACGGGATGTTGATGAGGCAGTGAGGAATAAACGCAAAGCATTCAAGACGTATAACGCTAATAAAACACCTGAAACCCATAGCGCCTATAAGAAAGCCAGAAATATTAGTAAATTCAAAATAGACTTGGACAAAGACGCGTTTATCCAGAAGAAAGCAAAGAAATTCGCCGAGCACCCATCTGGCTCACGTAGTTTCTTTCAGGCAGTTAAATCAGTCCAGAGCAATTTTACTCGATCCTCTATTCCAACCTTAGTTCTGAATGACATTCCCGTGAGCGACTCGAAAGAGAAAGCGGATCTTTTGGGTCGTATTTTCGCAGAAAACTCAAACATAGTTGAACCCCCCCATTCTCCTACACTCATTCCCCCAGTTGTAACGAAAATGAAACCAATTATTTTTCGTTGCAATATTGTACGGAAAATGCTTCTTTCTATCAATATCAACAAATCTGCTGGCCCAGACGGTATTCCACCCCTCATTCTTAAAAACTTTGCTAGGCAACTAGCTCCAGTTTTAACAAAAATTTTCTATTTCTCTTATAAAACCGGAATATTTCCCGATTCTTGGAAACTGGCCAGCGTTCAACCCATATCAAAGAAAGGCAGTAAGATAGACCCTAACAATTATAGACCAATTGCAATTCTGTCGGTTTTAGCTAAAATATTTGAAAAATATGTTAACTACAATTTGATAGATTATTTGGAAATGTCGCAAATTATTGATGATAAGCAGTATGGTTCTCGTAGAAGTCATGCAACAGGTGATCTATTAGCCTACGTATCCCATCTCTGGAACAAATCGCTGGAAAACCACGGTGAAACATTCAGTATTTCACTTGACATTTCTAAAGCATTTGATAAAGTGTGGCATAAAAATCTTATAGCTAAATTAAAATCTTATGGCATAGACCATCTTACTGTCTCATGGATTCATAGTTTTCTTACAGGTCGCCAATTTCATGTTAATTTAGATGGTATCACATCCAATATTTTCACAACCAATGCTGGGGTTCCCCAAGGGTCTGCGCTCTCACCAACCTTGTTTCTTCTATACATTAATGACTTACTTATTTCCACAGTGCACCCAATCCATAGTTTTGCTGATGACAGCACATTACATGCATCTCATGCATCTCCGAAATTTCGATCTCATACTGCAGTTACCACTGATAGAGAGTTGCTAATTGATTCCATCAACAAAGATCTGGAGCGTATAATGGAATGGGGTGATCGTAATCTTGTTTCATTTAATCCAACCAAAACCAAATTATGCCGTCTTTCACGAATAGAGCGACATAAAAATTTTCCTATTAAAATAAACCAAGAGGAATTGCGTGAGGTTGAATCAGTTAGACTTCTTGGAGTGGATATTCAAAATAACCTCAAATGGAATAAACATGTGTTCAACCTCGCTAAATCTGCAATGCAAAAATTAGGATTCTTGAGTCGATGTAAAAAGTATTTCAATCCCGAGCAAATTTTGCTAATCTTCAAGTCATTTATTCGTCCATGTATGGAGTACTGCTGTCATGTTTGGGGAGGTGCTTGTCAGTCAACAATAAATTGTTTAGACTCTGTACAGAGAAAAGCAATACGGTTGATTGGTAATACCGAACTAACGGACCAGCTTGATTCACTCCAGCACAGAAGAAATGTGGCTGAATTGTCAATCTACTATAAATATAACTTTAGCGAATTCTCCTCTAAGGAAATTCAAAATATTCTTCCATCGTGTGCGCAGTATAATCGACAAACAAGAGCTGCCGAGTTATCCCATCCATTTGTTGTACAAATACCTCGTTGTAGAACTGTGTCCTTCCAAAACGACTATTTCAATAGAGTGGCCAAATTATGGAACTCATTGCCCTCCTCTGTATTTCCCGATGAATTTTCTCCTCAGGCATTTAAAGAAAATGTCCATCATCATTTAAAAAAATTAGTATAGTTATCCCTATATCCCCATTCCTTCCATTCCTTTATAGTTGACATGGTATCTTCGGATATTCAAAGAGTCTAAATAATGAATATTTCATATTTAGTGTGCTAAACATGTCTAACTGATTAATAAAAAAAAAAAAAAAAATAAAAGTGTATTGTTTGAATTAATAGTACTACTTGTACAGTTTTCATTTAGTAAAGTATCAGAAAATTCAGAAAAATTAGATTTTAGTCTATTTTGATCTGTTGTTGTTTGTGGTAAAGGTTCATTAGTCACTTCGACTAAAATTGGTTTCTCAACGGAGTGTTTTTTTAAATGATTTTTAAATTTGTAAATGTTTTGAAATATTTGATTACAGTTATTCTGAATACATTTATATTGGTATATAGACGGCGTTCCATGAAAGCTTTGCAAGTGTTGTACGATTTCTTTTACGTTAGAAAACATTTTATAACATAAAAAACAAACTAACTTTACACAAATATTCAGAGTTAAATTCAAAATTGTATAATTTGCAATCCTGTTCTGTAATATTTTAATATATAGAAAAATTAAACTTTAAAACTAAGAAAAAAATTGGATATACTTTGTAATAGAACTTTGATTAGATTCTAATTCAAAGAAATACTCTTGGAAAAAATACCAAACTTCTTTGCTAACAATTGGATATTCCAAATTGAACACGAATGACAATTTTAATAGTATATCTAAGCACTTACGAAATGACCCACATTGGTACTTAATTTCCTCATACATAATAAAAATTTCGTCAATCTGTTTCCACTTGCGCCCAACAACAACTATCCGCGGTTGCAAAGAGCCAAACTTCTTTTTAATTTTATCCAATTTTCCGTCGAGCTCATTTAAATTAGAAATAAATACGACGAAATCTTCTTGAGCGTCAGATATGGTTGGTTTTATCTTTTGACTTATTCTTTTTGGATGGATGATTGCATGTATTAAAAAACATACAATAATATCTTTGAAATCTGTAAAAGAAAGTGTGTTTTATCAATGATATGTAAACAAAGCTAAACTATATATTTTTAAAACTGACCTTCATCTAAATTTTCGCATTCATTTAAGTTTTTTAATAATATTTGATTACTTTTATCTTTGATTTCAGTAAGAAAAATTTTGTTTCTGCAAACTTTTACAAATTCATCAAATCGATTCAACAAGTTTTGAGATTTAGTAGGAAACTCACAGGCAAAATCAATTTCAATCTATAATATACATGTAAAAACATATTTCTAAATTACGTAAGTCTTATGTTGGGTTAGTTTTTATACAGTAAACAGCTAAAAATGGTCCAGGAACTTAAGTTGTTTATACTTAAGTATAACATACTTAAATCTCACAATTAAACCACCTTTAAACCAGATCAGTCAGTAACACGGCAAATCATATTATAAGTTTGACATTGTTGGATCAATAACCACTTTGCAATTACAAAAAAAAATAAAATTGATGTACCAAGACAATAAGTAATTTAAATAAAATTTAATTACATTAAAAATCATAGGTCTTGTTACTGACTGATTAGGCTTTAGTCAGTTGGACCCTGCATTAATCAACATAAAATTAATTTTCAAAGTACGTATTTTGTTACAAAAATGATATAAAGTTATTACCAATTGATACCCTAATAGTACATTATGATGCTAGGACGTAAAGCTAAAGATTTTGGACGGATGTGGAGTTTGCAAATCGAGGCGCTAGCCGAGATTTGCACCCACATTAAGTCCAAAATAGCTTACGTCCGTGCATCATATACTATTTTTTATTCGCCGCAAGCAAAATATTTTAAGAAAATTGGTTTATTCTAAATTAAAATTATAAATTTTCATAAATTTTAAAATAAAAATATGTGGAACAAGTAACCTTTGACAAAATATTTATTATTTTTTCCAATGTATTGTGTAGCTATGACAACAAATGATAACAACTATTTTAATTGGACAATGAAATTTTGATTTTAAGGGTTGCTTTGATAAAAATTTTTATTTTTCATAGAATTTAAACAAATACAAATGCTTTTTACTTTTTTGGACGTAGCTATGACAACAAAATAAATAGTTGAAAAGTGATACTTTAAAGCCGCAAATCACAGTAATAAAGTAACTCTTTAATATGCAGGCGAATAAAAAATTCTTTGTAAAAGTATAAATAAACTTTTTCAAAATTCTAAAAATATTCCAAAAATTATAATAAAATCCAAAATTTAAACTTTTTCAACATTCCAAAAATTTTCCAAAAATTATTAAAAAATCAAAAATTGAAACTATTTTCAAAATTCCAAAATTAATGCAAGAACTATAACAAAATCAAAAATTCAATCTTTTCCCAAAATGCCAAAAATATTGCAAAAATTATAACATAATCAAAGATTGAAACTTTTTTCAAAATTCTAAAAATATTCCAAAAATTAATCCAAAATCAAAGATTCAAATTTATTTTCCAACTGTTCCTGTTATTCAGAAGTCGTAGAATCGAATTCACAATCACACAAAAAATTGCTCAAGAAACATCTAACTAATAATTACAAGTTTTGTCCAAAATATTTCCCATAATATGTTTCTCAAAAAATTTGGAAACAAAATATATAAACAGAAATAGACATAAACAAAGCTGTCTATCCAAGAAGGAACAAAAGTTGAAAATTTGTTGTTGTTGCTATTGCTTATTTTGGTAGTCATAATTTGAAATGTCTACTGCAGTGAGAAAAACATTTTTGTTTGTTTGTACATGAAACTGGGAAACGTTTGTATTAAAGTTTCGGGAACATAGCTGAATTGTTTTTGTTCTAATTATTGTATTAAAACTTAATGATTTTCTTAGAACGTTTGACAAAATAGTATTAAGTCGACATTATGCGAACAATATGAAAATAAAGTTTCATATTTATATTATGTTTGGGTAGACACTGTCTAGTGTGTCTATACCGACGCTTCGCCACTGGTATTTTAACCAATGTTTATTGTTCAAGAAGTCATCTAAAACACAAAATAAAATTAAGACTGAGTTTTTAGAAATTTTAAATTTGAAGCATCGCATAATTATGAACATACCAGAAGTAGCTGGTGGACAAACATTCGATGTGAGAACTTTTTCTGTTGCCGAAATTTTTTTGACTTTTAAAAACTTAGTTCGGAAACATTCGTTGCTATACCTATCGTATAATTTTCCAGCTAGTTTCTTTTTACCACAACGACCAGTATAATATTCGCTCTATAAAAAAACAATTTAATAATAATTAAAAAACATTGTCTATAACTACTATAATATGATATGGATTGGATATTAGCATTATTAGGGATGTGTGATTTTATAGAACACTTTTAAAATAAATATCATACCGAATATTCTGTAGGGAAAATATTTTCAATATTCTTTGACAAAATTTCAAAATCAGCCCCAGTTATTTTATAGTCTTTAGACATCAAATTATCAATGATTGTGTGAACCATATATTTTCTATGTTTGTTATCCAATGAACCATTATTCTTGTAGTGGTCTATAACCAGTCTTCCTTTAATATTATTGTTGAAAATTTGTGAAATATCGTGGATATCCCACTCTGATCTATATGCACTTGAAGTTTTATTTAAATTTAACATATATCAATTTTATGCAAATTAATAATAGTTGTTTTTACCAATGAGAATGAAGAGTTGATGCTCCTGAAACTGGGCTGGAACAGGACGGCTGTTCTTCAATCCATTTTGCTACTCTACTTTTCAATGACCGAGCCGCTTCTGAATCAGGTAATGGATTATTCTAAATAAACAAATTCAGGGTGAAATATTTAAAAACTAAATAGTATTTATGGAATTTAATTGCGGTGATAGTTATTTACTGTTTCATATCGCCATTTTCGAAGACCTGCCTTGAATATAATTTTATCCCCCTTTGGGTAGTTTTCAAAAATATCATCGATACCGTCTAAATCAATAACGTCTAAAGTTTTTATGGTGCATTCGTGTGTATCGGCAAGAAAGTTTATAGTTTTTTGAGCCAAGCCCCAAGATGATACTAAGTTTCTAAATTCAATAGCTTTGTTCAGATCATCATTAGGGGTTAATACAAGCATAAAATCGTTTTCTTCATATATATAATTGGAGGGCGTTGCTCCACTTAACATTATATTTTCTTCAGTCTGGCTTATGCTACTTGAATCCATTTTAAAAAATAATTAGTCTAGAATTTAATCAAGAAGTAGCAACATTAAGATCCAATTCGATTCACAGTAAAAATATAAAATACTGATCGATCGATTCAAACTATACATAATATATATTAAAATCTGTTTCGCAAAACACTATAATCTTTTAAAACGGGTGCTTATAATGGATAAATTAATAGAATTTTAAATTAAGCGAGAGAGCACATTTCTATTTTGATAACCTAATCTATTTCAAATTATAATTTTTTTCAATTTAAACAGGCACTTTCATCATGTTTTCCCACAATCCCGACTAGAAAAATCTTTCTAAACCTACTTAGGACCTTGTCAGGTATGTAAAATAAGGATAATGTATGGTTTGTAACGCAGATCAATACTCAGGAACTAATAAGGAAATTTTATCAGGTCCACATCATGTATACCTAATGTTTTCCTGATCAGGATCGCCTGAGTTGAAACTAATCAGGAATACCTTTTTAGGAACTAGTAATTATCGTTTAAATAAAACCAGATTAAAAATACAACTGTATTTATATTATTTAATACACTATTGGTTACTATAACAATGAAAACAAGATTTACGTTTAATAACAGTCATATTTTATTTATTCTTTTATACAAATATTTTATATTTCGACTTTCGAATTTTTTATTCACTAAATCGAAAAACACGGTGACCATTCCAATCTTTTGCATTATTTAACACTGATGATAATGACTTTAGCATAGATTTATCGTCCAATGGGTTTTTTACACTGCTCAGTTTTCTTCGCAATACCTCTGTAAACATTAATAACATTATTTTATAATCATAATAATAATAGTTAAAATAGTAGTAACAGAATAGTATATTTTCCTACAAGAGATGCAAACATTGTTTTTTCCGTGAGTAAACATTTGTTCACGAGACGCGCTAGCGTCGAGTGAGACATGCTTACGAACGAAAAACGTTTTTATCTCGCGTAGGAAATGCATTTTTTCTATGATACCAATATATAATCGATATTTACTATAAATTATAAAGTTATAAATCGACAACAAAACATTCAAAATTCATATTCTATTTTTTCATGGTTACGTTGTTTAAAATACTTTGAAAAACCATAGCAACTATAATTTGTTATTTCTTTATACTAGTGAGTTTATTTTTCGCATAGGAAAATGATATTTTTTGATGTCGAATTATTACCTTCGAAACAGGTATAAAACTTTGTATCTTTGAAAATTTTTTTTTGAACTTTCTTTCGATCTTATAGCTACATAATTAATGGCTAAACTACGTATGCTGTTGTTAGCAGTTCACTAATTTTGTTTTCAGCTTCTTTATCCGTTTCTAAGAAATTTACATTAGGATTATAAATAAGTCAATTTGAATTGCAAAAAAGTGTTTATAATAAAGCACTGTGCACTTACGAGCTCTGCCCCGAATATTAACTGGGAATGTTGACCATACCGTTATGGGTGGTTTGAAGTTTTTTACCATTTCTTGAAGCTCTTTACATTTTACAGGATTATCATAAGGGCCTAGCATATATTTTATCCTGTTCAAATGTGAGCCATGTTGTTGGAACTACATCTATCTGTTTTCGTTTTGGATCATTTAAAAATAACGCAAGACGATTTTTATAATCCATGTCTATAAAAAATTAAAACCATTTGTAAATCTGTTACCGTGAACACATGACATAAATATGACATCACAGGAAGGTCAGGTATGTGTGTATGACCTTCATGTGATGTCATATTTACGTCATGTGTTCACTGGGTAGATATCAATAAAATTTGCAAATATGCAGATTATTGCCAATTTGATATGATTGTGATAAGTGTGGCACCGTTTAAACGTTATTCTTTATTAAACTAAAATATACTAAATTGCAATGGTACTTAAAGCCAAATTATAATTTCGCAACTCTTACAAATCTTTATTAAATTTCTCAGCACAAAACGTCGAACAACATACATACTTTAAATAGAAAAACGTTTTATTAGAGATCCCTTATGTAAATAATTACAAATCTACAATTTTTATTAAAAAAAATCACTAATATCATACTGGTTTGCTTACAAAATAAATAATTCTCAAAATATAAAATCAATTCGTATTTTGTCATTTCTTTTAATCATAGAAAAGCATGTAAATAAATGTGCTCAAATATATTGATAGCTGACTATATAGAGTTAAACATAAGTTTTTTCTATAATTAACACTGTTGGCCGTTGGCACTTGGCGTAAGTTTTCAAATAACATAATGTCAATCTCTTGTAACTTTACGCAAATAACCGTTATTTGCGTAAAGTTACAAGAGATTGACATTATGTTATAAGTTTTTTCACTTATTAGAGGATTTTAATTTATTTTTTATTTGATTTTTCCTTCAAAGGGATTATCAGAATTTATTTTGAATGAAAAAAATGAATGATCATGGATTATACGAAATAATTTGAAGTTCTCTTGCAAATGATGCAGAAGAAAGAAACAAAAGAAAAATAAATCAACAAATAGAAACTGCTACAGTGGAATGAACGTTTTTTTATCACATACTAATATAAGTTACAGGTTACAGGTTAACATAAGTTACAGCCATCGAAAACATTATTTTGTAGAGCAAATATGAACTACAATTCATTATAGTAATATTGAAAATTAAAAACGTAAAAGTCAAAAACCGTTTTTCTGCTTTTATTCCAAATTATTATGGTTTGTGTGCAACTGAAAAAATCGTTTAATCTCATATTTTACAACTCACCAACATTTACAAATCTCGTGTTATAAAATTTCGCGCTCTTATAAAAAGACAATATTGCATTAGAAAACTAATCATTTTTAATATGATAAATTTTAATCTTTTAATATTTTGTTTCTTGCATCGTTTTTTAAAAATAATTATAGTTTGAAAACGCCAGGCTCACAAACTGTTGAAAGAACGAAAGTTTTTTGTTTTATTAAACTTGTACGCAAAAAATTAAATATAAGCGATGTCACACTTATCATAAATCGCCACAACAACAATGTTGAAATGGTATAGCTTCAAGTAATTAGATTTTAAAGCTTAAATGCAAGAAAACTTAAACTTAAACCTAAACTATGATTGATTTATTACCAATAAACGGAAATTTAATTCACTTAAAATTAACACTGAATTTTCAAATTTAGATCTATATTTGATGTTGTTTTTATTGTAATTATATTTATTTTTTATCACTTTTGTATTGTTTTCGTTATAGACAAATAATTAAGCACTTTAGTATTTAACAGTTAACACTTTAAAACAAAAACGTAATAAGAATAAGGCGGAAAAAATACACGATGTGATCTTCCTTTTTATGGTTGAATATACTTTTTTTTAAAAAAAATGAAAAAAACAGATCAAAAAAAAAGATACGTAAACGCGTGTATGTGAATAAGAGAGAAAACAATCACTCTAAAAAAAAGATGTCAATCGTGTCTATTTCGCTAATTTTTACACCGAAGGTACCCGAAACGATAAAATATTTTACTTCTTTGGTCCTATACTGGTTCTAGTCAGGAAAGTCTGGCGTTATATTTTATTTTAAAATATCAGGATTTCCTCACTTGGACCATAGACGGACCTCAGTAGACAATCCTCAATTTCATTTATTTTAAGTAACATGAGGTTATAATTACTTCTACCTGACATGTTCCTGAGAAGGAATGCTTTTAATGGCATACCTTACAAAATCCTTAGCAGGTCCTTATATCGTCGCTTTAATAATGAAATAACGTATGCCATATATACGTTGTTATTATATAATGGGTGCGCTGCATTCCCCATAAGGATGTCTATAAAGTGGCATTTTAACATTTTCCAATTTTTTTATAACTGGGGGTGAAAATTAATATATTGTTAATTAACGTACATGCAAATTGGAATTTGGTTAAATATTGAAACAGAGTAAATGCATGTATGATATTTCAATTCCTATAGAATAATAACTTGGGCAAAATCAGCGTCGTATACTTTACATACATTACGATCGCCACACGAAATTTTAAATCTAAAATATTGTATAAGCATCATTCATTACTACATGATATGCCGGTTCATATAAATAAAAAATTGTAAGAATATTATGCATCAGTTCAATAATAATTAGTTTTAGACTTAATCGTACTTCCATGCAAAATGAAATAACGTATATGAAATATGAAATAACGTATAAGGTACCTGATTGACTTTTCACCTCTTTTTAGGTTGAAAAGCCAGCAGGTACCAATGTGAAATTTTAATATGCTGTGGAGAAATTAGTCAAGATTAATTGGTAGAAATTTTTTTTCCAATATCTTTATTCATTCAATAGTACTGTCGAGTTTACGAAAATCCAAAAATCGAAAAATCTTTAAGCCCAATTATCTCGAAACTACACTTTTGCGAATACGTTGTTTCATTATTAAAGCGACGATATATTCTATGGTTTTTCCTGAAGTAAATTCTAGTCGGGATATTAATATAAAGTATACTTACTTTTTAAATTATCACAAATTAAACACTATTTAACTACGTATGTAATTAGTTTCCACTATATATTCAATATACATCTTCTAGTTTTATCACTTTACGGCTTACACAGAAACTAGCGATTCGTGTTTATTCGCTAACACCACAATATTTAATGGAGATATTTAATTGTATTGTTATTTTAATAAAAATTAATACTCTTTACATTTAAAACAAAACTGTAATCCTTTATTTTGAAGGTTTCTATGTTTTATTTAACAAAATCGTCACTTGTTTGAAATGTTTGTATTCTTTAAACTAAGAGCTCTAAATTGTTTTAAAATAAAGTTTTCAAAAATTTACATTAATGAATTACTTGATTTTAAAAAAACAGAAATTAATTTGAATCAAACGATTTTAACCTTTGCACCGCTATTTCTAAGAAAAAGTTGGTCAAAGTATTTATTTGTTTTGAAATAAAGGCTATTTTATTTCAATTATCCTTTAAACGAAAAAAACATTTCTCAAAGAATTAATTTCTTTGAATTAAAGTTTGAGATTTTTCTCAGTGAACATGTAGCGGAAAAGCTAAACGTTTCTAAGACTGCTATAAATTGCATATGGAGTAATTTCATCTGTAAAAATCTGTTGAACTATTCAGGTAGATTAAGGATTTTCGAGGCTGCATCTCGAGCTGTAATGTGCTACAGTGCACAGGTGTGGGGCTATATGGAATATAATGAAGTCGAACAGCTTCAAAGATTTTTTATTAAAAAACTATTTTGTCTCCCTCAATGTACCCCAAATTATATGACCAGTTTGGAAACAGGTTTAGATAGTGTATATTTATATACACTGCGTTTGCACTTCGACTATGTTATTAAAACCTTAAAATATACTGATGATAGACTTCCGAAATTCCTCACAATAGAATCAATCTTTTTAAAAAAAGAAATATTTTTATCTGACTCCTAATTCTCAATCGATGCTTTGTTTATTTTTAACCTTGGATGGAGTCCTTTTATTTATAATAAAAAACAAATTTAATTCATCTGTTATATATATATATATATATATATATATATATATATATATATATATATATATATATATATATATATATATATATATATATATATATATATATATATATATATATATATATATATATATATATATTTCGTGGTTGATTTTCCACATCTTCAGTATAGATTTGTTACATTATTTGAAATTAACATGAAAACATTTTTTTAAAAATCTTTTAAAAACTAAAATATTTTGAAAAAACACAAAAATCTATTATAAATTAAAAAATTTTAAGAAATTAAAAAATATTAAATACAATTGTGCTATGGATGTTCTTATCATAATGGATAGGACTCCATCCAAGGTTAAAAATAAACACAGCATCGAATAGAATCAATCAAAAATAAATGCTTTTGGGCTCCTACTTTAATAGAATTGGCGGAAAGATGTGAAGTTAGTCTCAATCTAGAAGATATCGTGAACAGTAAAAGCGTGAAAAATTTAGAAAACTGTATAAATTTAATCATAACGAAGCTTAAATTGTTACAAAGAGCAGAATGCATTTGAAGAGCGCGGCAAGGAACCCTACACGACGAATACCCGGCCTTAGAATACGAAAATATACCAAAGTACTTTTCGGATGAATTTAGTATGCATAAAATTATGGTCATTTTCAAAACAAGAGGGGGACTCATCGATGTAAACGCGAGATCTTTTCAAAGGAATACAACAGGTAGTTGCTCTCTGTGTAATATGCAAGAGTCGGAAAATGCATTTCACTTTGTTGCAATTTGCCCAGCTCTCAAGGAATTCAGACTTCAATTCTTAAATAAAGGAGAGTTATCAGTAGATGAGTTTCGACAGTACTTGAATGGGAAGGATTATGGTAGAATTTATGAATATGTTTGTTCGGCTGGTAAATATCGGTCTGATTTAATCAGAGAATTTAATATTTAAAGGTTATCAGTATGATGAAATGTGGTTGCTGTTCATCTGTAATTGCGTCTTTTTCCAATTCAGACAGGTTTCAATCAGTGGTATGATATATAAACACTATACCTTAATTCTTAGTTTGGAATATTTTATTATTGTTAGTTTTAATTCACCCATTATGCTCACACCAAACTTCGTCCTAATTTAAAGTTTTTTTTTTTTTTAAATATTTGCTTATTATGTAATCTGTTAATTTAGTCTAAAATAAAAGCGAAGGAATGAAATCAAAATAAATCAACAAATATTTGTTAGCCAACTGGACCGACGGCTTGTGCCAATAGTCTATGATGTTTGAAATTATTATATAAGTATATTATATCTATTATTATTTTGTTAAAAAATTTTTTTTAGCTTCATTTGTTTTCTTTTAAATTATTATAGCCTACTTATTGCAGCTAGATATGTTTACAGATTGTAATGTATTTATCACATATATTATGTATGGGTTATGTATCTAAATAAATGTCTTTATTATTATTATTATTATTATATATATATATTAGGGTGGGGCGATTTATATGGAAGGGAAAAAATCTTCATGGGCCCCTCGCGATTCTGATTCCTGGAGTTGTACTGAGCAAAAAAGTCCACAAGACCATATATCTACGGTGAAAATCGAGCTTGCGAATTTTTACTTGAAGTTTTTTTGTCGTAATTTATATTTTGTGAAAACTTGCTTAGGTTCATATCTCGTAAACCACTTAAAATTTTACGATGAATAAAATAAGGAAATTGTAGCTCTTGACCTCAGCTACAAATTTACTGAAAAATCAAACCGAAAAAATCACATCTTCATGACCAAAAACACGAAAATTCCAAACATTTACCATTTTTTTAACCGTTTTGAGGCCATAGCAGCCAAACCGCAGAAAATTAAAACTAATAATCTAACAGAAAATTGTAGCCAATCAAATATTTTATTATTAATTTTTTATGATATACTAACCACATCTGAACATTTCTTCATGCAGTTTTCGCCCTGCAGAAGTGAAAATTTATCGCGAACATACCGAAAAATTACCATTGTTAGTTGTTTATAATTTAAACTCATCAAAAACGTTCTATTTGTTATTTTACTTCGGTCTGAAAGACCTAAGTATTACATTCATGAGCTAAAAGTGAAATTCTTACCCCCACTTTTTTTGGCATTTCTCGACGTTTTAGGCCTATGGGTTTGCAAGGGTGTCCTGATCCTGAATAATAAAAACCCACTTTGTTCACTTATGAATATACATACAATTTTATTCTTGAATCACTGAAAAGACTTTATTACAAAATAATATATTAGAATAAAATTAGAATACAATTAATTTATTATAATATTAATTTACCTTGTTCTGTTACACTAACACTACACAATTATACTTAAATTAATTTCAATATAAAATAGCGGTACGGTGGTTTTACTTTATTACCTTAAACTTTTATGGTCCGCTTCCCGAATGTAAATGATTTTTATAATTAAAGTGATAAGTGTCGAATCATTTAATTTAATTTTTAATAACGAAATAACGACGGTTTTAGGTGCAATCGATATTTGTCGAGGTTTGGTGATGTTCGAATTTTCGATAATCAAATTCGTTACGTAGTTGCATTTGGGCAATGTTGTGATTGTTGTTGTTGTTATTTTTTGTGATAAAAATGGTGAGTATAAATTATTATATTTTTATTTATTATTTATATTATATATTTTTCTTTTTAGGTATTTTGAACATCTCTAGACGCCACAGGCCCTACTGATTCTAAAAGAGAAAAAAAAATTTTTGTCTGTCTGCCGGCCGGCCGTCACAACCTACGAAATCTAGAAAACCGCTGGACGGATTTCAAAAATTTTTTTTCTTCTAAAAATAGGTTTACTCAATGGGAAGAGCCGAAAGGACGATGTGTTAGATAGCTGTACCGGAAGTGTGTCAAAAAAATCGTCGTGTATCAAAACAAGGAAATTTGCATATTTTGTTGCTTAAAATACGTTCATTTTAAGTGATTGGATTGGTATGTGAGACCAAAATCTAGATTATTGCATTATAAGTTTGTCAAAAGAATGTTGTCAAATGTGTCAAAAGAAAGATTTTTGTTTATTTTTTTACCCAATTTTTTGGAAAAAAATAAAATTAATTATTTGTTTGAAATGAAATTTTATTATTATTATTGAGAATTGTGGCATTATGTCGAAAAAATATTGTCAAGTGTGTCAAAAGAAAGATTTTTATTTATTTTTTTACAATTTTTTGACAAAAAGTAAAATTAATTATTTGTTTAAAATGAAATTTTATTGAGAATTATGGTATTATTAGTTTGTCAAAAAAATGTTGTCAGGTGTGTCAAAAGAAAGATTTTTATTTATTTTTTTACCCAATTTTTGGAAAAAAGTAAAATTAGTTATTTGTTTGAAATGAAATTTTATTGAGAATTATGGCATTATATTATAAGTTTGTCAAAAATATGTTGTCAAGTGTGTCAAAAGAAAGATTTTTATTTATTTTTTTACCCAATTTTTTGGAAAAAAATAAGATTAATTATTTGTTTGAAATGAAATTTTATTGAGAGTTATGGCATTATAAGTTTGTCAAAAAATTGTTGTCAAGTGTGTCAAAAGAAAGATTTTTATTTATTTTTTTACCCAATTTTTTGGAACAAAATAAAATTAATAATTTGTATGACATGAAAATTATATATAAATTAATTAATAAATTGTATGACATGAATATTATATATATTTGTATGACATGAAAACTGTAGAGAATTATAAAAATTATAGAACATTATAAGTTTGTCAAAAAAATATTGTCAAGTGTGTCAAAAAATGATTTCATTGATTTTTTTAGCCAATTTTTTGGAAAAAAATTTAGCTGTTTTTATGACGTAAATGTAATTGAAAATGAAAATGGACATGGAAATTTTTTAATTTGTTATAGTTTTTAAAAATATTTTTGGAATTTCGAAAAAAGTTTGTATTTTTAATTTTGTAATAATTTTTGCAAAATTTTTTAGAATGTGGAAAAAGTTTTAATTTTTGATTTTGTTATAATTTTTGGAATATTTTTTGAATTTTGAAAAAAAATAGAATTATTGAATTTGTGAATTTTATCTATATATTTTTAGAATTTTAAATTTTTGATCTCATTATAATTTTTGAAAAAAGTTACAATTTTTTGATATTGTTTTAATTTTTGCAATATTTTTAGAATTTCGGCAAAAGTTTGAATTAGAATTTAGAAAAAGTTTAAATATTTGGTTTTATTACAAATTTTTTAAATAATTTTGGGATTTTGAAAAAAGTTTGTGTTTTTGATTTTGTTATAATTTTTGCAATATTTTTAGAATTTTTGAAAAAAGTTTTAATCTTTGATTTTGTAATAATTTTTGCAATATTTTTAGAATTTTCAAAAAAGTTTGATTTTATTTAATTTTTACAATATTTTTGGAATTTTGAAAATATGAATTTGATTTTGTAATATTTTCTCGAAACACTAATTATTAAATTTATTATATTTATTATAAAATTTACAATATTTATTACAATTATAATAATTATAATTTATAATATTTATTATAAAAGCAAAAAAAGTGCAAAAGCAATATATTTTAATCAAATTCTATTGAAGTTGGCGGTTATGCAGTTGATGTTCGCTTCAGGGCCTTTCATTGAAGTTGACGGTTATGATGTTCGCTTCAGGGACCCCTGATATGAGAGTCTGAAAACATAATCTCAAATACAGCTTTTACCCAGAAATGGTGTCAAAAAATTTAACAAATGTCTGTTTTTGGATTTATTCAGAATCTAGATTTTTTGGCACTTTCGTGTTTTTGGTCATGAAGATGTGATTTTTTTCGGTTTGTTTATCCAGCAAATTTGTAGCTGAGGTCAAGAACTACAGCTTACTAATTTTATTCATAGTAAAATTCCAAATGGTTTACGAGATATGAGCCTAAGAAAATTTGCAAGTTTTCACAAAACATAAATTGCGACAAAAAAACTTCAGACAAAAATTCGCAAGCTCGGTTTTCACCGTAGACATATGGTCTAGTGGACTTTTTTGCTCAGTATAACTCCAGGAATCAGAATCGCGAGGGGCCCATTAAGATTTTTAAATCGCCCCACTCTAAATATATATATATATATATATATATATATATATATATATATATATATATATATATATATATATATATATATATATATATATATATTTTTTTTTTCAAATTAAAACAAATTCGTTGGTTGAAGCCTAATTATTTTATTTATAAAATTTATTTTGACGTTTCGATATAATTTATATCATCTTCAGAAAATGGTAAAAAACTATAACAAAATGAATACAAATGAAAAAATCTTAAAAACATATCAAAAAATATTAAAAAAGCAAAAAACAATATTTTACAAAAAATTATCAAAACTTACATGAAACAATCAAAAATAATAATACAAAAGAAAAGAAAAAACTAAACGGAAATATGTTCAAAAATTTTTACGATTTCAAAAAACATTTTCTGTTACTAAGTTAAGAAAAAACGAAATTTGAATAAAGTTAATTAAAATTTAAATCTAAAAAATTAATTTATTATATAATTATAGCTATTTCCTAAATAAGCTGAATCGTTTTGAATATTCAGAAGATTTGAAGATTTCTTTATAAACAACATTTCCAAAATACTACGTTTTCTGAAATGGTTTTCTTTTTTTAAAATAACTACATCTTCCAAAGAAAAATTATGATTATTTTCATGTAAATGTTCCGATAAAGCACTTTTTCCAATTTTGTTAATGTTGTTATCTTTACTATCATTTATATGTTGATAAATCCGTGATTTTAAATATTGTTTTGTCATACCAATATATGATGCGTGACATTCACAAAGAACTTTATAAATCAAATTACTTTGTAAGCATTTTGGAATAGGATCCTTAAGATTTGAAAAAACTGTTTTAGAAAAAGACGAAAAAACATTTCCAACAACTTTAATTTTGTATTTTGATAATAGATGTCTAATTTTTTCGAAAAGTCCACAAACGTAGGGAATAGCAACAAAATTGTTTACTGTTGAAAGATTCCTGATGTATCTGCTATCTTTATTCATAGCATTTCTTATTTCACGTTCAATAAAATTTTTTGGATAGCTATTAAGTTTCAAAATATGACGAAGTTGGTTAAGATTTTTTTGTATCAATGTAGAATGTGAAATATTTTTTATTTTTTGAACCAAAATATGAACAGTGTTACGTTTATAAGTAGTTGGTAAATGTGAGTTAAAATTTAGATATCTTCCGGACCATGTTCGTTTTTTATAAATATCTGTTATTAAATCTCCATTTGTTTGATGTATTACATTAACATCTAGGAAAGGTAATGTTTGATTCTTTTCTAGCTCAAAAGTAAATTTAATATGATGATTACAGCTGTTGAAAACGTCCAAAAGTTTAGTCACATTATCTTTATGTACAGCAGTAAAAATATCATCAACATAACGATAGTAAAATTTTAGTTCAAAATCAAGATTTTTTAAAACTTCATCTTCGATAAATTCCATGAGATAGTTAGCTAAAACTGGACTGATAGGTGAACCCATTGGGCAACCAAAAGTTTGAATGTAAGTTTCATTATTGAAACTGAATTCATTATTATTTAGCACTAAATCCAAAGCTTCTAGAAATTGATCTTTTAAAATTTTCGTTTTACAATTTCTTTTGATAATTTTCCAATTTTTTTCAATCAGCTTTTTTGTTAAACCAACATCAACATTTGTAAATAGAGACACTACATCCAAAGATATTAAAACAAAATCAGGAGGTAATTTTACGTCACTAATTTTCATAATAAAATCTTCTGAATTTTTTATATTACTATCTTTTTTACCAACCGAAAACTTAATCAAATTACTAAGAAATTTAGAAAGATTATATAAAGGAGACCCAATACAGCTTAAAATTGGTCTAATGTTATTATTTTTATGAATCTTTATTAAACCGTACATTTTGGAAATTACGATATTATTTATTTTAATGCTCTTACCGATTTCAGTGGTAATACGTCCTTCAGATATCCATATTTCTATTAAGTCATTCGCTCTTTTTTGCAAAATAGAGTTTCTCGATTTTTGAATTTTTTTATAAGTATTTGTATCACTTAATAATAACGTCATTTTATCGATATATTCATTTCTATTAATTAAAACTGTTACATTGCCTTTATCTGCGTTGGTAATTAAAATATCTGGATTATTATTAATAAATTCTTTCGTATTTTTGATTCCTCTTTTAAGGATCTTATCATGTTTGTTAAGTATCGGAATATTTGAATTTTTATGATTCATCAGTAAATTAGTAAATCTGTTTCTTATTATCAACTTTTCATTTTCTTCGAAATTGTAAATAACACTTTCAACTCCAGCAATGATGTCTTCATAATAAATTTTGGACGGAGGAGGATTGAATCTACTACCTAATTCTAAAATGTTTTTAACATCATCAGGAACTACAATGTTAGTTAAATTTACAAACCATTTTTTTGTTTCATCATTATCAAACGTTGATGAATTAAAATGATCGTTTCTTGTCCACTTCTCAAATTTTCTTAAATGCTTTTCTTTTGTAATTCTAAATTCATATTCATATTTAATGTTAACAAAGTTTAAAAAATCCGTTAAAGTATTTTCATCTATCCTGTCATTAAAAAATAAATATGTTTGATTCAATGCATGATCGAGTTTAATAATCTCATAAAATATTTCTTTAATTTCTTGATTAACTATAGCAAAATTAAATTTATCATTCAAATTATTAAACACTGCCTGATTAATATTTTGATTGTTATGCAAGTTACGGTTATGCGGAATAATAAAAAAAAATATATATATATATATATATATATATATATATATATATATATATATATATATATATATATATATATATATATATATATATATATATATATATATATATATATATATATTTATATATATATAAACGATATGAGATATAACGAAAACGACCGGCGTTCTCACGGTCGCATTTGTTGAGGTAGATCAAAAAATTTTCTGTCCATGTGTGTTCTATTAATATCTTGGATAAGTTCTTGAATCAGCAAAATTTGATATGTGGTTAAGGAACTAGAGGCTTTTTTCTAAAAAGAATTGATTTTTTAAAACCGTTATAACTGCCGTTTGGATACCAATAATTTAAAAAAATTAGCAAATTTAGAATCTTTGGAATCTTTTTTATCAATTTGTTCTAAAACTAGACCTATGCAGTTAGAGGTTTCTGAGTGAGCGGCTCTAATAAAAAAGATTGTAAAAAAAATATTTTTTTGAAACAACCGGCACTCTCACGGTCGCATTTGTAGAGCAAGATCAAAAAACCTTTTCTAAAAATGTGTTTTTCTTTATTATCTTGAACAAGTTCGTAAATCAGCCAAATCCAACACATGGTTAAGAAACTAGAGGCTTTATACTAGAAAAAAAGTCTGTTTTTAGATCCGTTATAACGGCCGTTTGGATATTAATATTTTTAAAAAACCCATAAATTTAGAATTTATGAAACCATTTTTATCAATTTCTTACAAAAAAAAATAGACCTCTGCAGTTGGAGGTTTCTGAGTGAGCGGCTCTAACAAAAAAGCTTGTAAAACACAAAATGCGTTTGAATTAACCGGCACTCTCACGGTCGCATTTGTGGAGCCAGATCAAAACACTTTTTTTAAAAATGTGTGTTTTATTAATATCTTGGACAAGTTCGTAAATCAGCAAAATCTAAAACATGGTTAAGAAACCAGAGGCTTTATACTAGAAAAAAAAATTGGTTTTTAAATCCGTAATACCGGTCGTTTGGATACTAATATTTTTAAAAACTTCATAAATTTAGAATCTGTGGAAACATTTTAATCCGTTTCTTATAAATATAAACCTCTGCAGTTAGAGGTTTTTGACTTGTCAGCTGCAACAATCACCAACAGCAACAATTTGCAAAAACCTTATAACAGTCAATGAAAAAAAAAAAAATAAAAAGATTTGAATAGAAGAAATTAATTTTTTGTTCTTAGAAATAAACTATTTTGATATTTTGCAGTAATTGCACGAGATATGATAGAGTACGTTTGCCGTGTGTTTTTCATATAGTGTCATAAATTGTCTCACATAAGTTCTGTAGTAGATTTGATATATTTGTTTGTTGCAAATTGGATGGATGCAGTTTTGTTTATATGTAGAAAATTTTCTTTTTCAATTTGTACGATATCTGTTTGTAATTAGTTTGTTTTGTTTAAACTAATCTGATACATACTTATACACAAAACTTTCTGATCTCGAAATCTACCTATTTCAAGCGAACATCTTGCCGCTCGGACTTTTTAGTTTCATCTCACATTTTAAAGTTAATTTTACGAGGTTAACAACTGATTGGAATATAAGCAATTAGAAATTGTTGTTAGATTTAAATTTTATATCACTTTACCAAAAACAAGCTTTTTGTTATATTATATGTTTGAGTTTTAAACTTTGCTTATCAAGGGCACACTTTATAACACATTTTTCTTAAAAAAATTTCTTATGAAAACATGAATGCACTAAAATTTTATCAACGTTTATTGGTACACAGAGCATGCCCCAGCAATACGTTATTTATGTTTTTCCTTCGCTTCGCGTTTTAAAAAGCTCTCCTTTTTTACGAATACATATATTACAGAAAAAGCTCTCCCACTTTTTTATATTTTAAGTCATTTGAATCCCTTTTCAGAGCATCGTTTTTTTGTTTATATATTTTTACTATCGAAAAACAAAATGTATAACTATAGATTTGTATACTATTATTTATACCATTTCCACTTGTAGCACGCGGTGAATGATTATTTTTATTACTATACACAAACACGTAGCTAAAATATCTGGTTAACACAATGAAATTGAGTTTGAAGAGAACCTTTTGAAAGAGATTCAGAGTATTGTTATAACAAATTTCACCCTCTTGTTGCATTTTATATTTTTTTCTTGTCTTTGGTTTGTGTGAATTTCTACTTTGTTCACCCTTCTAGTGCCTGGATCGCTGTCGGAATATTTAGTTCTGATTTTCGTTTTGAAATAATTTTAAAATTATAAAAAACAAAATTAATTTTATTATAATTTTTTTTTTGTGTTCCAAATAATTTTAGTTTTTCATTTTTTAATAGTAATTATTATTGGTGGAAAATTCAAAATAATTTTTTTAAATTCGATTTTTCAAAGTGAAATTTGTGTGAAATAAAAAAAAATTTAAAATATCTTTGATTCGAAGATAAAAATAATGCAACAGTTTGTTTTAAGAAAATTGTGATTGTTTTTCTTTTTTTCTTAAATAAATAATTAAAAAAAAATTAATAAAAAAAAAAGATTATTTTTCATTTGTTGATTCTAAAGACTTTAAAGAAAATTATTGTGTGTATCCCAGTTTCCAGACAATCTTATATACTTTATATATAGATTACAAAAAAAAAAAAAAAAGAAAAAATCCAAGAGCTTTTATTTTTTTGTTTGTACTTACGTGTGTTTTGTGTATGTGTTTATCATTTACGTTTTCAGTTTCAGGTTGAAAAAAAAGAAAACACAACAAATTTTCTTTTTATTTTATGGTGAGTGAACTATTTTTCCTATTCTTAAAATTATTATTTTTTTCTTTTATATATAATTGGTAGCTTTAAGGGAAATTCTCCTTTAAGAATTGTGAGATAAGTAATTATTGTTATATTTGATATTTGGAGCGAATATTCATTGTATATATAAACCAACAATGTTATTGTTCTTCGTCAACAATTTCAGGTAAAATGGAAAAAATAAATGAGTGAAAAACAGTTTTTCTAATGAGAAAATGGTATAATTGTTGCTTCAGGGCAGAAAATGAAATAAAAAAAATGTTTTGTTTCAATGAGTTCGATAGAAATATTAGATTAAGTTTTCCAAATGACAAATTTCTTGTTTTTTTACTGAATTATTTATTTGGGTTAATATGGTTTCGAATTATTGTGATTGATTTAGGAATTGACAAGTAAATGGATGATTTGTCTGCTTTTTACTTAAAAGGTTTTTGTAGGCGACTTATATAGGAGGATTGATGAGTTTGGTGATACAATAGACAAAATATTACCTTTTGTATGTAATACATATTAAATACATTTGTTATTAAGGTTCGATATTTAAACTCTTTGCAAATGACAAAAAATTCTACATTTTATACATAAAGGATTTCGTCAAGAGTTCGTCAATCTCAGAAAAGCCTGGATGGCTATAATTTGCATTTGTGGTTATTAAGCTATCCAAAACTATTATATATACAATAATATCTAGTCAAATCGAATCATGTTCTACATCCGACAGATTTAACTTTCGAAATTTCTAGAAGATTATTTTCTGCTTTTTGTGACTTTTTGTGGCGGACATCTAAGTGTTAACGTCAAATTGTAAAGATATAATATTCGCTCCCAACTTTAACAAATTCAACCAGACTGTATCTAAAACAAAATCCAAAAATCGTTTGTTTTTTACTTCAAAAAGTCCAAATCAATCCGACTCGTGTTCCATACCTTATGTGTTCTGAAAAATATTTCCTTGGTTCAAACGGTCATGGTTCAACTAATTGGTTTTTTATTTCGGAAAAAAATTCCAAACTTAAAAAAGCTTTGCATGACAAATTTGAAAAGCTCTAACGAACCAAATCATGTTCTATTCTAGCTTCAAATGTTCCAGCTAATTTTAAAAAATATTTAAATGTTTCCAACTCCATAAGAAATTTGATTTTTACTTTGAATTTGTCCAGGATCTTTTTTATTGGGGGTCCCGAAGCTGAGCTGATCAGTTAGCTAAGTTAAGTAGCACTGCGACCTAAAGATTGTCCTTAATTTTGATGTTGCCGTTTGCCCTTAGAGACAAAAGCTGCTGACCCCTGCACCAGTGTCTTCGTTGGATTGGGATCCATCCGTATTCCAGATGCTAACATTAGATGGTTGTGATCGATGGTAGAGCCTTCAATGCCTCCCCTGATCCCTATTTTGACAGTTTGTCTAGATCAATAGCATTTGGCATACAGACCGCATGCAATAGGTTTTCACTTTGTTCTGCAGTCCCGAGAGGATTGTTAGATGGCCGGTCAAGTTGCCAGGTTTAAATATTTCGATAGGCTGGATTTTGTGAGCGTTAAATGCTGCTACAGATCTAATGTTTAGGTTCAATGGAGGGAATAGAAAAATAATCTCCATTGCTGATGTTGGTGCGGTTCCGAAAGCACCTGTGGCATACAAGTCTCTTTATTGTTGTAAGCGCTGTCTGAACAAATATTTGGTTTGTTTTCGGTGTTATGATGATCAAATGTTTTGTTTTAGTTAATAGTGAAATAACCAATGTTTTTACTTCTCTAATTTATTTTACAATAGTTATTTATTTATACTTTTTATATATATATATATATATATATATATATATATATATATATATATATATATATATATATATATATATATATATATATATATATATATATATATACATATATATATATATATATATATATATATATATATATATATATATATATATATATATATATATATATATATATATATATATATATATATATATATATATATATATATATATATATATATATATATATTTATATATATATATATTAGACTGGTCGCTAAAAACTAAATTTTCCGAGACGCCCCCTAGAAAAATTCTTTGTGGTCAAAAAACCACAACGGCACTAATTTTTTTTTTTAAGTCAAAAGAACACGTGCCGCAAAATCATCGAAGTTTATTTTTTGATAAAATTGTTAATATCTCATAACATATGCATATGTCAAAAAAAATCATATCATTTTTTTTGTAGGAAATTTAATTCTCTACAAAAAAAGTCCATGTCATTTTTTTCCTAAAACCTATATTTCTGATGATATTTTGAAATAAAACTTGAAATTCTTCAAAACTCGTAAAACCAAATGATGAAAATTTCGACGAAAAAGTACTAATTTTAATTTTTTTTGTCACGATTATTTTTTTATACATTTCATTCTATAGCATAAGAAAAAAATTAGGACTTTTCCGTCATCTTTATTTTGTATGTTTTTTAAAAATTACGAAAACTTACAAGTTCATTTTCAAAATATCTTGAGAACTATACGTTTTCGGGAAAAAATGACATGGGCCTTTTTTGTAGAGAATTAAATTTCCTACAAAAATGATCATGTGATTTTTTTTGACATCTGCATATTTTATGAGATATTTGAAAAAATCTACGAATTTTTCAAAAATTCAACTTCGACGATTTTGCGGCACGTGTTCTTTTGATTTAAAAAAAAAAAAATAATGCCGTTGTGGTTTTTTGACCACAAAGAATTTTTCTAGGGGGCGTCTCGGAAAATTTAGTTTTTAACGACCAGTCTAATATATATATATATATATATATATATATATATATATATATATATATATATATATATATATATATATATATATATATATATATATATATATATATATATATATATATATATATATATATATATATATATATATATATATATATATATATATATATATATATATATATATATATATATATATATATATATATATATATATATATATATATATATATATATATATATATATATATATATATATATATATATATATATATATATATATATATATATATATATATATATATATATATATATATATATATATATATATATATATATATATATATATATATATATATATATATATATATATATATATATATTTGCAATGTTGATGATTATATTATTTATTTTTAATTATATAAAATTGTAAGGTTTCTTACCGATGTAGTCTCACTGCTGGACAGTGAACAAATAGAACGATTTTTTGTTGTTTTGTAATTATCTGCCTTTTTAAGAATCAATTTGGAGGGGGAAATTTACCCTATCGACAAAAGTGCTATCATGTTTACACAACACCTACCCCCAAAGTAAAAAGATATTCCCTTAGATTATCTTTTTTTAAAAAAAATTAGAACCGATATCCAGCAGCAAGACTTTTAAAACTTAATTAATGAAAATTATTTATATTACATTATAATATTACAATAAAAATGAAACAGTAAAAATTTATAATTAACGTATAACATTGTTTTTACTTTGTGTTTTTGTTTGCTTGTTAGAATTTCATTTTATTATTTTTATTTTATTTACAATAAATTTATATAATTAGTTATTTTTAACATACATAATTAGTCATGTTTAAGTTCTACAGAAATATATATACATTAACGAAAATAGTATATATCTTTTTTTTGTAAAATTTTTTTTTTTGACATTATTAGAACAAATTTTTAAATATTTTTTTTTTTAACATTCTTTTCCTTGAAAAAGTTTAAGACGGTTGTTGTGAATAACCTTTGCTGATTTTCCCATTTGAATTGTAGGATTTTCATTTGAATTAATTTCCTTTACTTCGTATGGCTCTAACCAAAGAGGAGAGAGTTTCCCTTTTTTTTGGTTTCATTTTTTAAAAGCACTAACTGAATTTTATCACACTTCATTAATGAACCAGGTATCTGAGGTTTAAAACCATATAGTATTTCGAAAGGCATATAATTTGTAGAACTGTGAGGAGTGGAGTTATAGCAAAACATGGCGTAATGTCCCAACTTAAGGGATCCTTTTTAGAAAAATTTCTTAAGTAGTCTCCAAAAGTTTTGTGGGAACGCTCTAACGCTCCATTTGTTTGGGGATGATACGCAGTCGTTTGCAACTTCGTGATCTTTAGCATTTTACATGTATGAGTAAATAAATTACTAGTAAAATTCGTGCCTTGATCAGTTAACAAAAAAATTGGCGCTCCAAATTTGCATAAAAAATGCTCCACAAAAGCCCTGGCAATGGTTTCAGCTTCTTGGTTGGAAGTGCAATGCCTAGTGAGTATTTTGATAAGTCATCCTGAATTGTCAGAATGCAACTATTATTATTATATGTGCTTGAAAGAGGTTCCACAATATCCATAAAATTTTTTTAAAAAGACGGCTGGAAGTTGTAGTTATTTTTAAAGGAATTTTGTTAGTCTTTGAAGATTTGTTTACTTGACAGGATTCACAGGATTTAATATAATTTGAAATAATAATAAGCTTTGATACGATTATATGTCCTTTGAATGCCCATATGACCACCTAGCGGATTATCATGAAACTCTTTAATAACCTTTTTAATTTGGTCTTCGTTTTCTAACTTGATTGTGTGGTCCAAATTCGAAGGAAAATTCGCCTGAATAGGTTCTTCAGAAATTGATTCGTCTGCTGAATCATCGACCATAGGAGTTTCGATTCTCGTAATCGTACTCATTTAACTTTATGCGCCAGCGAATTAGTCTAGATGAGGGATTTTTTATGCTACAGAGCCAAATCAAAGGTTTATTTTTTTTTTTTTTTTTTTTTTTTTAATAAAATGTGTTGTGTAATAGGGTTTAGAATATGTGTCACAACAACGCATAAATACCTTTTAAGACCTAGGTCTAGACCTGGGTCCCACAACAACTGGCGTTCTGAGGTGTAGATTAACGCTTTTTTTAAACATCTGTGGGTTGAAGCCACCTGAGACTAAGTGTTCCGGCAAACTATTCCATTTGTACGCAGTTCGGACAAAGAAGTCTCTCTGCGATCTGCCAGTATGACAGCGCGGGATCTTTACCGTTTCACTGGTTGCGGCAGCCGATTGCCGAGTGGAACGGGGGTAAGAATAAGTTTGAGGCATGATGCCGCTGATTTCATCTGAGCACTGCTGATGACGATATTTGTAAAAAACAACGAGGTCAGCAACAGTGCGACGATGTTGTAGGGAATCAAGTTGTGATGTCAAAGTTCGAGTTATAGTCTGTTGTTATGGTCTGTTTCTATGACAAATTTTGTACCATAAACATATGGTCTAAACTGTTGAACTGCCCAGACTATAGCTAAAAGTTCCTTTTCTACCGTCGAATAATTTTTTTCGAATAAATATGCAATAGGTAAGTCATCCTGGGACAAAACTGATCCAATGGTGAAGTCACTAGCATCGCAGGTGCTAGTAAAAGGTTTGGAAAAATCAGGGTACTGAAGTATGGGTAGATTCATTAAACGATCTTTTAGAATTCGGAAGGATTCATTGCAAAATGCACTCCATATAAAAGGTACATCCTGTTTTAGAAGAGAAGTTAACGGCTTGGCTATGCCTGAAAAATGTTCAATAAATTACGGTAATAGCCAGAGAGACCGAGAAATGATTTGATTTCTTTTGGATTTTTGGGAACAGGATAGTTCTGAATAGCGGTTAGCTTAGCAGGGTCTGGCTTTATGCCGAAACGAGTAATGACATGTCCGACATAAAATATTTCTTTCCTAAGAAATTTACATTTTGCTGGATTAAGTTTTAAATTATTTTGACGAAAATATTTAAATACGAAATATAACTTTTCATTGTGATCTTGAAGGGAAACGCCATATACAACCACATCGTCCAGGTATACAAAGCATTTAATTCCATTTAAGCCGGACAATATAGTATTCATAAGTCGCTGAAATGTGACTGGAGCTCCCTTCAGGCCGAAGGGCATACGATTGAAGTGGAAGTGCCCTAGATTTGTGCTAAATGCTGTTTTGTGTTTATCTTTAGGATCAAGGAGAACCTGATGGTAACCATTAGCAAGATCAATTGTGCAAAAGTAATTACATTTACCCAATTAATCTAAAATATCACTAATTTTCGGAAGCGGGAACACTCCATTCTGAGTAACTTCGTTTAACTTTCTAAAATCTACTACTACTCTCCATTTCCTTTCATTAGTTAGTGATTTTTTTGGTACTACCAAAAGGGGAAAATTCCATGCAGATTTACTTGGTTCTATAATATTTTCTTTCAACATTTTATCAACCTGTTTGTTAATTTCAGACTTTGTTGCTTCAGGCAAGCGATAAGGTCTAACATGGATTGGCTCCGTATTAGGATAAGTTGGAATTTCATGAGTTGTGGCGTCTGTATATGATAGACTATCACCATCTAATAAAAAAATATCGTTGAACTCTCGACAGATGTTCAAGATAGAAGATTTTTCTTCATTGTTAAGATCTTGAACATCGATTTCGTTTTCAAGTTTAGTTAATCGATTTTCAATTGAATCTTTCCAAGAATTGATTTCAAAAATATTATAGTTATTAGCGTCTTCAATATTGAGACAACAATTATCGAAATCCACTGAATTTTCAGTGGTATTAATAATACTAAAGGAAGCTACTTTATTAACAGGACGAAATAAGGAATTAGCAATGAATATACCTGGTATCAGTTCATGCGATGTACACAGATAGTCATGTTCTGAATGAAAATCCAATGGTATGGAAACATATTTTTCTGATCTAGCAGGGAGAGCAGGGATTTTTGGCAAATTAGACGTAAGGGAAATACAGTGAGAAGCGTTGTTAAATTTTATTTCCAAAGTGTGGTTTTCAAAATCTAGTTTACACTTATTTATTTCCAAGAAGTCATTTCCAAGTATCCCGGCGCAAGAAATAGGGAAGTCATCATCTACTAAATGGAATGGATGGGAAATGTTAATAGAATTAGGAAGTTTTATGTTGGCGTCACACACTCCAAAAGTATCCACATAGCCAGTAGTAATGCGTTTTACTCGACATTTAAGATCAGAATTAAATATCGTAGTATTTTGGACATAATTTCTTTTTACTAAACTGATGTCAGCACCAGTATCGACCAGAAATTTTAAAGTACTTCCATTGAGAAAGTCAATCGAGAGATCAAGGTATTTTTTGTTACTGAAATTGTTGGTAATCATGATTTTCAATAACAACAATATTTGAGTTATTGTCATTTATATTGTCAGAATTATTATTTGTTTTTATATTTAAAATATTGTAAGGTTCATACGAAGAAGGATCAGAAGAAACTAAAGAATTTTCAATAGTTTGTGATAAAAAATTTTCAGAAGGAGATGATTCATTAAGGTTATCCAAGTTTAATTTAATTGAATCAAGGGTTGGTAAAATTTTCTGTGAAATTTCATCACTTTCTGAATTTGTAACCAATTCATTAAAAGAATTAAAGTTTTTTTAACTGAATTCAAGTCAGATGTTAAGGTATTCGACAGGGGATAATGTAAAGATTCTTCATTTGAAGTGCTAAAAGGACTTGCCGATATTTGAGTAGGCAATGGAAATTGAATAGACAGAAAATTTTTGAGCTCCGAAAAATTTATTTATTTAAATCGTATAGTTTTAATTTATATCAAATTGTATTATAAACATCTGCTAAACATTAATACTAAAGATGATAACAAGAAATAGTTTTCTCACTGCAAATTCAACTAATTTCAAGATTGAAAATAAATCTAATTTGGATGATGAAAAACTGAAGCAATTGGATGAAAAATTCAAGTTACTCGAAAGTGAGACTTTAAAGAAATTGGATCAATCAATTGCCTTATGGGCTGAAGATCAGCGTAATACAATTTCTAATCATTTCTCGGATCTGAAGAAAGCTTTCTTGGAAGAAATTAACCAAGAAATTGAAACTCTCAAGAAAAAGGTTGTAACCCTTGAAAACAAAGTCAATTCCTTTGAAGATAAAGATAGTTTAATGAATGATTTCAATAATAACCGGACAAAACTTGTCATCAATGGAATCCCAAAAATTGTCAATGATTCTAATGAAATTATCGTGTCTAAGATTTCAAGTGCTGTTGGTTTTGAAAATCCTCCAAGAGTCAGAGCTTACCGGACCAAGTTTAATGATCAAAGTGATTCTCTATTGTTAAACTTTGAATCTGAATTTAACAAGGATGAATTCTTCTTCAACTATATGAAAATTGCTAACCGTCTAACCGTTGAAAATATCTTTAACGAACCAGGAAATTTCAATAGGATCTTTATTCAATTTGCGATGTCCAAAAATCAATTTGCACTTTTCAAAGAGGCCATGAAATTTAAAAAGGAACGAAAAATTAGAAATGTCAAAGTTGGACAAATCGGTCTTGATGTTACTTTTAACAACGGCAGAAAAGCTAGTTTCTCATCAATTAATGATCTAAATCTTATGATTATCGCAAACCAAGTTTTTTAGGAGCTCTCTTTTTCCGAAGATAATGTCAAAAACAAATATATATGAAAAACTAACCTTTTTTACCTTCAATCTGGTGAGTGTTATTATGAAATGCTTTCTTTTGTTTCCTTTTTTAATTTTGTTGTTTATTTCATCACTTGATTTTTATTTCTGTGCTTTTGATTATGCCTTTTTCATGATATCTAAATGTTTGCCTCTCTTATTGAGGCTATCAAAATTTAATTTCCCAGATTAATTCATTTAAACTTTCCACAAATACTCTTAACATTAATAATATTATTTTAAAATCAGCTTTTAATAACAATAATAATTTCAATTTTATTCATATTAATCCTGGAAGTCTTAAACCAAATCTAAATGAAATTCGTTCTGTTATCAATAATTTAAACTTACATGCACTTGCTATTTCTGAATCTTGGTTTAATGAGAGTATTAATGATCGTTTAATTGCAATTAATGGACTTAATTTATTCAGACATGATCGTGTTGGAAAACGTGGTGGGGGTGTTGCTATTTATTTACTTAATAGTATTAAGGGTAAAATTGTATGCAAAAGCAGATCAAATAGTATTGTTGAATATTTATTCATTGAAATCATTAATAATAATAATGAGAAATTGTGTTTTGGAGTCGTTTACAATCCTCCCAATAATAAAATTTCTGATAATTTGAAGCGTGTTTTTTCTGATTTATCAATTAGATATCCTCATTTAATTATTGTTGGAGATTTTAATATTAATCTTCTTTCTAAATTAAAAAAAACAACTAGTTTTATAAATTTTTTGTCATCAATTTCCTTAAATATCTGTTCTGAAGAACCAACTAATTTTGTTGACGGATGTAATCCAAGTTTAATTGACCTGTCAATTGTCAAAAATCGTAGCTTAGTTAAAAGTTTTTCCCAACTTTCTATTGGTAGCTTTACGACACATGATTTATTATTTGGTTCTTATTCAATCAACATGTCTTCTTTTGTTAATAATAGTTTTAAATTTTATCGTAATTTCAAAAATATTAATTTAGATAATTTATTATTTTGTGCTTCAAAATGTGATTTTGATAAAATTTATTGTCTTTCTAATATTGATGACCAAGTTCAAGTTTTGACCGATGAATTAAAAAAATTAATGAATATTTTTGCTCCTTTGAGGAAAATTAAAATCAAGAAAAACACTGCTGCACCTTGGATGAACGATTCACTAATAAATTTGATTAATCGTAAAAATTTTTACTATTCATCGTTTAAATCTGAAGTGAACATTCACCTTAAAAACAATCATCTCATAATGTTTAAAAAACTTCGTAACAAATGTACTAATCTTAGAAAATATCTTCAACGTGAATGGTTTAATTCTAAAATTGATCCAGACCTTCCTTCTAAGACATTATGGAATAATTTAAAAAATAATGGTGTTACTAAAGATTCTAATAATGTTATTACCAGTTTTTCGGCTGAAGAATTCAATAACTATTTTTCAAATTCATTTTCTAAAAAAACTGCACATCTGGTAACTTTTGATAATGATTGTGATGAAGCTGGTTGTTTTGAATTCTCTACTATCACTGATATCGATGTCGATTTTTATCTTAGTTCTATTAAAACTAATGCTTGTGGTGTTGATGAGATTCCAATATTTTTCATAAAAATGCTTGGTTGTTTCATCATCCCATTTATCACTTATATTGTCAATAACTGTATTACACAGTCTTATTTCCCTGAGCATTGGAAATGTAGTATTATAAAACCTATCCCAAAAAAATCAAATCCAACTAATCTAGAAGACTTCAGGCCAATTAGCATTTTACCATCATTATCAAAAGTTTTGGAAAAAGTATTGAAAAACCAAATTCAAAGTTATGTTGATAATAATTCTCTTCTCTATAAATTTCAATCTGGGTTTAGAAATGGACTCAGTACTAATTCAGCAATGCTTAAAGTTATTCATGATCTTTGCCTTGCCTTTGAAGAGAATAAAGTGTCAATAATTTGTTTCCTTGACTTCAAAAAAGCTTTTGATCTTGTTGATCATATGTCTCTTTTGTTGAAACTAAGAAATAAATTCAAATTCTCAATCAGATCTTGTAACTTTATTAAATCGTTTTTATCTAATCGCAAACAACAAGTTTCTATTAATAATATTCTATCACATCAAGTTGAGATTAGCTCTGGTACTCCTCAAGGTGGCATTTTATCTGCTTTATTATTCACTATTTTTATTAATGACCTTCCTGATTATGTTGACATCAATACCCATCTTTATGCGGATGACTCTCAGATTTATTGTTCTTTTCCGTCTGATCAATTTAATTTATGTGTTGATAAAATGAATGCTTCTCTTTCTTCTATTTCTGATTGGACAAATTTGAATCATGTTTATGTTAACCCATTAAAATCACATGCTATGATTATTAGCAGAAAGAAAATTAATAATCCTCCTCCCATTTTATTTGATGGTAATGTCATTAATTATGTTGAAAAAACAAAATCATTAGGTTTAATTCTTAATTATGATCTCACTTTTGATGATCATGTTATTAAAATTTGTGGTGAAGTTAACAGTTGCTTAGGGATGCTTTATCAATCAGTTAGTTTCACACCTGTCAATTTACGTTTGAAACTTGTTAGAGCTTTAATAATACCCAAATTACTATATTGCTCAAATATTTTCCATAATTGTTCAAGAAAAAGTTGGGATTTACTAAATGTAACATTTAATAACTGCGCAAGATATATATTTAATCGAAACAGATTTAGTTCAATTTCTACCTTTTCTTTTCAAATTTTAAATTGTTCTCTTGAAAATTATCTTAAATATCGTACTTGTCTATTTTTGCATAATTTAATAAAATATAAATGTCCAGACTATCTTTATGAACTTCTCATTTTTCCAAGATTTCAACGAAATAAGTTACTGAAACTTCCAAACAGTTGCCTTTCTTCACAATTTAGATCATCGTTCTTTGTTGAGAGTATTAGATTGTGGAATAATCTTGAAGCAGGCATTAGAATTCGTGAATCAACTTCTGACTTCAAGAGGAAATGCTTGCTTCATTTCTCCTCATGTTAAGGGTTTGGTCATTGCACAGAAGTGATAATCAATAAGTTTAGGCTTTTTGAACTCAAATTACTATTTATTAAAGAAAGCAGTTCATTAATGTCACCAGATTGATTTTGTTACATTTTCAATAATTCTTTATTTTCACAATTATTTAATTCTTTTTTTTTTTTTTTGTATTAATTAATCAATGAATAATTAATATTTTAATATTAAACTTAGTTCACGATAAACTTCGGTTTAAAAAGGAATTCCTTATGTGATACTACACTGTATAAATAAATAAATAAATAAATAAATAAATAAATATTTGAAAGGGATCTGACTCTTCAAAAGTTAATTTAATATTTTCTTTATAACTCTGATTAATTTTTATTAATTGTGAATTCGCACACATTATTTCGTATTGCTGACTCGAGCAGGCGTGCTCGGTTGTTGCTGATCGAGTCGCGAAAAGTTTTCCGAAAATGGTTTGGATTGACTGGAAGAAGATGTAGATGGCTGACTGTTTAGATAAGTAGCTTGTTCTTTCTTAGAATCCGCTCGAATTTTAAGTCGACAATCACGAATGTGATGACCTGGTTTTTTACAATAAGCACAGGAAATACTAAAATATCTTACGGATCGTTTTTGATTTGAAGAAATATGGGCTGTATTAGCGGAACGAGGAGGGAATCTGGGAGGTTGATTTAAGAATCTCGAAAAACATTTTTCTGCTGTATGGCCAGATTTCCTACAAATTTGACATTTAGTTACAGCAGAATTGGAATGAGGAACAAAACCTTGTGGTTGGGAACGTTATTTTAAAATTGTTTCCTCTTCAATTGCCTTTTGGACAGCCTCTTTAAGGTTAGTAAATCTACAAGCCTTGACGATAAGTTTCGTAGAGTTAGTTAAACCTTCTTGAAATGACTTTAGGGCTGTTTTAGAATTCATGCTCTTTATTGCACTTGCAGATTTTGTACCTTCGTTAGAAATTGTAACCCCGTTAAGTTCCATCAATAATTGTTCTACGCGATCCGCATAAGTTCTAACATCTTCGTTTCTTAATTGCCGAATATTTACAAGCTCAATTTGTAGTTGTTCTTGCGAACGAATATCTTTGCAAGTAGATTTTATTTTGTCCTTTAGTTCTTCGCAAGTCGGTGAATTTTTCGAATTTTATAATTTCATACGCTTTTCCAGATAATCTACAATTTAACAAATCTATAAATTGTTGACGATCACCGGGTTTCAAAGAAGCATAAACGTATTCGCAGCAAGATAAGAATTTATGGAGCATTGAAGGATTTCCATCAAAATCTGGAATTATTTTTATTGCGGTTTCAACAGTTAATGAAGACATGTCTGAATCTTCAGAATCTTCAGATTCGCTATCTGTAATAGGGCCAAGTGGGCCTTTAGGAGTATCTAGTTCAGTTTCAGCGTTTATTTGAAAACGGTTTTTGTAGGTTCATCAAATTTTGTTGATCTTCTGATAAACAATTCTCTTGATCTAAATTTGTAGCCACTACTATTGGTTTATCTGAGTCAGAACTAATATTAACTGGGCTTGCTTCAGAATTGTCGAGGACTATTCCCGATTTTGACGAATCGTTCTCATCTGAACTGGAGTCGGGCATCAACAATTTCCAAAGAGTAAACAGAAACAAAAATTTTGAACCTTGGTTGAAATTCTTTAACCCGACAACAAAAAAAAATTTTTTTCTAAATATTTCCAATAATTTTCCTTCTAGTAATTGAGTTTTATTAAGGTTGACGACGGATTGAATTTCGCATATAATTTAAACAATAAGATCGGAAACCACTCTTAGCAAACTTCATCAATTTTACGTTAGTTTGTTGAAAAAAATGATTTAATTTAATCAATTTAATTACACAAATTAAAAGTAGGATGCTCGAACACCCACTATTATTTTCTCTCTTTTTTTTTAAAAAATGTTCTCGATCAACAACAACAAAATCAATATCGAGAATTTTCAATTGATTAATAAATGTTAATGAATGAAAAAAAATTAAATTCAAATCCAAAACTAAATTAATCGATTATGAATCAAAGGCGAAACCCCATCGAAATCGAACTCATCGATTTAAGAACGCTCGAAAAAAATTAAAAAAAACAATGCAACCGTTGATTAAAACTACAATAGTTTCAATCGATTATAATTGAAGGGTCGAAATTAAATTCAAAAGAAATTAATCGATTTGATAAAGCATAATAAAAATGTTTGTGCTTACGTTCTCCATGTACATTAGGGAAAAATTCTCGCAACAATTGTTTTTCGATATTAAATTGTGTACAATTGAAAAAATTAAATTTTTTTCTGGAAATGATTTTTAAATACCACGATTATAACCAAAATTAAAAAAAAAACTTACACCTTATTTAGTTTAGCTCAACACGAACAAAAGAAACTTTTAACTACCTAGCAGGATTTTAATTTTACATCATAAAAGAAAGGAATGAGTCTTCCAAACACTTAAGCCGCAATTAGACTATTGCAGAGCTCTGCAATATTTCTGCAATAGTCGTGCAATGGTAGTGTGTAAAATATTCATTGCAGAAAAGTTTGCCAATGAACTCATTGCAAAACATTGCAATGAGTCATTGCAATGTTTTGCAATGAGTTCATTGCCAAATTTTTCTGCAATGAATATTTTACACACTACCATTGCACGACTATTGCAGAAATATTGCAGAGTTCTGCAATAGTCTAATTGCGGCTTTAGGCACAATTATAAACAAAACTTTTGAAACAAATTACTTGTGGAAGCTCTTGGCTAATTAAAAACTACACATAAATATTTTAATTCAATTCTCAAATGTAATAATATTTTTTTTAATTGTCCTTTTGAAGGTTATTTGGGAATTTAACATATGATTCATCACAACAAAATCATTGAAACACTATGCACAGCAACTATACTATTTCTTTTCTTTCAAGGAGTGAGAAAATTCTATTATTTTTATATAAAATTAACAATTTAGCACTTGCAGAACTATAACATAACCAAGTACATACCTCGTTTTTATTAATACTTATTATTTTTTTAGTTAACAGGATTAGTTGACGACTTTTGATGAACTTGATTCAATTCATATGTTTGTAGTAACTGTAATATCTTTTCATCAATTTTAACTCCAATGGTTAGATTTGTTTAATCCACAGGTATTTGCTATGTATTTTGTTGAAAATTTCCCCTCATAAAGCAAACCAATTGATTTTGATTTGACTGTTGATGTGTTTATTTGATTATTGTGGTAATGACTCCGATGCATGAAACCAAACCAATTGATTTTACGATGTTGTTGTAATGATGAGCACCGATTTGGGAAGAAAAAGACAATAACACTAGTTTACAAATTTAGAACTTTTTTTGTCTCCCTGAACAAAACCCAACTTTTTTTATGGATTTAGACGTTCTGAACACGAATATCATATTCATTTTTTTTTGTTAGCTCTTGTTTTTGAGATATTCACGAAAAACCAATTTTTTCGGTGATCAAAAATGTTGTTTCGGTTTTCGGATCTCATATTTTACAAAACAAACAAATTAAATATATTAATAAAACAAGTGCATAGTAAATATGCCAACAGAGTTATATGTTGTAAAAATCCGTTAAGGATTCTGGAAGTTACAGTCGAAAAAAGTTGAAAAAATACGAAAAATTCACGTTTTTTTTAAATTTTCCCATTTTCAACACCATAAATTTTGAACAAATAAAGACACTAATTTTTTTTAATTTCTTGGAGCCTATAGTAACTTCAATTTCCTTTCTTTTAAGCTAAAAGATACGAATATTGGTGCAGTTTGCACCAAGTTATTCAAGTTTTCCCAAAGAAAGTCAAAACTCAAAATTTGGAAAAAAAATTTAACTATAAGAATAATTTAAACTCTGCAACATAATTGATTTATATATAGGTTGTTTTCGTATTAGATCTAACTCCTCCTACTTCGGGATTATTTTAGGAGTTGGAAAATATCAGTTAGTTGATTATGAAATGTCTTTTTTTTACAAAAGTTGTATTTTATTTTTATATGATTTTTCTCGAAATTGAGATTTTTTTTGTGAAATTTTTTAACATGATCTAGCTTCTGATCTCTTCCTCACACCTCGAACTTATTTTAGGAGTTGACAAATATCAGTTAGTTGATTATGGAATGTCTTTTTTGGACAACAGATGTATTTAATTTTTATATGGTTTTTCTCGAAATTGAGATTTTTTTGTGAAGTTTTTTGACATGATCTAGCTCCTCCCTCTCTCTCTCTCTGGCGTTTACATCCCATGGAGGGATTTTGCCGTCTGTGCAATCAGCTTCCAATAGTCTCGTTCCATGACCAGTTGACCCCAGTTTCGACATCCTATATCACGAAGGTCTTGGATGATGTCATCACGCCAGCGTTGTCTAGGTCTTCCTCTTCGACGAACACCAGCTGGTTGTTGTTGGGACGCTTTTTTAATCATTCTATCTAATGGTGCCCTTTCTACATGACCAAACCATCTAATCCGGTTAGATTTAATGAATCCGATTACATCGCAGCCTCCAAGAAGCTGTCTGATTTCATGATTCATTCGGATTCTATACTGATTTTCAGCAACTTTACATGGACCATAAATTGTTCGTATGACTTTCCTCTCGAATGTTGATAAAATTCTACAATCGGAGGAAGTCAGTGTCCAGCTCTCGCTTCCAAAGGTAAGCACAGGTCGAATTAATGCTTTGTAAAGTGTGAGTTTGCACGACTGCGAAAGATGTTTAGATCGCAAAAGTTTTGAGTATGCGTAGAAAACTCTGTATGCGGCTGAGACACGAGCTTTAATATCTGCCTGCATGTCATTTGACGATGTTATTACAGACCCGAGGTATTTGAAGTTTTCTACACGTTCCACTTCATAGTCGCCAGTATTCAGATTGCCGGGAGGTATATTCCTGGATGTTGTTAATAGTTTAGTCTTGCCGGTGTTAATGCATAATCCAAGTCGTTTAGCATTTCTTTCAAGCCGAGAGAGACTATCCTTGATATCGCTTGTTCTACGTCCGAGATCGCGTACTCAAGCGCCAAATTAAATAGTACGGGTGCGAGTGCATCACCTTGTCGAACACCTGATGTTATATCAAAAGAGTCAGAAACTGACCCTTCGCTTACTATTCTACAGTTTGATCCCGATGTTGTGAGTTTGCACAGAGAAACAAGTTTCTCTGGAATACCAAGGCATATGAGTGCAGACCAGAGGTTGTCGCGGATGATGCTATCATATGCTTGCTTGAAATCAACGTAGAGCTGGTGAATGCTGATGTTGTACTCCCAACATTTTTCCAGAATCATCCTTAAGGTAAAACATTGATCTGTGGTTGAACGGTTGGGACGAAAACCACACTGATAGCCGCCGATGATAGATTCGGCGAACGGGATGAGCCGAGCGAGTACGACATTAGCTAGTATTTTATATGCAGTGTTCAACAGTGCGATTCCACGATAATTTGCACACTTTAGGCGGTCACCTTTTTTATGTAGCGGAACAATGAGAGCCGTTTTCCATTCAGCAGGTAGTTCTTCTTGGTCCCAGATTGCAAGAATCAGATCATATATACGTGAGACCAGAGCTGCTCCTCCATTCTTGAGTAGTTCTGCAGGGATTCCATCGATACCTGGTGATTTGCCATTTTTTAATTTTTTGATGGCAGCTTCCACTTCTTCTATTGTTGGGTAAGGGACAAAAATCTCCTCACTTGACGGAGCAATTGCTCGAATAGGATGAACTTCGTTCGTCCTATTCAGTAGGTCTTGAAAGTGGGATCGCCATACTTCCAGCACATCACGTTCACTTGTTGTAAGCTCGTTGTTTTCATTTTTGATGGCTGTAGATCTTGGGTGGAAATCTTTGGTCAGATTCCGCGCATTGGCAAAAGACTCTTTCGAATTTCCATTAGCCGCATGTTGGTTGATGTTTTTGATACAGCTCTTCATGTGTTCGCGTTTCTTTTTCCGTAGGAGTTTTGCTGAGGCTTTTCTGGCGCATAGATAATCAGTTTGGGAGCTTCGGGTGTTTCTTGTTAACCATTTTTCTCGCAGTTTTTGTTTGTGCTCAATGCTTTCGCGGCACTCGTCATCAAACCATTCGTTACGTGATTTCGGTGGTCGTTTTCCGATTGTAGTTTGTGCTGCGGATATGATGGTTGATTGAAGCGTTTGCCATTCTTCTTGTATGTTTAATGGCATCTCAGATGGGATGTCATGCTCTTCTATGTTTTGCGTTACAATTTCCTGATATCTATTCAGTGTTTCCAGGTGTTTAAATGCTTCGACATTCCAGCGCACGGTCTTTTTTGCTTGCCTATTAAATGTAGATGATAATTTGCACTTATACTTAAAGATGACAAGCATATGATCGGTGTCCATATCAGCACCTCTGTATGATCGAACGTCAGTTACACTTGTAGAGTGTCTCTTAGAAATCATGACGTGATCGATTTGATTTTCAGTTCTTCCATCATTTGATTTCCACGTTGCTTTGTGGATTCTCTTATGAGGAAAGAAAGTGCTGGAAATTACTAGATCATACATCATAGCCAGTTCAGCTGTGCGAAAGCCGTTATTGTTATTAGCATGATGCAAGCTGTTAGGGCCGACATGTGTTTTAAGTTCTGCACTTCTACCAATTTGCGCATTGAAGTCACCTACCACGATTTTTATATCGTGCCGCGGGATGTTATTGATGACTTCTTCGAGTTCTAGAAAGAACAGGTCTTTAATGTCATCTGCTTTGTCTTCAGTAGGTGCATGAACATTGATGATCGTTACATTAAATTTTTGCGTGCGGATTCTCATTGTGCATATCCGCATATTAATTGAGCGAAAGTCGATAACATGTTGATTCACGCGACGATGTGTGAGAAAGCCAACTCCAAATTCTCCTCCGTTTTCATGACCGCAATAGTAGAGAGTGTATCCCTTGGCTGTTTCGTGGATTCCACTCCCTGGCCATCTTAGTTCTTGTAACGCCACTATATCCAGTGTATAGCTATTGATTTGGTTTGTAAGTTTCAGTAGATCTCCTGGTCTTCTAAGGCTTAGCACGTTCCAGGTTCCCATTTTTAAATCGTAGTCCGGGTACAGTTTCCGAGGTCGTTCTAATAATGAATCCGAGATAATCCGAGGCCTGTGTACAGAATTCATGACAAGTAGTTTTTTACGGAAATGGGGTGTTAGCCCTTCGCCCAACCCAAATTTTCGTGAATGGGTTCGGTCTGAATCTTACGGTCACCAGAAACAACCTTTTTACATGTTTATATAGCGAGCCGCTTGATCCAAGACAGACGCCCGCTACAAACCGCCCCTAACATGGAGAACAGACGCTTGCTACACGTTTATATAGCGAGCCGCTTGATCCAAGACAGACGCCCGCTCCAAGCCGCCCCTAACATGGAGAACAGACGCTTGAGTTGCATTGGTTTTGTGGCGCCATGGTGCAGAATCATTGAGTATAAGCAGTATTTACTCTGCCCCTCTCAACTACACCAACCTAATTCTGTTAGCATTACCCAGGTAGCACGGCGTGGACGTAGAATTTCGGATTCCACTACCCTTTCCTCCCGCCTCGGATTTATTTTAGGAGTTGGAAAATATCAGTTAGTAATGAAGATAGGCAGTTCTTATAAATGGGGTGACTCTTTTAGCAGTATGTATAATGTTGCTTCCACAAATAAAACAAAATGAATTTGGGCTATTTTTACACATGAAACTTCTTAACGACGCCATTTAAATGAACTTGACCTTACACTTTACTAACAATTTATGTTGTTTTGCTTATAGCTGCCTATCGCTATTGATTTATTGATTTTTAAAAACAATACACTATTTAAAATTTATATTTGTAATATTTTTTCGTTTTTAATTAATATTTTCACTTGAATGTTTGGAATTAAATTTATCCTCAGAGAGATTATATTTGCAAATAATCATACGACAACTATCTACTTAAAAAGAAATTAAACTAATTAAACAAAAGTTGGCAAAACCGAAAAACTATTAAAAAGGAGAAGTAATTGCTTTCTTAAATTAAACTTAAAATGATCACAAACGTAAGAAGTAACACAAGGTGGGCGGTGATAGAAAAAAATTTACATTATCAAAAAACCAAAAACAGAAAAGAAACAAACCTTACAGGTATTAATAGACATAAATAGGGGCTTAACTTTATGGTGCTTGAACTAACTTAAATAGTTCTGATGTTATGATGATTTGCCTCTCCTCACAATTCATTATCTTTTTGTTTATATTTTTCTATATACGTCTCATATCGATCCAATTCCCAACTTCGAAAACAAAAATGGAAATTATACTTTACTATTTTAAAATAATTCTTTACTGATGTTTGAGAACGACTGAACATTTAAAATTATTATTTATGAAATTATGGCACAATAAATTAAGTAAAAAACTATTTTTTCCAAATTTTGCGTTTTGACTTTTTTTGGGAAAACTTAAATAACTTGGTGCAAACTGCACCAATATTCGTATCTTTTAGCTTAAAAGAAAGAAAATTGAAGTTACTATAGGTTTCAAGAAATTAAAAAACATTAGTGTCTTTATTTGTTCAAAATTTATGGTGTTGAAAATGGAAAAATTTAAAAAAAACGTGAATTTTTCGTATTTTTTCAACTTTTTTCGACTGTAACTTCCAGAATCCTTAACGAATTTTTACAACATATAACTCAAAATGTTTGTTGGCATATTTACTATGCATTTAATTTATTAATATATTTAATTTGTTTGTTTTGTAAAATATGAGACCCAAAAACCGAAACAACATTTTTGATCACCAAAAAATTTGGTTTTTCGTGAATATCTCAAAAACAAGAGCTAACAAAAAAAAATGAATATGATATTCGTGTTCAGGAAGTTCAAATCTATAAGAAAAGTTGGGTTTTATTTCGAGAGATTTTTCTTGTAAACTAGTGTAATTAGTTTAATGTAACAATGTATGTTTTTGGAGAATTTTATGTATTTATCTCAAACTTGAGATTGCTGGTTTCTCGATAATGGTGTGATGATGATGTCGTGTTGTTGGTCAATTCCCAATTTCGCTAGGTTGAGTTTTTTTTTGATGATCAAATATATATGTACATATATACATAAATGTATATAAAAATTTTTTCTTTTGTTTTTGCAAACGAGACACAATAGATAACCCTTTAGATGATTTTTTTTTTATTTAAATTTATTTATTTGTTCACTTTTATTTAAAAAATTATAAAATGATTTTGAAAGTTTTGATAACGTAGTTTATTTATCCACATCGCTGTCACCATTTTGTTTTAGTTAATAGTGAAATAACCAATGTTTTTACTTCTCTAATTTATTTTACAATAATTATTTATTTATTTATACTTTATATATATATATATATATATATATATATATATATATATATATATATATATATATATATATATATATATCTTATATATATAAAAATCACGTGTCACGATGTTTGTCCGCGATAAACTCCGCAACAACCTAACCAATCTTAATAAAATTGTGTTCAGTGTGTGTATAATGGTCCAACTTGAGAGATAGGATAGTTTTTATTTTGATTAAACGCCTAAATATTTTTTAATTACGAATTAAATGTTAAATATGGATAGTTCATAAGCAAACTTTCAGATGGCGGCGTAAATTAATTAATTTACTGTCAAACCTGCTTTATCGACTTTTTAATCATCCATGTAGGGCCCATATAGACTATCATATGTTATTGAGCGATTATTTTGTTCCGGTATTTGCTGCAATGGCACTGCAAAAGGGGGAAAAGAAACGAAATTCAATAAAATTTATATGGGATTTCATACAAAACACAACTTGAATAATTTTAAAAATTATCTATGAAATTTCTCATTTTGCTACAATTAAATAATTTAAATTTCTTTTGGCGCTGCAAAAGGGGGAAAAGAGAATAAATTCAATAAAATTTATATGGGATTTCATTCAAAACACAACTTGAATAATTTTAAAAATTATCTATGAAATTTCTCATTTTACTACAATTAAATAATTTAAGTTTCTTTATGTACTATTACTGACAATTACTGACAATATTGAGCATCTTATCTTATCTTATCTTATCTTTCTTATCTTATATACATAAAAATCACATGTCACGATGTTTGTCCGCGATAAACTCCGCAACAACGTAAACAATCTTAATAAAATTGTGTTCAGTGTGTGTATAATGGTCCAACTTTAAAGATAGGATAGTTTTTATTTTGATTGAACGCCTAAATATTTTTTAATTACGAATTAAATGTTAAATATGGATAGTTCATAAGCAAACTTTCAGATGGCGGCGTAAATTAATTAATTTACTGTCAAACCTGCTTTATCGACTTTTTAATCATCCATGTAGGGCCCATATAGACTATCATATGTTATTGAGCGATTATTTGGTTCCGGTATTTGCTGCAATGGCACTGCAAAAGGGGGAAAAGAAACGAAATTCAATAAAATTTATATGGGAATTCATACAAAACACAACTTGAATAATTTTAAAAATTATCTATGAAATTTCTCATTTTGCTACAATTAAATAATTTAAATTTCTTTTGGCGCTGCAAAAGGGGGAAAAGAGAATAAATTCAATAAAATTTATATATGGGATTTCATTTCAAAACACAACTTGAATAATTTTAAAAATTATCTATGAAATTTCTCATTATACTACAATTAAATAATTTAAGTTTCTTTATGAACTATTACTGACAATTACTGACAATATTGAGCATAATATATAAAATACTTTATTTTCTTCTGTCCGTAAAAGAAATACGAAAATAGGTTAAATTTTTCATACAAGTTTGTATGGTAAATTTTGGCAATTTTCATGTTTGAGCGACTTAAGAATAATCTTATATATATAAAAATCACGTGTCACGATGTTTGTCCGCGATGAACTCCGTAACAACGTAACCAATCTTAGTGAAATTTTGTACAATGTGTGTATGATCAGCTTGAGAGATAGGATAGTTATTATCTTGATTAAATGCCTAAATATTTTTTAATTGTATATTAAATGTTAAATATGGATTGTTCATATGCCAACTTTCAGATGGCAGCGTAAATCAATTTATTCAATTGATAGTAAACTTCAGGCGTGCTATACACCTGAGCTAAACTATGCGAAATATGCGAACTATGTTTTTAAAAAAGTAATGTTTTAATGCGAATAAAGCTTTTTCAAAAAAATGTAATGTTTCCGTTTTTCTTTTCTTTTTTAAATATTTTGTTTCGGTAATGTTTTTTTCTATAATTACGTTATATACATTATTTTTTAAAAACATAGTTCGCTTTTTTTTATAGTTTCGCTCAGGTGTATAGCGCTTAACTTCGTATAAGGCCATTATTAGACTATCAAATTTGTTTTAGTAAAAAAGTTTTGTTTCATATTTGATAATAAACGAAAAGCATATTATGCTATGTCAAATACGTTACCAAAGATTATTAACAATTTTGTGGAGGTTACATATTAATTATAGTAGTGTATAAAGTAACGAAATCTGTAAAAAATTAGGGTATTGGTTTTTATAAAGTTTGAATAAAAATAAGAGTAAAAATAAAGAAAACAATAATTTAAATTTATTTTTTTTTTTTTTAAATTTTTCATTGGTCTTCAATGTTAATTTACAAAAATCATTATCAAATTGAAAAATACTCTTATACGTATTGCTAATTAAAATAGAACGATTAGAGGTAAAAAAATTGTCATCAAAACTGGATGAAAAACTAGCAAAGTTTATTTTACAACCTTTATGCTTGATTTATAGTCGGTAACTTTAACTTAACGTAAAGTACAAATGTATGAAAATGCACTAGAACATTTATAGTCGGTCCGTAAACTTAACGTTAACTTAACGTAAAGTTCATTTCATTCTATCTTAAGGATTTTTTGACGTTTAGTATAAAAACTGAAGAAAACTAATATTTAATTGCAAGTGTCCATAAAAATAAAATTTTATTTATTAAAAAATGCAAAAGATATAAAAAGAGCGACTTTAATTAAAGCCAAATATTAGCATGAAATTAATATGAAAATAAATTTTTTTATTTTTAAATTTTGTATCAAATGTTTATTTCGAAATTTATTATTTTAAATTTTGATTGTGAAATCAGTTTGTTACTTTTAAAGCATTGATTGATTTATAAAATTGATTACAAAACCAAAATTAATATCAAATCAAACGTCAAAGAATACCTAATTTCTTACCAACCTTAAATCAAAATTTTGTATAGAGTCTTAAGTTACGGTTAAGTTAAAGTTAACGTCAACTCTCCAATTTCATGTCAAATTTTTTTTATTGACCAATATATAGATAGTGTGATATACGCCTCATAAATTTGGGTTAGCCAATAGATGGTGCCATATTTGTATTTAAAAAATTGGTTTTAATGTTAAAGTTTTCCAAATACACAACGCTTGCTTTTTCCAATTGTCGTGTATTATTTTTTCATTGGTGATTGGTGATAATTATTTTAATTGGTTTTTTTTAAATATGGGTTTATGCGCGTAGCTTGCTTTGATCAATGTTTTTTTTCGTTGAATATAATTTTATGAAATAGAAAAATGAATGTATAATATTTTATTAAAATAATATGTCAAATATTTTGAAATAGCACATTTTTTTGGAAATTTTAGGTGAAAAAGATGATGAACAATGTCGTTGAAGCTACAATTTTGAATGGAAAATTCAAAGTGGAAGATGTACTGTTGCTACGTATTTCAATGATCGCAACAGATATGGCATTTGAATTCAAACGTTTAGTTTCCAATGCGACTCGCTTTTGCAATGACCATCAACAACTCAAGACGAGTTTTCTTGAATTTTCTTTCTTATGAGATATCGACAATATGCGACGGGTTATAATGTTAAATAAACAAAAGGTTTACACTATTTGGTGTAAAATAAATAGTTTTTAGAGATTTTTAGAGTGATTAAGCTAAAGTAATTATTTTAATTCACATGAGTTTTGCAATTTTAAAGCATTTTTTATTTTCTTTCAGAAAAACTTCTTTAAAACAGTTTTTGTGTGTTTCGTGTCGAGAACAAATACAATTTACAATTGTATAATCACAGATGAAGAATTCAATTTAAATAAATATGCGATAATGAAGTTTCAATTTAGAAATTATCTGAACATGAAAATTGAAATATGTTTCGTTGTTGTTTCATCCACTGTGGCTGAGTCTGTAAGATGGCTTTGAACTATGATGTCTCTGATGAGCGTGAGTTCAATCCCGACAATAATTACTTATTATCGGGAATAATACTTTTAATAATTACTTTGAGCAATAATTACTCAATTCGCTTAAAAATTAATATTCCATTAATGTTGTCCATATATGGAACATTTATGCCAATATATTGACCGTGTGTAAGATATTAGTTTCGCATTGATTTGCAACATTCAATAATAATGACTTTAAAATGACTTAAAATGTTGACTAAATAGAAATATTTCTCATCCTATGAATTCAAATCCTATGAATTCATATACAAAAACTTCCAAATAATTTTGATTTTTTTTGCATCACTTCTTTTATTCCTTTTTTGCATCACTTCTTCTATACCTTCATCGAATGTATTGTCGCTATTCTTACTGCACTTGCTTGCCTACCGGTAAAGAAAGCGTATATTAAACCGCATGAGCACTATGAAAATTTGTGAATCGATTTTTTTTCCGTTTAATGTTCTAAATAGATTACACACCTGAAAACTTATATAATCGCGTATTTTTTATATATTCTTTGTTTTATATATAATACTATTTTTTATATTTTACTGATCAACTAGAGTGCTGATCCTTTTACATTCATATTAAAAAAAAAAAATAGAAAACCATTTCTCATTACTACTCTTTGAAATTATTGCTACGTCAACAAAATGTATACACACAAACTTTATTTATAGGCGTAGCAAAGCACGCCGGGTCCCGCTAGTATATATATATATTGAAAGAGATAATTAATTTCCTTAACCTCACTATTTGTGATTTTCGAAAGTTAGTATTCCATACTATGCTAAGTCACGTGTGCAGTTATTATTGAATGTTGCCAATCAATATGAAATCAATTTAACGACATAAATGTCAAGTAAATTAGTGAATCGTATGAATTTTTCAATTCGAAATCAGTTTTTGGGTTTATCTGAATAAACCTTATAGTTATTTGTTAATAAAACAACTTTTATCTCTGAACGTGTTTCGGTTGGGATTCGAACTTAGAACCTCATCAGTACCAACTAAGTTTGAATCTTTTGGTAGACACGCTGTCAACTGCCCCTCGGCGTCGACATTCGAAACATTTTTAATTACGATGTTGTAATTTCTTTTTTCTTAGTGAAAAACTTTTTTTGTCATACTTCACTGGCTACAGAGTTAGTATTTTTTATTATATAGATTTTATACGTCTTAAACCCGACAAGGTAGAAATTTAATGTATAATGATAATTAATTTCCTTAACCTCACTATTTGTGATTTTCGAAAGTTAGTAGGTATATTCCATACTATCTGATTTCGAATTGAACTGATTTCGAATTGAAAAATTCATACGATTCACTAATTTACTTGACATTTATGTCGTTAAATTGATTTCATATTGATTGGCAACATTCAATAATAACTGCACACGTGACTTAGGATAGTATGGAATATACCTACTAACTTTCGAAAATCACAAATAGTGAGGTTAAGGAAATTAATTATCTCTTTCAATAAAAATTCCTACCTTGTCGGGTTTAAGACGTATAACATCTATATAATAAAATATATATATATATATATATATATATATATATATATATATATATATATATATATATATATATATATATATATATATATATATATATATATATATATATATATATATATATATATATATATATATATATATATATATATATATATATATATATATATATATATATATATATATATATATATATATATATATATATATATATATATATATATATATATATATATATATATTTGCAATGTTGATGATTATATTATTTATTTTTAATTATATAAAATTGTAAGGTTTCTTACCGATGTAGTCTCGCTGCTGGACAGTGAACAAATAGAACGATTTTTTGTTGTTTTGTAATTATCTGCCTTTTTAAGAATCAATTTGGAGGGGGAAATTTACCCTATCGACAAAAGTGCTATCATATGACGAAGATATGAAATTAGGCTGTGTGTCAGGTTGTGTTTACACAACATCGGCCACCAAACTGCATATGATAGAATGAATTTTATTATTGTATAACTTAATGCAATCAAAGTATCATTTTGTGGCTTAATCTATAGGTTTATCAAAACAAATTTCTGCAGACGAAAAAAGTCGATGTAATGTTTCGTTTAGAAGTCTAAAATCTTTTCCAATTTGAATAAATTCACATCAAAATATTGCGACGCTGATGCATAGGCTGACTTCACCACAGCTCTGGAAACATAGTGTTCTGGATATATAATGAGCTAATATCCATAAAATACTTTAATTAAAAGCTAACCAATATTATGGACTTCGTAGTTCTAATAATAAAAATATTAAAGCAAGCAGTAGTATCCCAACAAACATAAATTCTGTTGTACGAGAAAAAGTAAACAAAAATTTTATCGGAAGTGACAAAGCGGAAGTTAGGATGCAGAACTGTTGTAAACCGTGCTAAATGTGTATGTACCAAATTTCATCCAACTCGATTATCAGGTACAGAAGTTATTGAGCTTCCAAAATAACAGGTGCTTGGAGGACCCCCTACCACTTTGTTCACTATCGCTGAAAAAACTAATCAGTTCCTTGCCATACATATTTGCATCTTTTTGCAAAGTAATCAAAATTACTTAACGAACGAATGTTGTATGCATCCAACAAACATTGAAACAATAAACAGGTGTTTGGGAGGACCCACCACTTATTCCAATATTGTCCAAAAACTAGTCAATTCTTTGTCATTAAAGTCTTCATCTTTTTTCAAAGTGCCATTAAAATTGATTAATGAATGAAATCTGTATGCTCCCAACAAACTTTAAAAACAAAGTGTGAAAAGTCAGCAGTTGTATGGTAGACGCCCCGCCACTTTGATCATTGTGTCCCAAAAGATGATAATTATCTTCTCACATTAATTGAACCCTTTTCCATAAGTTTCATCATAATAACTTTATTTTTATAGGCTGTATTGTGCATAAAGATACTGAAAAAACTGCCAACAATTAAAAAAAAATTTTTTTTACCGGAAGTAAAAAACCGGAAGTTGGGATGCAGAATTTTTGTAAATCATACTAAATGCCTATGTACCAAGTTTCATCCAATTTGATTATTAGGTACAGATGTTATTGAGCTTAAAAAAAAAACAGGTGTATGGGACACCCTCCACCACTTTGTTCACTATCGCTAAAAAAACTAATCAGTTTCTTGCCATACATGTTTGCATCTTTTTCCAAAGTGTCATCAAAATTGGTTCACGAACGAATGCTGTGTGCTCCCAACAAACATTGAAAAAAGTGTGACACATTAAACAGGTGCTCGGAAGGACCCCACCACTTATTCCAATATTACCCAAAAACTAATCAGTTCTTTGTTACTTAAGTCTCCATTTTTTTCCAAAGTGTCATTAAAATAAATTAATGAATGAAGTCTGTATGCTCCCAACAAACTTAAAAAACAAAGTGTAAAAAATCAGCATTTGTATGGTAGACCCCCCACCACTTTAATCAATGTGTCCCAAAACATGATAATTATCTTGTCACATTAATTGAAACCCTATTCCATAAGTTTCATCATAATCACTTCATTATTGTAGGCTGTAGTGTGCATAAAGACACTGAAAAAACTTCAAAAAAGTACAAAAAAATTTTTTTTACTGGAAGGGAAAAAGCGGAAGTTGGGACGCAGAACTATTGTGAACCGTACTACATACTCATGTACCAAGTTTCATCCAATTCGCTTATCAGGTACAGATGTTATAGAGCTTGGTGCTCCAGGGACCCCCAACCACTTTGTTCACTATCGCTCAAAAACTAATCAGTTCCTTATCATACATGTTTGCATCTTTTTTTCAAAGTGTCATCAAAATTCATTCACGAATGAATGTTTTATGCTCCCAACAAACATAAAAACTTTGTGGAAAAAACCACCTGTTGTATGGTGGACCCCCCAACCCTTTATCCAATGTGCTCCAAAAGCTGATAAAATCTTTCTCATGTTATTTAAAAGCTTTTCGCAAAGTTTCATGAAAATCGATCGGTAATTGTAGGCTACAGTAGGGATAAACACCTGAAAAAAAAACTTTTTAACCGGAAGTGACAAACCGGAAGTTGGTATGCAGAAATATTGGAAACAGTACTAAAACTTTATATACCAAGTTTCCATAAACTAAGAGGTGTTCGGGAGACCCCCGCCATTTTGTCCAAATTTGAAATGAATCCAGATCTTCCATTTTCAAGTGAACCTGTATCATTTGCCAAAGTTTCATCAAGATCCTACGATTACGGCATATTTCCCATTTTCCATTATTGACTTTTCATTAAACGATTTAGTTTTTCTTTTACAAACATTACAGTTTATTGGCCGTAAAATATCTACCCAATCGTTGTATAGCCTAAGATGAGATGTTTTAAGTTTTATTAAGTATTTAATGAATAATTAGAAGAAAATCAAATAAATCGTTAAATCAGAATCTTCAAAAAACTAGATTAAATTTTTATCGTAGCACATCATTTATATTTCATTTCTTATTAACGAACAATCAAGATTTATTCTTAACTGTAAAACAAAACTCGTTTAAAAAAATATAAGTTTATTTTGTAAATTTATGTTCGACCATAACCTAAACAATACAACCCAAATTCATGATAACACAATAATTTCTTCCATTAAGATTATCTCTTTAAATAATCATTAAAGACGTCTTGAATTTAATTCAAAAAGTTTTTTTATGCGAAAAAGATTACTCTTCAACATTATAGCATTATGATATTTTAAAATAAAAGGGTAACAATAGTGTAACGAGAAAAATATTCAACCCACACACATATTTTGGAATCCAACGCAAAAGTTTCTTTCAGACTTCAACATTTCAACTTTTCATGTACAATAATTTGTTTGGAAATAATTTTCATTAGTCTTTGTAACATTAATATTTGTTCCTATTGAAACATCCACCACCTTTGACCTTTACAACATAAATAAAAAAAAATCTTATTGAAAATCTGTGTGGTTTGGACTTTTGACGAAAATAATTTGATTTGGGTTTGAAAATGCAAAATTAGGTATCTTAACACAAATCGGTTTCTTCAGTAGAGCTTTTAAATAATATGTACTTCCATTCAACTGTGAGAAAAAAGTTGTTGAAACGGTCATCACAAATTACACTGTGCGACAGCCAAAATCCGCTGGGGTTCTGACTACCGGGAAAAGTTATATCGGTAAAAAAAAAGTTATACGTGTCCAGGCGTTTCGCTGGGTCACGTCTAGGAATCGAGATATATCGATTTGAAGTTAGCAAGTATCATATAGGAGAAATTGTCACGTTTGGGGTTCTTTTTTTGACATAACTCTAGAACGACTTGTCCGATTTTGCTGAAACAAATTTAGAAATTAAGAATTACAATTTCTTTAATCTATTGATATACTATACTGAAAAAGTAACGAAAAAATAAACAAATTAAAATTAAATAAATAAGAAATACTAAAAAAATTAAATTAATGAATAAATGAAATAAAAATAATAAAGTAAAATAAAAAAATAATAAAAATAATAAAATAAAAATATAATAAAAATATAATAATAAATATGAAAAAATAAAATAAAAAAATTTAATAAATAAATAAAATAAATAATAAATAAATAAAGTATAAATAATAAAAAAATAATAAATAAACAATAACAATGAATAAATAATAATAATAATAAATAATAATAATAATAGTAATAAATAATAATAAATAATAATAATAAATAATAATGATAATAAATAATAATAATAATAAACAATAATAATAATAATAATACCCTGTAATAATAATATAATAAAATATGATAAAATATAATAAAAATATAAAATAAAATTATACTAAAAATAATAAAATAAAATAAATAAATAAATAATGAAAAATAGAAAATAATATATAAAAAAAAAAATTAATACACAAAGACACATAGACACATGTCCAAATACATTTAAAACAATAAATTTTGGAGTTTAAAGCAAAAATATTAAAAAAAAATTCTACGAAAAATCAATATTCTTGTCAAAATGAGATACCTTTAGTTAATTGTGAATAAAAGCTAAATGCGTTCATCGATTTTCATGATCTATGTCTCGTTTTGTGCACAGATTATGTGACTTTACGTCAAAGTAATAAGACTTGAAACTTTTTTCCGTTTTGAATTTTTCATGATTTTTTAAAATACAATTTTTTATTTTTTACATGCTAACTTCAAATCGATATATCTCGATTCCTAGACGTGATTCAGCAAAACGCCGGGGCACGTATAACTTTTTCTTTACCGATATAACTTTTCCCGGTAGTCAGAACCCCAGCGGATCACAGACTCCTACCATTTGTCGCACAGTGTTATTACTCTAAAAATATATATTGTGTACAACAAACCAGGAATAGCTCTTATATCCTATGTGGTATAAGCGCCTTTGAGTTCCAATTCTTTCATTCAGAAAAAAAAACTTATGCGTATAAATTTGGAACGAGTTTTACACTGTACTTTTCTTACGACCAAACTAAAAGTTCAAAATAATATTTAATTTTCAAATGATTTTCTCGTTTTCTAATTATTTTTTTTTCGAATATAATAAAGCAGTCATTTAGGCTGTGGCGTATGCATTAATTAGCGAATAACAGATAATTTAGTCAAAAAATCCTGATTGGGTGTCTTGATATAGCCATTTTAAAGTGGGAAAAGATTTGTATTAAGGACATAACGTTTGTAAGAACATATGGATTGTTTCTTTGCAACATAACTTTGTGTCAATGCAAAATTAATTTTTTACTTTTTAGTTCGTTTTTCTAAAAGTGAGTTTTTTGTACTTTGATCAATACATTTTTTGAATTCTGAACTTCGATTAAGCAAATAATTGAATATAGAAGATAACAAAAGTGAAATAAAAATTGTTTTAAATTTCCATACAAATTGTTAATGGAATTTCGACAATTTTTGTGTTTTTATCCTAGTTACCATCAGTGTGGAAGAAGCCTGATTTATCTAACGAACAGTAGTTGGTCCAACGTTTGTCAAAGTTTTTTGTCCTGTGTGGCAGATTGATCGGTCCGCTTCAACACTGAGGGTATCCTATTTATCATCAATGTGGAGGAAGCCTGATCCATGTAACGAACAGTAGTTGGGTTAATGTCTGTAAAACTTTCTTACGTCTGTCTGAGTCTGTTCATAGGGGACTAGGTGCAGGACCCAACTAAGCAGGAGGTTCCTGAATGATAAGATAAGATACGCAGGAGATTTCTGAACGATCCTGATAAAAAGAACGATAAAGGAAAGGGGCTGACTTGATAGTCATCGCATATGGATCTGGGGCTGGAACTCGTAGCCTTCCCCCAGATATTATCGTTAATTTTTTCTCTATTATATTTTTTTACTGTTAATTTTTTTTTAATTTTACGGATGAAGAAATGCAGCATCTGGGTTATTGATAACAGATATTTGGGCTGAATCTAAACCAGATGCTGAGTCCCTTTCATCATTTGGGAGGTATCAGAGAGAATATTTAAATGTTTTTAGACCTATATTATCTCTGGGCCTCATATATTGTTGTTGGGGAGAGATCGCGAGTTCGATATTCCACTCCATCCCGCCTTTAACACTTCTCATGCACAGTGTATAGCTTGTTGGCTCTGTCCCAGGGAAAATCTGTACCTTAATGAATTGAATTAAATAAATAAAATTAAATAAATAAATAAAATTTTGATAAATCTACTGAAATTTAAATAAATAAATAATTTTTACAAATAAATAATTAAATAAATATTTTCACAAATAATAAATAAATAATTTTTACAAATAAATAAATAAAAATATTTATTTTTTGAAATAAATAAAAATAAATAATTATTTTTTTTATTTTTATATAAAAATTAAACATATATAAATAATTAAAATTTGTAGGATTAGCTATTTTTTGTGCAACAGAAAAGGAAAGCATATACACTTGGGAAACGCCAGCATTTCCTCCGCAAAATGTTTACTGCCATCCGCATGGCAGATGGTACTCGTAATCATATTTTGGGTTATGTTGACGTTCCTATCTATTTCAATGGCTTATCGAAAAACTTTCGCTTCCATGTTGTTCCAAGTTTGCATGAGGAACTCTACCTGGGCATCAATTTCTGGAGGGAATTAGGTATCACTCTTTTGTTTGTTAGTAAACTGATGCCGAATGAGTCTGACGACATCTTAACACATGATCTTAACCCTGACCAGCTACAGGAACTGAAGATATCAAGGATTCTTTTCATTCTTTTGAAGCATCGGGTCTTGGTAAAACTTCTTTAGTTAAACGTATCATCGATAAACTCAAGGCGTGTCAATTCACTAACCAAAAAAGATGCTTACCCACTTCCTTTAATTGATGGCTTGCTGGGTCATCTGAATAGTACGAGATACATAAGCAGCATTGATCTCAAAGATGCGTTCTGGAAAATTTCTTTGTCAAAAACATCTCGAGACAAAATAGCCTTCACATTGCCTGGCAGGCCATTGCACCAGTTTAAGGTTACGGCTTTTGGCTTGTGCAATGCTCCCCAGACAATGTGTTGGCTGATGCATAAAGTGATACCACATCGGTATCATAATAGTGTCTTCGTCTATTTAAACGATCTACTCTTAGTTTCCTCAACATTCGAGGAACACATGGAACTACTGTCTATTGTTTCAAATCTTTTAACAACTGCAGGATGAACCATCAATCTACAAAAAAGTAAGTTTGTACTTCGAGAGGTTAAATATCTGGGCTATCTGGTTGGCGAAGGTGGATTAAGAACGGATCCGGATATGGTACGAGCTGTTGAGCAATATCCAGCTCCAACAACTGTCAAGAAAGTTCGTCGGTTACTAGGTATGGCAGGGTGGTATCAACGATTTATACCTTATTATGCAAGCGTTGTCTCACCCATTACTGATCTTTTGAAAAAAGGACCTAAAAGGCTGGTTTAGACTGATGAAGCTCAAGCTGCCTTTAACAACTTAAAACATCTTTTAACTGTCGTCCCCGTTTCGGCGCCATTTGTACAGAATTGGATTTTTATAAAGAATATACGGAGACCCTGACCCTGGAAATCTCTTATTTTCACATTGAAAAATTAAAAATAAAGAAAAATTATATGACGAAAATAATTTAACAGAACAAAAATAAAATCAATAAAAATTATATAAATCAAATCAAAAGGCTTACATTAATTAGTGGTTTTCTTCCAAAACCAGTCCTGTGGAACAAATGTTGATTGCAGGCTGTCACTAATTGCATCCCAAAAATCACTTATTTAAAAATCTGGAGCTTCATCCAATATACTATGTTAATCACTTCAAAGATGAACAGAATCAAAAGATGAACCAGCATACAAATAAGAATCATTTGTTATTAAATAACTCATTAGCACCTGCTCTTCTAAATAATCACTTAATGCACGCAATAAAATACTGTGATATTATTAAAAGGGTTAACTGTTGCATTTTGCAAGGCTAAAAATTCCTCAAGTACTACTTTGTACATATAAGTTTTGCGTTAAAATAAATCTATCACGTTTAAATATTGACAATGAGCTAGATTCGTATACGCTAGCTTACAAATTAGGTTAAATATGTTATTTTTTAGCTAGTTATTTTCACCTTTTCGAACACAAATTTGGTCATCCAATTCATATTAATCCGTTGCATTCCCTTCAGCCACCATCGACCTAACTTTTTTTAGTAACCAAAATGCTAAAACAACGGTTTTGCTATCTTCGAAGCCGTTTTCTAATCCAAACAACAAAAATATGTTATTCAAAATAAATTAAAAATGTTGAAATTTGTTTGGATTATTTGTTTGAAAAAACTGTTGCTAGTCAAAATTCTTAACACACAAAACTTAATAAATGGCAACGAAAACTTGAAATAAATGGCGACGAAAACACTGTCAGAATAAAAAAAAACACCAATTTTAAACATAAATTAATCTGACAAATTTAATATGAACAATTTTGTTAAACAATACACATTTTTTATTTTTAAAATAACACTACTCTAACAGTGTTCACTTCTTGATTTAAATTTACATGTTCTAATTATGGATCAAGAATATATAGTAAGCTCTTTAGTTTTTTGTTTCTTTTCCTATTATCTCTTTCATCGTATAAAAATTATGCATTTCCACTTCTATATATCATCTTACGAATCAATTTCTTTACAAACAAAACAAATTGAGCAGTTGTATTGTATGTACCCCAACACGCAATACCATTACAAGCCTTACAAACAAAACTTGTTCTGTGTAGACACATACAAGTATTATTAAATGGTATTGAGTGCAATTAACTAAAAAATGTTAAAATATTATTGATATATATATATAAATGCTTTTATGTTTGTTTCATTTTAATTGGCCGGAATTGAAATAAATTGGCAAATTATTAGCGAATTTCTTTATATATGAATATTCTTACTTTTACAGAAATATTCGAAATAATCAGTCGTTACATACGTGCTAACAATTTAAAATTTCTTTTGACTAACTACCAGCGCATTCTGTTAACTGATAGATGAATTATAGAATAGCATCAATAAATGACGAAAAGCTTTTAAACAAAAAAAAAAATGTATGAAACACTTTTATTTTTATATCCATTATTTACATTTTAAGGGCATGCCGTGTAAAAATGACAAAAACGTATAATATGTCTTCGATTATAATAATGTACCCAGTATATGAGCCAAAATCCAACGCAGAAAGTGGGTGATTCAGAATGTATGTATTTTCATATAAATGTTGAAATTTTTATAGATAGATAAAAAACAATTTAAACATTTTTTGTCAGTTTGATTAAGTCTTTTGGTCTAAAACTTTTAGAAACACGTATAGACACCACACCAGTCAGTCAACAAACTTGTCTTTTAAATTTGAAACTAATCCCATAATGGAAGCTACTAAGCAATTGATCTCATAATAGAAACTAACACAACACAACTGTCAAAACACAAGTTAAAAACAAGTGTGTAAAAAGTATGATAACAAAGTTGGCCAGCTTAGAGTTACCAGTCCCGAAATGTGCTTTATTATCCTAGAACAATTAAGGTTATTTGTTTTCTGTACATCCTGTATTCTTTCCCTTATATTAATTTTTTTTTTCTCATTATTATTTGACTACACTTCTTGGCAATGAGACGGTCAATAATAGCAGTTACGAAGCATTAGCAATTTATAAAAATATTAATGCAAACAAAAAATGTTTTCCTGAATTCCAAAAAAATTGATTATTTTTATTCAAAACCAAAATTATATGGAGGGTAAAATCCATATC